>NW_026846588.1:264061632-264405263 GCF_025583915.1 Anolis sagrei ordinatus | reverse complement strand
TCGTCCAGTGGTTTTTGAGTTCTGTTAATCCCACAAACGAACATTACATTTTTATTTATATAGATTATAGATTATTATTATTATTATTATTATTATTATTATTATTTATTACTATTACACTACATCTTTCTCTCTTTGCACCCTCTTCTTCCCTTGGGGTGGGGGAGAGGGGATATGAGCCTCATTATCCACTGACAGAAGAAGTAATTAATTGGATTTAATAATGATGCCACTGAGTTACACAAATACAGCATTACTATCTGGGAAATATTTTTCTCAGTCATTTAGAGCTCTCCGCTCAGTTCGGCTCCCTTGGCTTTCAAGGAACATCTTTATCCGGATTTGTTTTTTCTTATCTCACCCTGTGTGTGTTTCTGTCAATATCATAACTGCTTCTCCAGTGTGCCCATTATGTTCTATCATGGCAGTTATCAGCGGTGCCCTTTAAATGGACTCCCTCCATGCTATAACGTTTGCACTGTTTAAATCTATGTTTCTGGCCAGTGACCAAGGTTTCACTATTGATTTTCCCTCCTCACCCCCACCCCTTTCTTTTTCTTCTTTTTACTAATTCCCAGCAAGATCAATGAATGGCTGAAATTCAGGGCCGCCTTTCTCCTTTTATTCTGGTAATCAGTTAAATGGCTGCAGCTTGCTGCAGATGCAAAAGGTGAAAACAAAGAAGTGGCCATATCCAGAGGCAAGAAGTATGAGAGTCTCAGTGTCAACCACAGAACAAATAGGGCTGCTCTGTATTTAGATCGAAAGCCTAGGTTGAAGTATTGTTTATAGCTCCTCCTCTGCTGACAACCTCCACATTTTAGGGATATTCAAATCTACCTTTTGCATCCCCACATACACAGATGCAACATAGTACCCACTACAAATATACTGGTGGCAGTTTTCATGCCATATAGTGGCTTCTGGTGACTGTTCTGGGTTTAATGTATGGCCGTAAGCTTTCATGGCCATAATCACTGGGTTGTTGTAAGTTTTTCAGGCTGTATGGCCATGTTCCAGAAGCATTCCCTCCTGATGTTTCACCTACATCTATAGCAGGCATCCTCGAAGGTTGTGAGGTTTGTTGGAAACTAGGAAAATTGAGTATATATATCTGTGGAATGTCCAGGGTGGGAGAAAGAACTCTTGTCTGTTGGAGCTAGGTGTGAATATTTCAATTGACCACCTTGATTAGCATTTAATGGCCTAGCAGTTTCAACGTGTGGCTTCTTACTGCCTGAGGGAACCCTTTGTTGAGAGGTGATTAGCTGTCCCTGATTGTTTCTTGTCTGGAGCTCCCCTGTTTTTGAGTGTTGTTCTTTATTTACTGTTATGTTTTTAGAGTTTTTTTAATACTGGTAGCCAGATTTTGTTCATTTTCATGGTTTCTTCCTTTCTGTTGAAATTGTCTGCATACTTGTGGATTTCAATGGCTTCTCTGTAGCCTGACATGGTAGTTGTTAGAGTGGTCCAGCATTTCTCTTTTCAAATAATATGCTGTGTCCAGGTTGGTTCATCAGGTGCTCTGCTATGGCTGACTTCTCTGGTTGAAGTAGTCTGCAGCGCCTTTCATGTTCCTTGATTCGTGTTTGGGCAATGCTGCTGCGTTTGTAGACTTGTTCACAGCTGCATGGTAGAGATTCCTGCAGAGGTGAGAGCATCCCTCTTGTCCTTTGCTGAACATAGCATTTGTTGGAGTTTCTTAGTAGGTCTGTAGATAGTTTGTAGGTTGAGTTTCCTCATCAACAGACAAGAATTCATTCTCTCACCCTGGACATTCCACAGATACATAAACCCCATTTTCCTAGTTTCCAACAGACCTCACAACCTCTGAGGATGCCTGTCATAGATGCAGGTGAAACATCAGGAGAGAATGCTTCTAGAACATGACCATACAACCCAAAAAATTTACAACAACCCACTATTCCGCATTTTTCTGCTATATTCTGAATTTGTCCTGCTTTAAGAAACCTCCACTTTCATGAATTTTATTTCTCACATATATTTTGTTGCCTCTGCTGTTTTCCCATGCTATTTTTGCTTGCTGCCTTTTTCATGCTGAGGGGGGAGGAAGGCAGTGAGGAATCAGGCAAGTAAAAAAGAAAGAGGTGCCCAGTTCATCCCTTCCTATGTCCAGACTCTAGGTAAAACAGCCATGCACAGCATGCAGCAACAGGAAAAGGAAGAGGAGCCATGGATTTTCAGGGCAGCTGAGGTGATGGCAGAGTGCAGGGCCTGCTCTACCTCTTCTTCCTATTACTGCATGCCATGTGTAGATTTTTCAACTGGTCAAAAAAAGGAAGAATCAAGCGCCCTTTCTCTCTCTGCTTGCTCAATTCCTCACTGCCTATCTCCCCCAAATCATGGGCACAGTAGCATGACATTAATGTCATTTTTTTTAACCTAAGCTTCACAATATACACTCAAATAAGAGAGGTAGTGGCCATGGCAGAGACAGCGCACAATGCAAAAACTTATAAAATCTATCTTTATTTTTTAATCCTCATTATTAACAAAAATGAGGACATACAAGTTATACTTTTGTGCCCCACATCAGTGTCCACTATGTTATAAAACTGGATCTCTACTTGACTGGTCTAAGATATTTTGTTGTCTCAAGACTCTATCGCATGAAACAGATTATACTGCAGCACTTTCATTACCAGAGACAGCAACAACTTACCTATATGATGACGTTTAGTATTGCACCTCTCTGAGCATTGTGCTAATGCAATGTTTTGCAGTTCAGTGGTTCTGTTGAGAGTCAGCGTCTGTCTCCTGTACCTACTACTAGTAGTAGAAGGAAAACGTGGTCTTGACAGGTTCAGTACCCATACTTCTGAATAGCAGCAGAATGCCACTCTCCTGCAATTCAACTGCTCTAATCATATATATGTATATGTGTGTGTGTGTGTGTGTGTGGGTGTGTGTGTGTGTGTGTGTGTGTGTGTGTGTGTGTATATATATATATATATATATGAAATATTTATATTCCATCCTTCTCACCCTGCAAGGGACTCAGGGTGAAGCATAACATATGAGATTTGAATGAAAAGTAATGCCTCCACCTTTGTTACTTAGGTTTGGATGGGAATATTTTAATAAATCAAGCACAGAAATAATCCTTAGAATGTACTTTTTAACTACTACAGTTCACTTTTCGACATAATCACCAGACAATTGGATACATTTCTGCAAACGATGAACAAGTTTTCTGAAGCCGTCATGGAAGAAGTCGGCACTCTGTTTCCGCAACCCATTGTGTACAGATCTTCTGATAGCCAAGCAAAGCAATAATGTGACCCACGTGTTCTTGTGAAATGCCAATTATGCTTGAAATTTCTCTCTGAGTGATACGACGATCATCCTGAATCAATCTGTCAACCTTTTGCTTGTGAAACTGGTGGTTGCTGTCACAGGACGTCCAACTCTTTGTTTGTCACGCAAGTCAGATGTTCCCACCTCAACATCTTTAAACTTACTTGCCTGACGCACAGTACTCACATCAACACAATCACCAGAAACAGCTTGCATTCTCTGATGAATCTCCTTTGGGGTGACACCTTCTGCTGTCAAGAATTCAATGACTGCACGTTGCTTAAGTCGCATTGATGGACTGTCTGCGCAAGGTTCCATACTTTGCACTTTAACAACACAACCGTTCAATGCTAAGGTTCCTTCCAAAATGGAACTGTAGAGGAGAGTCTATGAACAAGCCAGTACCTGCCTGCATACCAGTACTGCCATCTGTTGAAGAGTTACGAAGGTGGAGGCATTACTTTTCATTCAACCCTCGTATATATGGCAAACATTCAATGCCAGGACATAAAACCATAAATATACACAAACACGTATATCCACTTTAAAATCAGTTGTTTATATATATGAAAAACAATTTCTATGTTGTAATGAAGTTTATGTTCAAAATACAAATTAATGTAATTAATTACAGTGAAGGAAGTAGGGAAGAGTGGAAGAGCAAGGCAACCCTTCCCCCTGACATCACTTCATCACACCAAGTAAGCTGTGGTATCATGGCATGATCAGAGGCTATTAACTGGCTTTGCACATCAATAGGAGTGGACAGGTTTGTAGCAGGAAGATGGCAAACCGGCAACAGGTTGTTCATGTCATCATGTCATTGGAACTATCACCTTCTGAGCTGGTTTACCATCTTTCTCAGGTTGCTTTCAGCAAAGCAAGGTACTCATGTATCTGATCACAAGGCACTCAATCCCATAGGTAATTCTCTCCATCCCTATCTGTAAATACGCATCAATAGCAAAATAGAGAATTCATTACTTCCTGCCTTTTTGTGACACTGAAAATCTAATGCCTGAGGTAACTGCCTCATACTAACTAATGATAGTACCAGCCCTCCCTCTCTGGACTGCTGTGTGAATGATGAATTATTCCACAGTCCAAAACCCCCACTAGAGCTTAACTTCTACAAATGTATTTCCAGCACATTCCCGCCTGTTGTCTTTTGGAAATAAGCTTGTTTGAAGTGCAGGCATCCCCGTTTGTTCATTACAGGCCAATGACTTTTCATTTAAAAGAGAAATAATTAAACATGCCATGCTTGGGGTGCAATCAGTTCAAGGGTTAATGGAGAAGTCCTTCCCTGTGTGAGTGCTCTGGAAAACAAAAACCATCATTTGATAAAAGAATTAATATACAGCTTTTTGAAGATCATGAAGGCCATTAATCCCCAGTTACCTGCCGTTTAACATTAGCAAGAAAGGAAGTGAAAAATGATTTCCAAGTGTGGATTGTATTATACATTATGGATTAGTGTTTCAGTATAACCAAGATTCTTGTCTGAAAATAAATTGATGGATATGCTCATAAGCTTCACTATTTAACGCCCTTTGAACAGATGATGCACACCTTCCAGGAACAAAATATAAGATTCTTTGACATATTATTTAGAGTGAAAAATATTAGTTCTAAGACATATTAAAATGTGACATTAATATGGCCAGGTTCCCACCGTAATCTCACAGTCCCTGCATTTTAAAATTCATATCCTCCCCTGAAAAATTTGATTTGTATATTCAGGCCGAACACTTACATCATTTATATTATTTTTAAAATTATGTTTATGCACAATAAATTATCTATCTATCACAAGACAAATGACACACCAGAAGCCAAGTGTCTGAGGGAAGTTTTTTTAAAAAGAAAATTAAAATTTGGCATCTCTCTCTCCTGCGTGCTAAGCCGAAGTCATTGTACTAAATCTTCCTGACCCTCGGAACATACATGAACTGTAAATGAATGAGGCAGGCAATTCTGCTTAATTAGAATCAATAGTATCATCTTGTAATTAAAGAATATTGATTGCATTACACAGAGGGCAGCTTTGGAAAGAATATGGTTTAATGCAATTTCACTGTGACTTGCACATACATGTCAAGGGTCAAGCCAGACACAGACGAAGTAGCATCTCTTCTAGGTCTGTGTTCAATATGGTGCTAAACACCTTTGAAGGAGCGCAGCTGTGCAAGCATGGTGATTTCAAGGGGAAAAAATGAAAAATATTGATTTCATAAAGGGAAGCATTTGATTTATTAATTTTTCTTGGTATACTATACTTTTGGTGGGTGCAGGCTTCCATTTACACATGATCCCTACAAGCAGGAAGGACAACAGAAATGCAAACGGATGCCAAGATTTGCTTGAACAGCATTTTGAAAAACAAGATTTCCAGTGTAAGGTCTGGAAAATCCTGAAAATCAATGCTTTTTGTTTTGTTTTTTTAAAAACCTGTGTGCTTTTGCCTCCCACTGTTGTAGTATACTTTAATAAGCTTGTTTTAAACACTCCAAAGATCTTTTCCCTGTTTTCCTTTGTTAATATTTGTGTGTGTGTGTGTGTGTGTGTGTTAATATGGATGGCTTGCTCCCAGCACCTTTGGTTGACATCACCAGGGGCAATGTTTTGCTGGAAATTGCAGAAATTAAGATGTTCCAACATTATTCTTGAGTACATTTCCCCAGTGCTTAGATGAAGGGTTAGAAGGCATGATTATCGGGTTTGCAGATGACAACAATTTGGGAGGGACATCCAATACACCAGAAAACAGGAGCAGAATTCAAAATGATCTTAACAGATTAGAGAGATGGGCCAAAACTAACAAAATGAAGTTCAACAGGGACAAATGCAAGATACTCCTCTTAGGCAGAAAAAAAATGAAATGCAAAGATTTATTTGGAGGATGATGCCTGGCTCGAGAGCAGTACATGTGAAAAAGACCTTGGAGTCTTCGTGGACAACAAGTTAAACATGAGCCAATAATGTGATGTGGTGGCAAAAAAAGCCAATGGGATTTTAGCTTGCGTCAATAGGAGTATAGTTCCAAGGATCCAGGAAAGTCATGCTACTCTTCTATTCTGCCTTGGTTAGACCACACCTGGAATATTGTGTCCAATTCTGGGCACCACAATTGAAGAGAGATGTTGACAAGCTGGAATGTGTCCAGAGGAAGGTGACTAAAATGATCAGGGGTCTGAAGAACAAGCCCTATGAGGAGTGGCTTAAAGAGCCGGACGTGTTTAGCCTTAAGAAGAGAAGGCTGAGAAGAAACATGATAGCCATGTATAAATATGTGAGAGGAAGGCATAGGGAGGAGGGAGCAAGCTTGTTTTCTCCTGCCCTGGAGACTAGGATGCGGAACAATGGCTTCAAACTACAAGAAAGACCTGGAAGAACTTTCTGATGCTGAGAGCTGTTCAGCAATGGATCTCTCTGCTCTGGAGTGTGGTGGAGGCTGTTTCTTTGAAGACTTTTAAACAGAGGCTAGATGGCCATCTGTTGGGGGCGCTTTAAATAAAAAATTTCCTGCTTCTTGGCAGGGGGTTGGACTGGGTGGCTTAGAAGATCTCTTCCAACTCTATGATTCTATGATTCTAAGTGAGAATTGGGGTAATGTTGAGGAGTTGGCCCTTCTGCTTGACCTGGAACCTTGCTATGCCAGATTTAGAAACAGAGATGGAATAGAGATTAGGTCCACTTCCCACAGTTTTGTCTTAACCACTGATCATGGGAGTGGTTCCTAGGTGGTCTTTGCAAACATGCTGCTAGAGATAAGGGCATTGTACTGAAATAGAAACTTGATAAATGTTCTGTTATCTTGTGAAATAGAGGTGAGGTCCCACTATCTCAGCCTTCCCTGGGTCAATGTTGGTGGACATGCCCCTGAAATTAAGAGTATGGCCATCTATCGTAGTATCACAGGACCAAATAGTTGAAAGGCACCTCAAGGAGCATCTAGTTCAAAATTTTGCCAGTGGGGAAATCTACCATGAATGAATCTTACACATATCAACATGTTCACTCTTTAATTATAAAGGTCACTATTGTGAATATTTTTTTCCTCGCCTCACACACATTCTCAACCTGATCTAAATGTGATACACCCATTATCTAGTTCCCATAAAAATAGACCTCCTTCTCCTTGTGCAACTGATTCCCAATAATATATGTTGGAAAGAGTTAGGATCATGCCGATAGTGTTGCAATCACGATTAAGTAGCAACCATAAACATGGAAGAGTTACGTTTGAGAAAATCAAGGTAGCTGTTCCATATTCATGGTCTCTACTTAACCAAGAATGGGACATTATTGCCACAATTGTCCTTTTAGCCTACTTTACTGGGCAGCATCGGAAGAACTTGGTGCACAATTGTTGATAGCTGTGGCTAATCAGCACATGCAATATTGGTGATATGACCAGGAATGTGGGACACAACTCCTCCTTTGTTCCCATCATTAAACATGAATCTTGCACACATACATTATGCATTACATTTGCCTTGGTGAACATCAGGTTTGAGTTGAACTTACCCAGAGATGTCCCTTGTTTAGAACCTCCTTGTGACAATCACATCAGTAAATATTCTCCTTGAATAACTAAACCATGAGAGGCAATTGAGCTTCGCTCACACCATCTTTCAACACAGACACAAGGTGCCTGACACAGAAAATATGTCAGTAAAACAGTCTAATTTAATAGCTGGGAAAATGTCTTTGTACTTTTCTGAGAGTGTTTGACAAGGAATAGGAGACAGCAGGATAAAAAGGGGAAGTGGAACGTACAGGCAATTGCAGGCATCAGACGGCATCCATTTATTAACAGAGTCCTGACACGGAGGAGCTTTGAGGCCAAAGATTCTTCACACCTAAATGGGCTTGAATATAAGATTATTGCCAGCGCAACACATTACATCAAAGAATGCATCTCATCAGCGCCTTTCTCTGCCTCAAAGCTTCTAATGCCAGCTCTCGTTTCGTGTGTTTGACTCACACAAAACGTAAAATGTCTGTATTTCCATAGCATTAAGGGCTCACTCTGACAGCTCATTGAACTTCCCCTGTCATTATCAAGCATCTCACCTCTCATTTCCCTACCTAGGCTAATTTTACTAATGGAGGAAAGCACTGTGATTTCCATCCATAAATATCAAAATTATTTTCTTCCTAGTTACTTCCATCTTTCACTATTCTAATTATTTTCCTTATTTTTTTTTACTTACTTTCTTCATTTGTTCATTAACCTGCCAACAACTGAAATTCTCTAGGTGGTGGACCGTACATATATACACACATAAACTTAAACACCACACACATATAAACACAGTGTGACCCACATATATGAGGGACCATTACCCATGGTTTCATTTATCCATGTCTAACAGAAATATATCATCTCTAGGCATTTTCTAGGTCCTCCTGTATCAGTCTATGATACTCTATGAGTTTACACATCCACACAAACTCCAAGAAACATATCCCCTATGCAAAAGGGGTTCGTACTATACACATGCATACTAACAATTAAATTAAATATATACATTGAGCTTTCAGAAAATGAAGTGGGGAAAATAAGCCCAGGTGGCATGGTTATAACAGCAGCACCATATTACCCAGACTCTCCACCTGCTCATGCATTGATTAACAGCACTAACAAGAAAAGGGTTAACACTATGGGCAAACATTTTACTTTTAATCATGCATGGTTTCTTTTGCTGATTTACTTGCTCTCTATACTTGAAATGTTTTTTAGTGTTGTTGTTAATTCTGTTGACAGTCTATAGCCAGAAGAAATACTGAACTACATTCATTTTATCTTGGCTCCAAATAGCAGTCCAGATACCCAGGTGTGGAGGATGTGGGAAAGGGGGGCATTTCTTCATGGGCTTCATTTCCAAGGGCATCCTGTTCAGTATGGATGAAAGACCCACTGAACGACTTAACTGTTTGTTGGTAGAGCAGGTGTTTTGCGGGTTCAGTTCAGTCAAGATAAACAAGAATTCTACCTAAAATCATTGCCAGCAACACTCTTTCCACCTCATCAGATGGGTGGTTTTCCCCATCTTAGCACACTGCTGGCATGCTGCCAGGACAGAGTCCATCAAATGAAACAGGGCAACTTCTGGTGGGACTCCATTGGGCTCCATGCTGGCAGCATGCCTGCAGTGGTCTGGCAGTGACCAAGAGGGAGCCCTGAGGAGTTGATTGGCTATTCTTCTCATTGAAGAAGCTGGGGACAGTACACAAAGAAGCCTGGTGGCTGCCCCACAGTTCCCCATGCTGTCCCATGCTATCCCCAGGCTTCTGGACCTTTATGTAATGAGTTCCTTAGTCTCAGTAGGGGTGCATCCTATTTCTGATGTGACCAACCTTGCTTTCAATTTCCCAACATTGCATATATCCATTGAAGATAAAACTGTGATTGAAATACAGTTCTCTTATGAAACAACTCACTGGCAATGGCTTCTTTAAAGGTTGGATCAGACTGTTCATTTAGCCAAGTCTTTTGATGTAGGGTTCAGAAGTGCTGAAACACTTGAAGCTATTTTCATACTTTTGAACTGGTTTCAAAAAGAAACCTTCATTATCTGTGACAAGCATTTAAGTGAGTCTCTGGACTAAATATCACTGTCAAAAGGCCTTGGATTTCATCTAAAGAAGGGTCATTCCTGCTTAGTACTTGAATGGGAGACTCCCACTGAATATAGCTGTAAGATATATTTCAGAAGAAGGAAATTAGAAACCTATGCAATTCATGAGTCACCATAGCCAGACGGAAGAACTGACCAGATGTGGAAAGAAGTGATATAGTAGTAATGGGGGATTTCAACTACTCTGATATTTGTTGGAACAAACTTTTCCAAGAATACAAAATCCAACAAATTTCTCATGTGCCTTGAAGACAGAAGGTAGAAGAGGCAACAAGGAGATATGCTGTTCTGATCCTAACCAACATTGAAGATCTGGTCAATGGAGTGGAAGTGGTGGGATCCTTTGGTGAGACTGACCATGTGCTCCTGGAGTTTGTGATACAAAGGAAGGGTGATATTAAGAGAAATCAAACATGCATTTTAGACTTTAGGAGAGCCAAATTCAGGAAATGTTAGGAAGCACTGAGAGTGCTTCCATGGACAAGAATACTAAAAGAGAAGGAAGTTAATGATGGATGGAAATTTCTTAAAAGTAAGATACTGAAGGCACAATTGCAAACAATACTAAAAAGAAAAATGGGTTCCCCTAAAACTGTGGAGACCAAAATCCACTGATTGTGGTAATGTGAAAACAACTAAATTAACTCAATGTATATATTACAAATACACATATTAAAAAAAACAGGACAGCCACATTCACATTAAGTAGAAACAACTGGTTCTTCTCTTGAAGTATAAAACAAAGTCTTTGTGTGAGTAAATGTCCTGTTCTTTATTACATATGAGTAGACTCCAGTAGTCACATGAGTTGACTCCAACCTGCAATCAGTTTCGACTCGCAAGAGCCTTTGTCAGGCGGTTGGGTTCATATTATCGAAAAAGGCTCAAAAAAGCTCAACTTTTGAGGTGAGAAATTCACCAACAGCCTTCTGGAGGGGTGGGTCAGCTAGTCTTTGTTGATCAATATACTCTGCAAGGCGTTTTATTCTGTGGCGAGTATATGATATCATATACAGAGATATTTAAAGATGGTACAGGTTCCCAGGACAGGAAGACAAGTGGAGATGTTTTACACATTTTTACATTTTGGTGAAGTTTTCAGAAAAAGTCCACTTGAACAAAATCATGATTTTTTTAATATAAAAATGTTGCATTGGAGGCTTTAAAAGCCAGATCCAATGACCACATCTACCCTGCCTACCAAAATTTAGGCCAACTTTTGCCAGTGCAAAAGCACCCCTGAGAGGTGATGATCTATCTTGTTTTGTTAAAAAAAATCTAACTATTCAGAGCCCATACCTCATAAGTTTGAAGTTCCCTTCTTTTATCTGACTCAGCTTTAGCTACAAGTAGATATTTGCTACTGGTTCCATGCCATTACAAATGGAAAATACATTTATTGTCTTTGTGTTCCTCTAAAAAATAATACTCCTTTTGAGATTATTTATGGCATGAAGTACAGCTTATGCCAGAAATCCATACCATTCCAAGGCTAATGATGCATTGTGAAGAAAAACAGATACTCAACCATGCATATGTTTGGAAAATGTGCACAGCTAAAAATGCCTGCATTTGAAAAATACACGCCAACATGCTTTCATTGATTAGAAAAATGCTGACCAAAAAAATGAGGACATCATTTAAAATACATTTACACTGAGAGGAGGCAAGAGGCAAGAAAAAGAAATACTCACAATTTTCGAGAAACAAAAAACATCACAGAGCTGAGCTAGAATAAGAATGCCAGTAAGATTCTGAAAAACGTAACAAAATCAAGACTGACAGCATTTTCACATCCTTATTTGACACTGGTGAGGCCCCTTCCACACAGCTAAATAAAATCCCACATTTTCTGCTTTGAACTGGAATATATGGCAGTGTAGACTCAGATAACCCAGTTCAAAGCAGATGTTGTGAGATGTACTGTCATGATATTTTGGGTTATGGCTGTGTGGAAGGGCCTTGAGACTCCTTACCTCAGGAAAGACCTCGCTGTTTGCTGGCATTAAATATTCAGACACAGTATCAAAAGAGGACAAAAAGAGGAAGATGTAATAGGTAATCATTTTCAGAATCTTTATAAACTGCCTGAGGGAGACTAGAAGTTGCGTATAGGAGAAAGAACTCAGATTGTGGCTAGGTAGACCAATCCAGAAACAGATATAAACAAACAATAAGAGCCAAAGCTATGGAATGATGAGGTCAGGAGACAGAGAATAAGTCCAAAAGCAGGATAAGAACTGTAAACAAAGCATACAGATCTGATAGCCAACATACTTCTGGCCAAACAAAACCCCAATCCTGAGTTGGATGTTGTTTTTGCCAGAGTGTATCAAAAGGAGTCAATGAACCATGAAAATGTAGTAGCGAACAATATGCTTCTGTGTAGGCTTATTTCCTCAACTGTCCTGGGAGTCCAGATTTCCTTGCACTTCAGTATATTACTACTACTGCTACTACTACTACTATACTGGGCAACTCACATTTTGGTGCCTCAAATGTTAGACCTGTTTCTGGATATATTTGACTTGCTGATTCAAAAAATGACACCCGTTTTCTCCTATCAGGTCTATTTTTGATATAGATCATATGCCACATATCAGTATTCATCTGCTCTCCCACAGAAAATCAGGATAACCATATCTAAGAAACTAGAGCTGATGTGGTCTATCCAATGCAGTTTTCTGAATCAGTGCCCCAAACAGTCCCAGGGACAGACCTAAAAACGTAGACACCAAGGGAAAGGAGGGTGTTATTATTATTTCTTTGTAGAGCACAATTTACAAGTAAAGGAACAACAAAATAGTGCCCAGCCCTTGGGCTACTGACATGGCGCAAAAGGAAAAGAGGAAGGCAGTGTGGGATTGGTTATGTTCAGCAGGTAGTGCTTCTTCTTCTCTCCCTCTGTGACCACTGGAATGCAGGGATGTCCTTTCATCTATTTCTGGGCCTTGTCATGCTAGAGCTGCACCTACCTCTTCTTCTCTCCCTCTTAGACCAAGGAGGGAGGAACAAACTTTAACAACAGTTTAACCATGATCTAATCCTTTTTTCTTTTTCTTTCTTCTTTTTTGTGTCAGGAGCAACTTGAGAAATTGCAAGTTGCTTCTGGTGTGAGAGACTTGGCCATCTGCAAGGACGTTTCCCAGGGGACGCCTGGCCATTTTGATGTTTTGCCATCCTTGAGGGAGGCTTCTCTTATGTCCCCGCATGGGAAGCTGGAGCTGACAGAGGGAGATCTCCTTGAACAGTGTATACCCATTAAATCTATGGATCTATGCCTGGCTATAAATATCACAAATGGGTAAACTAACATTGGCCTGAAACTGAAGTGACCAGGTTAGATAGATGATGAATATATTCACATATTTTAGTATTTGGTACTTTAGGTTTTTATGAAGAATATGTCTGAGCAAACAGCCATAACATTATATAAGACAAGAGTGCTATAGCTTACTCTGTGTTCTATGGAGCCAACTATAATTGAATGGTGAAAACACAATCAAATTTAAGTATTTATAGTGTTATGTTTTATTGTTGTTGTTTGATGAAAATAATGTTATAAATAAATCATCAGACATCTTTTTTCTTCTTCGCCTCCTACTCCTCTTCTTCTTACTCCTCCTCCTTCTTCTTAAAATCTCCCTTTTCTTCAAAACACACCCAGCAAGTACAGCCCCCTTCTACCCACTTGACCAAACCAATACCAAGGGGATGAGAACCATGGGAACAGTAGTCTGACAATATCTAGGGAGTCACCCACTCTCCACTCCTGATATTGTCAATGCGCATGGGGTCCTTCAGTCTTGCAATATCATAAACAAAACTACTCAACCTTTCAATGTTTTAAAAAAGAATGTTTTCCTCTTCTGCTTATATTGTAGGTGTCCTTATCTCACTGTTCACGAAACCGTAGCTTTCTGGATGCTCTAAATTGGAACCAGTTTCTTCCCTTTTCCTCGCAGCTTGCAGACGTCATGGAGTCCATCTCAGCAAACACAGCCAGTAGATTTGTTTTCTTGCTGCAGAGGTTGCCTGCTACAGCCTCTTTGCCTCCAGCTGTCATTTTGGTGTCTGTCGGTTTATCTAAATGTGTGGCAGAAGGTTCAGAAACACAACATAGATTTCTGGGCTGGATCCCAGCTGTCAGCCTCTTGTTCTGAAACCTTGGAGAGGAGAAAGAGCCAAGGGCTAATCCTAATCATACCAAGTGTCTCATTTCACATCTAAGGTTTCTGAGGAGATAGGAGCAGACTGAACGATGGCATGAAAAGCTTGGATAGCCCAGGAAAGTAATATATTAGACAACTCAGACAACCAAAAGATCTGGGTTCAAACATTTCCTCAACTATAAAATTACAAAATGATTGTGGGCAGATTATCCAGGGTTATTTCAGATACTATCTGTTTTTAGGTGGAGCTTTGTTGTGCCCCATTCACTGCAGTCTGTGGGAGACCTAGACTTATCATGTCTTTGGTTTATCTCAGCACAAATTCATTACTGCAAAAAGATGGAATAGCTACAGGATACTTTCTAATTCTGAACAAAAGAAGCCCTTTTTCTAGAATGGCTAGGCATGTACAGAGGATTGGAGAGCCATTTTTTGCACAGGCTTTACGGTTGCCATGTTTGAAGAAAAGAATTTAAAATAAAGCTCTGGCTGTTTCAAGTCACTTTTTAATATAATTTCTTTTCTTTGCATGTCTCTCTGTGTTATGTGAGTGGGTATGCACTGAGGGTAAAACCACACCCCATATAATTTGTTGATCAAAATCCAGCTTTTTCTCAGAGATTGGTAGGGAACAGTGGCATTTCATGGACCAAGGCTGCATGCTGATTCCCACCCATTTCTAGAAAAATCTAAGGATTATCAGCTATCTCAGTCAAAGAAATTCGGAATATTTGTTTGACTATCTGTACGTACTTACTTACTTAGAGGATCCCTCATTGTCTGAGTATGATGGTAGTTGAAGTGTCTTGGCAGTGGGTATGTAGGTGACTGTGGAGTCCTCTTCTTGATCCACATGTTCTTCCACAGTGAGGCTATCGGTTTCCTGGTGGAAGGTGGTCCTGGTCAGGGTTGGCACATTTCTCCCTTTTGCCCTCCATTCATGCCTCTTCAAATTCCGCAGCACTGCTGGTCACAGCTGACCCCCAGTTAGAGCACTCAAGGGCCAGGGCTTCCCAGTTCTTGGTGTCTATGCCACAGTTTTTAAGGTTAGCTGTAAGCCCGTCTTTAAATCTCTTTTCCTGTCCACAAACATTTTATTTTCTGTCCTTCAGTTGGGAGTATAGTAACTGATTTGGGAGACAGTCACTGGGCATTTGGACAGCATAGTCAGTCCAGCAGAGTTGGTATAGGAGCATTGCTTCAATGCTGGTGGTCATTGCTTCTTCCAGCATGCTGACAGCATGTCTGTACATACATCATTGCCATCTGAACTGCAGTGACCTATGGTGGCAGCTCTTTAACACATGGCCCATGGTGAAAAGAAGCGATCGGCAAATCTTTCAGTTACAACTTTTTCCACATTTTATTTTTTAAAACTCTCACATTCTTCATTCTTCAATAAACATTCTTCATTCAATTGAATGAAACTTCTAATCATCTGCACTAATAGGTATAATAGGTACAATAAATATAAACTGTTCCTAATAGGAAGAGAAGCACATTGTACCATCCTACCATTGTGCATGTGCAATTAGTCAACTCTCAGTTTTGCTGCTATTACCTGAATGCAGCCTTTGGATAATTTCAAAATAACCCAGTCCACATGCAAAACACAAAGCCCACATACATAAGTCACCAACCAGATGTCATTTGGGAAGATGCCAAATGATTGATAGATACACACACAAACAATATTCTTTCTCATTCCAAGTGGAATATATCTATTTGATAGTGTACACACTGTAGACATCAGGATTCTAAAAGTATTCCAAAACATTTCACAGCATAAGACAAAGGAAAAGATAGAGTTTCCCACTTGCTTTGTGTACAAAAGTTATCTTCATTGGGGGATGCATCAGAAGAAGTTCTTAAATTTGGGATTCATGCTATTTCTGGTATGATAAAATAAGGGCGGACTTTCATTTCAATATCCATTACATAAGGAGGTCAGAGGGCCTGCCCTCTGATGGTGCAGTGGGTTAAACTCTGAGCTGCTGAACTTACTGACCAAAAGGTTG
The DNA here is from genome assembly GCF_025583915.1 of Anolis sagrei ordinatus. Lineage (NCBI taxonomy): Eukaryota > Metazoa > Chordata > Lepidosauria > Squamata > Anolidae > Anolis > Anolis sagrei. The sequence continues at coordinate 264,389,108 of NW_026846588.1, read as the reverse complement.
GCAAATTGAACCCAAACTTATTTGGGTTGACAAACTTGAACTTGAAACAGTTTTGGACTCTGGAAATGAACATTTAACTGCTAAGTTGTATAAATTAAAATACGAACTGGAGGAGGGCCAGGTGAAAGATTGTATGGTTAAGTGGGCACAAAATTTTGGTAAACAAATACAAATGGAACAATGGGAAAGGACAAAGTTTAAAATTTATACTGAGTAATGATCTGCAATATTGTTTTAATAAAATGATGTATAGATGGTACCTGACACCAGAAATGATCACTAAGAGGTATCAACATCGTTCTAGTGATTGTTGGAAATTTAGGAAAAGGAGCGAAGAAAGAAAAAAATATAAAAGATAAAAAGAATAACAAAAATAAAAGAGAAAATCTGTGTGTCGACTTCCACCTTTGTCTTCCCTGGTTCATGGTGTTTTTCACTCTTAGTGTACTACTTTGGTTTACTATTGGTCACTTCTCTTTTTGGTTCTTCATTACTTTAAAATTTATTTTCCCTTGCATTTCTCATCTTCGTTAAGGAATGCAATAATATTATGGGCTCTGTTGAGCTTTCAAATAGTCCTTGTACAGTATCCAATCTGTGGGTTTCAAAAGTTTGTCCCTTGGGTCCTTTAAATGGAACACCAGTATATCCATATCAATAATTTCCCATAGTTTATTTTCCCGTTCTTCTTTAGTTGCCCGTTCTTTTATTTTCCATATCTTTGCAAATGGAATCCTGGCGGCTGTTGTCAAATAGGTGAACAGTTTATCCTTATTTCTGTCAAGATTGATATTTCCATCCGTAATTCCAAGAAGCAAGTATTCTGGTTTAAATTGTACTGTCGTTTGTATTTATTTATCGTGTCATCAGCAACCATTGTATTACAATTCTAACAGAGCAAAACAAACACAGAGATTAAAAAGAAAAAGGAAAAAAGAAAGAAAAAAAAACCACACAGATTTTGTAAATTTGGTATTTGGTTAAATGTCCTTTGACCAGTATCTGGCCACTTGGAGTGCCTCTGGGGTTGCCGCAAGAAGGTCCTCCATCGTGCATGTGGCAGGGCTCAGGGTGCATTGCAGCAGGTGGTCAGTGGTTTGTTAGCTTCCTGTATTATTTTCCAATAATTTCTTGCTTTAGGGCATGTCCACCACATGTGATATAGTGTTCCCACATGTGATTGACATTTCCAACATTTGTTTTGGGACTCTTTGTACATTAAACCCAATTTCTGTGGGGTCATGTACCAGCGGAAGAACATCTTGTACCAATTCTCTTTCAACTCAATTGTGTATGTATATTTTAGTTTCACTTTCCAGATCTGATCCCATTCTCTTAAATTTATAGGTCTCCCTATATTTCTGGCCCATTTCACCATACATTATTTTATTGATTCAGTTTCATTAGACCATTCTAGCACTTTCGCATAGATTTTGGTTATAATTTTCTTTCCATTTTGTATTAAGGATTCCCAGAAGTCTTCCTTGTCCATGAATTCTATTGGTGAATCTTTACTGAAGTGTTCCCTTATTTGTAGCAGTTGAAACCAAGATACATTCTTGTATTGTAGGGTTATCTCTTCTTGTGGCTTTAATTGAAATTTCCCTTCCTTCTTCGTTAGCAGGTCTCTGTAGGTAGGCCATTCAGACCATCCTAACAGTCTCCCTTGATTAACTTCTAGGGGAGAAAACCATATTGGTGTTTTTTAATAAAAAGTTTTTTTGTATTTTTCCCAGATTCGTATCAGTGCCGATCTTATAAAATGATTTTTGGAGTTATTTTCTATTTTTGTCTTCTCATACCAAAGGTACCCGTGCCAGCCAACCCTTAGGAAGCATTTTTTAAAATGCTGGTGATGCAAGCATGTCCCCAGGGGCCACATCCTCACAGGACACATTTGTCCACTCTCTGCTTTTTTTTTTTCATGTTAGGAACGACTGGAGAAACTGCAAGTCACTTCTTGTGAGAGGAAATTGGCCATCTGCAAGGATATTGCCCAGGAGACACCCAAATGTTTTACCATCCTGTGGGAGACTTCTCTCATGTCCCTACATGGGAAGCTGGAGCTGACAGATCAGAGTTCACCCTGCTCCCTGGATTCAAACCACTGACCTTTTCATCAGCAGCCCTGCTGGTACAAGGGTTTAACCCAATGCACCACCAGGGACTCCTCTGTTAAAGGAACTCAAATTCTGGAAGTACAACAGAGTTCAATAGCTGAAGAATCCAAAATAAGGAAGCACAGTGTTTCTGCCAAAGAAAGGGATCTGACAATTTTCTCTCTGAGTTTTGAATAAATTGTCTGTTGGCTGCAGGAACATATCTAAGTAGAGGAAATCAGTGGGGAAATTAAACCTAGCTCCCAAAAATCTAGAGATGGGCAGTACATTCTAGGAATCCCAGTCTTTTGCACTACTCTAATTAGCATAGTAGCACTGAAATCTCATTATACTTTTCTTCACTTGCCAGGGGTATTGCTCATTATCCTGGCACTGTGACAGATGCCCTAAAAATATCCCAAAGTTGCATTCCGACACATTACTCCCCTCCGTGTCATACTGGGCTAATTTGAAAGCAAGTCATGTGCACCATGGCCACTTTCTTGATGTCATTGGCTCTCTTTTTCTGATGCTCTAGCAAAGATGTCCATCTAAGTACAAAGGCTGTAAATGAAACAACCAAAAATAAAACCTAAGAGAAAGGCAAGTAAACAACCTCATTTTTTGAAAAAAGTAGACTCTTTCTCTTTCGTGTCTAAATGTTTATGTTTGACCCTCCTATTATCTTTGTGCTATCGATTTGAATCACAAGAAGAGAGCTCTGGCAATTAACACAGAAAGGTTAACAAAATTGTGAAGCCCATATGAAAATCAAATGACCTGAATGATTGCCTCTTCTGATCAGCATGCAAGAGAGATTCTGCATGAGTCAGCAGAGTCAGAGGAAGGGGAAAAAATTACAGCATCATTATATTGTTGAGAGTGAAAGGACACGAACATATTCTCCACACAGGCAGTTTAGGAAGATTTTCTTTGTAGGTTCATTGGTATGGAACCAATGTCCTAAGGAGATTAATTGGAAGAGGCAAATAGAGCAAGAAAACAGAGCCTGGGATCTATATTTTTGGCAAGGAGAGAAGAAAGAAGTCATTGGATCATTTTTTTAGTGCCAAAACAGAACAAAGATGGTACAGATTCACACACACACACACACACACACACACACACACACGCCATGTGGGGAAATATTTGGAGGTGGAATCCCTTCGACCCTACAACTGGAACGTGTTAAAGTTGTTCCTAAGCCCTGCAGTCCCAAGGAATCTTCTCTCCAAATATTCCGGAGATGGGAAAGTTCTTTGGGAGTCTCTTTTCCAAGCACTTTTTACAACTCCTGGTAAGGGGTGCAAACCACAGTAGATAGCATCATCTAACAATAACATCTGTTATAGAACTCCAATATGCCAATGATAACATAGTCTGTGTGCATTCAGAAGAAGACCTACAAGCCACTCTAAACACCTTTGCAGAAGCATACGAGAAACTCAGCCTCTCATTGAACATCAAGAAAACCAAAGTGCTCTTCTAGCAGTCACCAGCCAATCCCTCTGCAATGCCAGACGTACAACTGAAGGGTGTAATGTTAGAAAATGTCAATCATTTCCACTACCTTGGCAGCCACCTCTCCACAAAAGTCAACATTGACACTGAAATACAATACCACCGGAGCTCTGTGAGTGCAGCATTTTTTGAATGAAGCAGAAAGTGAGGATCGGGACATCCATAGGGATACCAAGGTGCTTGCTTATAAAGCTATTGCCCTCCCAACTCTGCTATATGCCTGCAAGACGTGGACTGTCTACAGATGTTACATTCAGCTCCTGGAACAATTCCATCAGCAGTGCCTCCAGAAAATCCTACAAATCTCTTGGGAAAGACATACAGACAAATATCAGCTGGAAGAAGTAAAGACCACCAGCATTGCAGCAATGCTCCTACATCATCAACTCTGCTGGACTGGCCACATTGTCCAAATGCCTTATCACAATCTCCCAAAGTAGTTACTATACTCCCAACTCAAGAATGGAAAATGGAATGTTGATGGACAGGAAAAGAGATTTAAAGATGGGCTTAAAGCTAACCTTAAAAACTGTGGCATAGACATCAAGAACTGGGAAGCCCTGGCCCTTCAGCACTCTAACCTGAGGTCAGTTGTGACCAGCAGTGCTGCAAAATTTGAAGAGGCACAAATGGAGGATCAAAAGGAGAAACGTGCCAAGAGGAAGGTGCATCAAGACAACTCTGACAAGAACTGCCTTCCACCTGGAAACTGATGTCTTCACTATGGACAAACATGTGGGTCACCTACGTATCCACTGCCAAGACTCTACACTTGGAAGCCCATCATACTCAGACAATGAGGGCTCGCCTAAGTAAGTAAATAACACCATCAGAAGAGGTGACAACAAAATGACTATCTATGCTTCCAGCCCCCACCTTGAATGTTTGTTAAGTCACCCCAGGCTCTTGTTGTCCAAACCTACAACTCTGTTTTCTTTTTTGGTAAGAGGGCTGAGAAGGGCAGTATACAAGTATAGTAAATAAATAAATAAATAAATAAATACCTATAAAATGCTTGTGCATTGTTTCAGCAGAAATTTCTTCCTTTTTATTTAAAAAAATTCTTGTAGTTCAGTGGTTCCCAAGGTGTTTTGGAATTTGGTCATCCTCCATAATTCTTTTCTGGCAGTTGAAGTCCAAAACAATTGGAGGACAAAAAGTTGGGAACCGCTGTTATAGTTGGATCCCACTCCCATAGGTGTATGAAAATATTTTATGCCTGAAGCCTTAATACCACTCGGTATTGCATCCAAAAATGGAGGTTTATATCGAAAAAGTTCATGCAAAAATAAAAAAATCAATCAGTCTTAAAAGTGTTGCCACATTTATTTCCTGCCCCCTTCCCCCTTTTTATTCTGCAACTTCTTCTTTTACTCTGCAACTACAGCTACTTCTTGAAAAAACTACAGTTTTTGGTGCATACTACTGTGTAATTGCATAAAAAAATGCATCACTCTCTGGGAATAAGTGTAGGGTTGTGTGGATACATTTTAGAGAGTTTTGTCCAAAAAGATTTCTTTGTGTACAGTATATTTTTCAAAATGTAAAGACCTTGCAGCAATTGTCCATTTTTCACCATCATCCAAACTATTGTTAATGTTAAGTGTCTTAAAAGCAAAAACAAAGAAATCGAAACTTTTGCAATTAGCAAGAAATAGTATGTTTTACTGTTTTTACTTGCATGTAAGAGAACTATATTAAAAATCAGAGCATACCTTTCTTAAATTGCACCCTCTAAAACATAATTAAAATTACATGAACCCTCCAGTTTCAGGATGAAATACAGGGTTTCATTTCCGTTTTTTTAAGGGCATTTCCCCTCTCTGGGTATTTTCAACTCTTCAATCGTTTTGTGCTTTATTAATAAACTAGGATGTTTAAAGTTTTAATGCAGCTGAAAATTTATGCTGTGGGAAAAAATACTGCATGTGTGAATCTGCAATAATGATAATAATTAATCAGTCATCCACTCTCGAAAGTTTCTTCAGAACTCTGTGGGGGACTGGAGATCATTCAAATTCCCCTTCAGCACTGAAAATGTTATTAATAATTTACTTTTACTCTTGCTATCAACAACAAAAGCAATAGCTATGCATAATATGAGATCTGGAGACTGACCCAGGAAATTAGCATTTTCCCATAAATAAAAGAATGAATTTGCTGGGGTCAAAGCATTCATCTTTGGAACTGAGATCTATAGGACTTAATGATGATTGACAGCAATGGTAAGTTATTGGTGCCCCCTAAATGGATTGGATGGCAACTCTTATAAACAACAGCTACCATGACCAATATTCAATATTCTGTGTGACTCCTGATGCAAAACACATGCAAGGCCATAAGAACCATAGCAAGTTGATACCACATTGTCACAACTCCAACCTAGGGAATCCTGGCATTTGTAGCTTTGTTGGACACTTAGAATTCCTGTAGATTTGAGACCTCCAAGTCATTTTGCCACGAACAGCTCTGCTCATATCATGCAGATTCAAAGGCCATCTTATCTGAGGGCACAACTACATGGGCAGAAAAACCCAGATATGAGTTTTCCTCTCCTACAGTGAACATTCACGTGTCTATATAATAGTCACTTATACTGAGATGAAGTAAGGAACTGCATCCACACACACGATTGTTGCATTCTATTAAATACCCATAGAAGGAAAGATAGGGGTTCTTAGCAGAGAATTCCTGAGTTTCTATGACCTCAATAACTGGGTCTTCAAGACTTAAAATTTGGTCCTGCATTGCTTCCTGGTTCTACTGAAGACTTATTACCTCAATGTAGTGCTGCCTTTTCCTCCTGTTGGTGTTGCTAATTACCCATGAGCAGTAGAATGACGAAGAGAGGTGTTGGTTTCCAGAGACTGCCAGTAGGCAATCCAACATGGTTGCCCTGCCCAAACATCATACTGTACTGAGAAAGCATACAATCAAACATTCAAACACTTAACCACCCCAATGGTCTATTGTCCTCTGGGAAGAGTATACTTAAGATTGGCAAAAGTAGCCATTTGAGTCCATGCAGAATCATTGCTCCAGAGGTTCAGAAGTTTGCCTTCAGCCCCAGGATCTCTGAAGTATGCAATACTCTTATTAGGCATGGGCAATCCATGGTTCTAAATGGTTCTAAAGTACTTACAAAACTAGGGGGTGCTGAAGCTTTGCTTCTATAGTGTTGCTAAAGTTCTGGTGGCGAAAATTTCAGAATTCTAACCAAACTTTCAAAATTTCATTATAAATGGCAGTTCCTAATTGGTTCGGTCATAAAAATCATCAATAACAAAATAATAATGAAAATTCAATGTTTTGTTAGAGTTCTGGAATTTTAACCACCAGAACTTTAGCATCACTATAGAAGCAAAGCACGAGTGCCCTCTAGTTTTGTAAGCACTTTAGAACCACTCGGAACCATGGATTGCCCATGCCTAATTCTTATCAATATGCATCAATATTTATTTATTTCTTTATTTATTTATTCGGTCTATCTACCAGGCAAGGAAAATGTGTTGGGTCGAATGTGGGGGCATTCCTGCAGGTTGCTCTTTCTGGGATGTGTGAATGTCAGAGGTTCAAATCAGCTTGAAAATACTTTTTTGTATAGTGGAAGGAACTCTTCATTCCTGTTAGGGAGTCGAATACCTAAGTGGTCTCCTCAGGAACAAAAACAACACTGAGACACAAAGCTGTTCATTCCAACTGGAAGGCTTTTCTTTCTTAAGTTACCTTGAGAACTGCCTTCTACTGTTGGGGAGGTGATGGAAGACAGCTAAACCGGCAAAATAGGCAGCCACTAGGTGAGTGACAATTATCCAGGAACTCAGATCTCTGAGTTCATGAGGAACTTCATGTACACAGACATTGGTTGAAGCATGAAGAATCATAATGCACAGATAATAAAGAATTCAGCTATAAGACCATAGAACTGGGAGTGTTTGTGCTAGAAAACCCAATCACTGTGTGCGGCAAGCAGATTGGGCTACTGTAATTTACAAAACATATCTTTCTAGGGTTTCCACCTATTACATAAGCATCAGTGTTGTGTATCTGATAAAACTAGAACTGAAATATAGAACATGCAAACTTTGTTATTGCAAAACCTATCTCAAAACTTTCACCCTAAATGTTTCAACATGTACATATGTGTATTTATGTGACTAATGGTTTCTAGACATTCTATAAAATTCCTTTCAAAGCCACCTTTATTGTCCTTTGAAAGCTCTGCAACACATCTAATTCAGTGGTGGCATAGGAAGGTCAAGGTCATAGTAGTCAGAATATAACCTCATTTGGATCAAGAGAGATTTTGATTATTGAAAATTATGATCATTGAAGGTTATGGTTAATATGCAAACAGCATGCAATTATTTGGAAGACAATTTATATTTATGGTGATTGACAGGGACAAGGACTCCAAGATTTGGAGAGGGTGGGAGGGTAGGAGAAATTACATCAGTTCCCTCCCCTCTAACCTTCAGAAAGAAACTGAAGACTCGGCTGTGGGACCAAGCCTTTGGATAGCAATGCAGTGCAATAACAGAAGATGGAATATGTGCAGTCATGACTATGTGGTTCTTGCTAATAATTGGTTTTAATTTTATGCTTTTTCATCTTATATTTTAATGTATATGTTATTTTTACTATATGTCTGTTTAATGTTTTATGGTCTCAAACTGTTGCCTATTGTGAGTCCCCTTCGAGGTGAGAAGGGCAGGGTATAAATACTGTAAATAAATTGTAACATCTGTATAGGAAGAAGGAATTATTACATGTATCAGAATTGTATTCTTCTAATAAATAACTCATAAAACGTTAAAAAGCACATACTATTTATAGTCATGTATACGTTGGATTCATGTTTAAGTTGAGTGCAGGTTTGGGGGCCAAATCTTTTGATACAAGTTACGTTACAATCCTGCATTACTCCAATTTTTGGCTAATTTTTTTAGACTTATATATAAATATGTATAGCACCAGGATTGAAAGAAGATGGAGCTTGAAAGGAAACTCTTTTCTGGGTTTACTATGTCCTAGGCGCAGGCAAAGTTCAGTATGTGGTCTGGATGTGGCTCTGAAAGGATAAAACATAAATAAAAAAAATTGTTCCATAATGCTTCATAGTAGGCATTTTACAATGTTTTGAATCCAGTTTAGGCCCAGAAGAGGCCTTTTTTGGAAATTATATTCAGCGGTAGCTTTGGTGGTCCTCCAGCAACAGGAGAATCCTAAAGAAGGGGTATTCCGCAAAAAAGTGAAGACCTGGCTGTTTGAGCAGGCGTTCCAATAATTAGTGCAATGATTGGTTAATGAACACTGGAATGGAACAATGGATGACGAATCTGGAACATGTTTTTGATGACGAGACGACAGTGAATGGGTATTGTAGTAACTGTTTATTAATTGTGTAATGTGTTAGGTTGTTAACTGTTTCTATACTGTAGCACTGAATTTTTGCTGTTCGTATTTGTTGTGAACCGCTGTGAGTCGCCTTCGGGCTGAGAACAGCGGTATATAAGTAAGGTAAATAAATAAATAAATAAATAAAAGTTTTTTCCAGATAAACACTACAGAGACTTTTGGAGGAATTCAATGTTCTCTGTCTAAGAAAGAGGTGGGTAACCTCATTCTGGAGAGAAACAGTCTGGATTTTGAGAGAAGCACCATTAAAGCCCTGGTGTACTGTGCAAAAAGAATCTGGGAACCCCACCTCCTCCAAGACAAATGGAACCACCTAAACTGGGCTTTCCAGGCCAATGAATACTCCACCACAGACATCAGAAGAGCTGCAAGACCAGGAACAAGCCATGAGAGTAAACACAAAGATTCACCCAGAGGAAAATTGTTCTTGTCATATATCAAGGCAACCACTGACCGCATAAGGAAGCTGATGAGGAAACACAACCTACAAACTATCTACAGACCCAGTAAGAAAATCCAACAAATGCTACGTTCACCAAAGGACAAGAGGGACCCTCTCACCTTTTCAGGAGTTTAGTATATACCATGCAGCTGTGGACAAGCCTACATAGGGACCACCAAACACAGCGAATCAAGGAACATGGAAAGCACTGCAGACTACTTCAACCAGAGAAGTCAGACATAGTGGAGCATCTGATGAACCAATCTGGCACAACATATTATTTGAGATCACTGAGATGCTGGACCACTTGAACAACTACCATGTCAGGCTACACAGAAAAGTCATTGAAATCCACAAGCATGTGGACAATTTCAACAGAAAGGAAGAAACCATGAAATGAACAAAATCTGGCTACCAGTAGTAAAAAAAAAAAACCTCTAACGTTATAACAGGAAATAAAGAACAATACTCAAACACAGGGGAATTCCAGACAAGAAACAATCAGGGCCAGCTAATCACCCCTCAACAAAGGATTTTCCCAGGCAATAACAAGCCACACCTAAAAACTGTCAGGCCATCTAATGCTAATCAAGGTGGCCAATTGAAACATTTCACACCTAGCTCCAACAGACAAGAGTTCTTTCTCCCACCCTGGACATGCCACAGATATGCATCCAATTTTCCTAGTTTCCAACAGACCTCACAACCTCAGAGGATGCTAGCCATAGATGCAGGCAAAATGTCAGGAGAGAATGTGTCTAGAACATGGCCATATAGCCCAAAAAAACTACAACAACCCAGTTCGTTTTCCCATCACTAATATAGTCTAAATTTTATTGCTTGAATTTTATGACTTGTAAAGCACAACTGTGTTGACAAGTTAATGCAAAAAGGTCCCCAGATCAGTCACCCTCTGAGGGTGAAAGGGTGTAGCTTGCCCAAGAATGCTCAGTTGGTTTCCATAGCTGAGTGAGAATCTGAATCTTAGTCCAACATTAAAAGCAAGGCCCTAAGACTAAATCAGTTCAGCACTTTGGATAGCTCCTCAGTATAATCTAGAATCTGGCCAAAATCTAGACATAGGAAATCATTAGAAAATGAGTATCAAATGGAACAGTATATGTGTGTTTTGGGGGTTGATGATGTTTCATAACATTTATGGTTTTTCATTCCAACTATCACCTTGTATAAGCTACAGAATTACCACCTTCTGCGCCAGCAGTCCTTTCAGATTACAAACAGGCACTCACCATGAATGAATTAACAATCCCAACACTTTGTGTCCTCAATGTCACTCACAAGGAGATTCATTCCACTTGCCACTTACATACTTCAGAAGATTTATCTGAGTGGATCATATCCCGTAGCAAGCTTTAAAACATCTTGATGTCTTATTAATAAGTTAATTGAATTCCTCAGCTACTCTGCGAGTGCTAATGCATCTAGTCTTTTGTCATTGACTGATAGGCAGTGATGTCTACGGAGATACTTAATAGCTGCTTTCATGAGCAAATGAACACCTAGAGCTAAATTAGAACAGAGCAAGTATTAATAAGAGGCATTGATAAGCTGGCATTATAAAACTCCTAGCAACAGTGTCTAGTGCAAGATGGGTTTCAGTTCTGCTTAACCTATCAGGAAAAAGGTCTAGTTGTAGAGGAGGGGGAATGACCATTTTAAATTTTAGCTAGTTATGATGTGTATGATCACTGCCATCATTTCAACAATATTAGAGATGATGGCAAATGCATAAGGTAAATTATCTAACCATCTGCCCAGTGAATTAAGCCAATAAAATGCTTTTATTGACTCAGTTCACTGGTATCGTACATTTTTTGTATGCAATACTCAAACTCAGTGGTAGCTTCCATGTAGTGAGGCAGTGAATCTACTCTGGATTTTAGTCTAAATGTTTAGGTTCTAAAGTCTTCAAAGGTTTTAACATCTTGGGAGACTTCCTTCAATAATTCACCATTTCACTGATGCAGAACCCACCTGCCACTAGTTGTAAAACAGTGACTGGGTCTCCAGATTGCAATCCAGAGTTTTACAGTTCATGCTCTTCTTCACAAGAAACATCCCTATCATACAGAGAGTGGCAGGTGATGGGTGAAATGACAGATGAGTGAATTTATTTATTTATTTATTTATTTGCAGTATTTCTGTCCTACCTTTTTCAGCCTGAAGGCGACTCAAGACAGCTTACAAATTGGCAGCAATTCAATGCCGTTGTAGTCATAAAATACAATTTAAAACATTCAAAACAACATTATAAAAAGCCATTAAAACCTTATAATCATCACCAATGACTTCCTGTTAATCTTATTTTCCAGTAGCATCATCTAAACTGTTCCATGTTTCACTCTTTCATATTTCCATGTTTATTTATTACGCTGCATTTCTAAAGGCTAGTTCAAAGAGCCAGATTTTTATTTTCTTTTGGAAAGTCAGGAGGGAGGGGCCCATCTAATATCCCTAGGGAGGGAGTATCACAGTCAAGAGACCACCACTGAGAAAGCCCTGCCTCTCATCTCCACCAGACATGTGAACCATAAAACCTGGACAGGCATAATTGTGTTTGGATTCCCAGAAGCTTTTCTTTTTAAAAGACTTATAGTGTGGTGGGTTGTACATGTGTCATAGTATTTTTACTTTCAAATTCTACTTTCTAACAATAATTGGCTATTACATCACCTTTCAACCTTCTCTCCTCCAATCTTAACATCACCAGCTCCCTATGTGGAGTGAGGAAATGTCTGACCTTGACCAACTTTTCACTTTTGCTTTTTGTTCTGCATTTGTTTTTATTTTTTAGCAAACAATGTGGTGCTGGATTCAAAGTTTAGTTATGTATCATTATTGGCTCTGGATTCATGTAATCAAGGATGCAGTGTGCTGAATACCTACTTTGGGAAGATATTCCCTAAGGACATCTATGAGAAGATCAACCTCTGCACGAGATTTCCTCATACAAAATGAATTGCAGTGCAATCTTCTATGTGTCTTCTCAGAAGAAAGAGAGGATTCACTATCAGATTTATGTCTCATCTTCCCTCCAAGAAGTCTAGAATGGCATAAGATCATCACATCCACACTGTGAGCAATTCCTGACCTTCTTTATTTTCCCCACAACTGCAAGGAGATACCGCTGCTGGTCAAAAGCTTTGTTGGTGTAGGACTAACCTGTTTATGCAAGTTGAAGTAAACTGAGAACAAAAGGTAAAATAGGAGGAGAAATGTGGATTGACCGAAGAGTAATCTGGACTCTCCCTGCCAGACCAGGACAGTTGGGAACTTTTTCATACAGGAAAATGGAGACTGCAGGCTGTATGATGGTTTTGTCTGAACCAAAATTTCCATTGATGAGATCTAAAAAAAAACCAACAACATTTCTGCTATAGAGTAAACTGCTATGAATAACTCAACACTGCCTCCCTGCATTCTGTGTTAGGGTGTTGTTTCTGTTATGCTGCAGGACTGTACATCCAATATTACCACTAAACGACTTGAGGTGCCATATCTGATTATGGTGACACATGCCTTGATTATGTCCTATTTGGACTACAGTAATGTGTTCAATATGGGGCTGCTTCTGGAAACTATTCAGAAACTTTCGTTATAAATGACAAGAGGAGAATATGACTCTTATTAAGAAAAATAGAAAATTGAGTAAATGATCATTTATGTGTAACTAACTTAGGTGCCCAGAGATGCCCAGATTAGTTAATTTGCAATGCTGTTTATTATAAAAGTCAGTTTTGCTTTTGTTTTTTATGAATACTCCCATTAGAACATGCATAAGAATGTGGATGAACTACAACTCTCAACATTGTAAGTCAATTCCCTGCAAACCCCACCAGTATTCAAAGTTGGCTATGCTGATTTTGTGTGCCAAGTTTGATCCAGATCCATCGTTGGCTGAATACATTGTGCTTTCTGATGTGGGTGAACTACAGTTCCCAACATTGAAGGTTGATTCTCCCTGCAAATCCCATCAGTATTCAAAGTTGGCCAAGTATGTGTGAAAAGTTTGATCCGGATCCATCATTGGTTGGGTCCACAGTTTTCTTTCATTCTGGGTGAAGTACATTCTGGGTGAAGTACATTCATTCTGGGTGAAGTACAATTTCCTAAAGCATGGATCAACCCACCACCACCACCAACACCAATATTCAAAATTGGCCATGTTGGGTTTGTGTGCCAAGTTTGGCCCAGATCTATAGACAGTTGGGTTCATAGGGCTCTCTGAATGTAGGTGAACTGTAACTCTTAAATTCAAGGTCAATGTCCCCCCAACCCCTCCAGTATTTTCCATTGGTTATGTGGGGTCTGTGTGCCAGTTTGGTCCATGTCCATTCTCCATTGTTGGTGGGACTTACAGTGTTGTTTGGAAGTGCTGGGCATCTTGGAAAATGCATACCAATAAAATAGATACATACAAATTTTGAATTTAATTAGATAGATGATAAATACTAGAGAGAGAGAAAGAGAGAGAGAGATGATTGACATGGATAGTTTATAAACCTCTATGACTGAGGGAGGGGAGAGAGGGTGGATGAAATGAAAGCAAGATTAGTACAAATATTGCAATGTTTTAGTAATCCATTGTGTCCCATTCTGAGGGAAGGGTGGCATATAAACTAGATGAGAGAGAGTGAGAGAGTGAACTATTTCCTGCTAGGATAGGGATGGACAAACATATGGTGGAGGATAGTGATGAAAAGTAATCACGATAATTTACTGTGCTGGAAAGAATCCTAGCAGGGAACACACATGGCCAAGTGCCACTGATGAAGTTGTCACGATGCAAAATGTCTCATTCCAGTCCCAACATCTGAATACCATTGCTGCGCTCCTGGGTGATGTATTCACCAACATTCTGTCTTCAGGAAAGAATGAGTAGCTGTACAATCATGTAATGGATGGGTGTTTGAGGGATGCCCAAGGACAAGTTTTAGACTAACAAACAAAGATAAATATTGTACTTGATAGTGACATGTTGGCCTGAATTCTTCCAGAGAGCTTTTCTTTAACTCAATAAATTGTTCACGGTGAATCACAGAAATTTTTCAGAGTAGGCTGCAAGGATGAGTGGATCTGTCAAGTGCTATCTCATCTAAGTTCTTGTTCTTCCGTTGCTGGACTTGTTCTGCCCCAGTTTTGTACAAGTTCTTGTGTCTTCTGCATAGAAACCTATGTGTATTTTTGCACGTTTTTCTAAGGTGTACATTTTTTTTTTGCAAACTTTCAGAGACATGCAGAACATAGAAGGCCAATGAGTAGCTTCGGGCACATTTCAGAATTTTGCACAATTTCCTGTTGTTTTGTTTACTCAATTGTTTTCATATTGGGGGATGCAATTTTTTTCTTTCTTCCTCTAATTACATTGCAGCCATATTTTACTATAAATTGTGTTTAGGCCCTCTGTTAGGTCTTGGGGGATAAAACAGAGTAAATTATTTCAAAAACCAGAATAAATGTATCCCTAGCAGCTTGCTTTGGCTATAGAGAACTCAACACAGCTTGCTTAGACTACAGCAAACTGTGAAAACTGAATGATAATATATTTTAGTCAATAACTAGCAAATCATGTATTTGTTCACTGAAAAATGAAAACTGGACAGCTATTCCATAATAAGAACAACAAAATCTACTGTGTCTTATACCTACTTGCATCCAACAAAATGAAAAATGAGTCCCTCAGGGAGATAGGGCAGGATATAAATAAAGTAGTGTTGTTGTTGTTGTTGTTCTACATTCTTCAGATGATTCCATGACATGCTTTCACTGGGAGTTATCAGTTTCATTGGGGAAGCTAAAAAGTTCCTACAGAGTTATGTTCCTAGAGAGGGAATTTTCTAGGTCCTCCAGCAAGACACTCCAGTATGGAAGTTATTCATTTCAATAGGATGCACTATTATCCAGTTTCATTTACATGGCAAGTAAGTTCAGTAATACACCTCCCACAGATACAGGAGTCATCCTATACAGAGGAACAGGACATTTTGGCCCTTCAATTATTGAAATACAACTCCCATCATCCTTAACCATTGGCCATACTCCCTGGGGTTGATGGAAGTTGAAATAAGCCTAAAAATAATAAATTTTTCTAATATATACCAACATAAAACAGATTATGCAGTAGGGGTGAGGCTCACTTATTATTCACTTATTGCTGCACTATAACACTCAGCAGTCCTAACTGGCACAGACAATGGTGAAAAATCAGAGAAGTTTCAGTCCTATGATATCTGGAGGCTGATACAATTCTTTTCTCTCTCATAGAAAGTAAATTAGCATACTACAGAAGAACCATTACCATCTACAATGAGATATCTGTGTCCACAGTTTCTGTATCTAGGGATTCCATTATCTACCACTTGAAAATGCTTCCCTCTCCCTCCAAAAATCCAAAAAGCATACCTTGATTTCACCATTGTATATGAGTGATAGCATTTTACTCTGCCGTTGCATTTAATGGGACTTGCGCACTCGCAAATTTTGGCATCCACAGGTTCCTAGAAACAAGCTTCAGGGGATACTAAAGGCTCACTGTAATGTGAAAAACAGTCTTCAGGAATTTTTCCTGGTGTAGTAATTTTCATTTATGAAATGCTAGAAGCATGAGAATGATATCTTGACAAATGATGATGTAGAGGAAACCCAGGCCTATGAATTTCAAGGTGTGAACACGATGCATTTTCTCCTATGGAATAGAGAAAGCGCTCTAATTTTCTGTATTCAAAATGTCCTAAAGAAGACACTTCCCAATGTGGTGTCCAGAAGATGCCACGAACCACAGCTCCCATCATATTTAATGCTTTAGCCTGGACAGTTGGTGAAAAGAGGAGTTGCAAGCCAAATCCTCTGGAGGGCATCATGTCTAAGAAATCTTAGAATGCAAATGCAAGTACTGCTAGTACCCAACATCTGGGAAGCCCTATAAGTACAGCACAGCTGCATTTCTTCCTACCTAAACTAAGGCCGCATATAGACTAGCATGCATATTATTTTATTATATATACTGTGAAGAAATATAGAAATTTACCTTAATAATAATAATAATTTATAATAATAGTAATTGATAATAATAATAATAATAATAATAATGTTGTGATACGAAATCCAGCATATATATCTCATTTGCTGTGACATACTGCATTTTTGTGTCAGTAAACTAATAATAATAATTTGCCTGCAACAAAGAACTGGTGGGATCACAAGCCTGAAAACGTTACAGAAAATGAAGACATCAAACTACTTTGGGACTTCTGAATTCAGACTGACAGAGTTTTGTAGCACAATACTCCTGACCTCACAATCGTGTTAAAAAACAAAGTATGGATTGTTGATGTTGCAATCCCCGGCAACAGCAGGATTGAAGAGAAACAATTGGAAAAGCTGACATGATATGAGGACTTAAAGATCGAACTGCAATTACTCTGGCACAAGCCAGTAAAAGTGGTTCCAGTGGTGATCAGAACACTGGGTCCAGTGCCTAAAGACCTTGGCCTGAACTTAAATACAATCGCCACTGACAAAATTACCATCTGCTACCTGCAGAAGGCCAGCTTACTGGGATTTAAACACATTATTCGCCAATACATCACACAGTCCTAGACACTTGGGAAGTGTCCGACGTGTGATCCAATACAACAGCCAGCAGAGTGATCTTGAGTGCTGTGGACTCATCTTGTTGTATTTCAAATAACAACAAGAAGAAGAACAACTTTATTTTTATACCCCTCCTCCATCTCCCTGAAGGGACTTAGGGTGGCTTACAGAGGGACAAGCCCAAGGATTTCAAATAAAACAGACACAGTAAAAACAATCAATAACAACAAATAATAAAACCATTAAAATCAATTAACATCATAAAAACAATACCCTGGTTGACAAATTTGAAACTGGGTTCAGGCTCAGAGTAAGTGCAATGATTCTTTGGGAAAGCTGAGGGAAAGTGCAATAGTCAGAGGGCTAGGTTGCCATGGTAGTGCCCTTGGCCATTAGAGTATCATAAGTACAGGAAAGGAGCCAACTAAAGTGCTGGAGCTTAGATAAGGTAGGGATAATTCTCAAGTGAACTGCCTAGTCAAAGGCACAATGGAACAGCCAAGTTCATCTCCTTCTTAGATTTTCTGACATTTTGAACGAGGATCAAATGAAACAATAAACCAAACCCTGCTTAATATGCTTGTTTATATGGCTAGCACATGAGAAGTTCCCCTTTCCATTCACTTATACATTTCAGTGAGATGCATAGATAAATATAAGAGCCCTCCAGTGGACAAAATCATATTTTCAGAATTCAAATGATCTGTCATATATGTTTAAATACCTAAGAGGCTTAAATGTTGACTCACTTGTGATCTAGAAATATGGTACAAATGTAAGAAAATGTCTCTGCCTGTAATCCAGATTAGACACATTGAGATAATTGTTCAATGGTGATTCATCACATAGGTAAATCCAATTGATTCAATAGTTCTGGTGTAAGTGGAATGAGCCAGCAGGAGTCCAACGTCTGCATGTTTGCAGAGCATAACATCTGTCTGTTCTTCACTAACAGTAAAGAAGAAAATGCCCATGTCCTTCCCAGCAGCATAATCTCAAAGTGTTCCAATGACAATTAACCCTCTGTTACCCTGCCTTTTCAGAAACGTATAAAATATACCAGTTTCTATCATCTCTTCCCACTTTCTCCCCTTGTCCACAGCTTACTTCAATTACTATAAATTGAGTTTAAAGTGCAGAAGTCATTTACATTTAATTGACTGCAGGGGACAGAAGAGAAAAGTGGGTAGAATTATGCCTATGCCAGAAGACTCATGGAAAAACAAACTACTGCAACCTCTCCTAGTTCATGCACTCTTCCTTTTGTCACTTTGGCCATGCTCTGATACTGCTTGATGACATGTGTTCTGTTTTCATCCATTTATTTATTTATCTATCATGTCAGGAGCAACCAGACATTTGTATTACATTTTTAACAAAACAAACAAACAGAGAGACAAAACACAAAGTTTGCAAGCTTGGTAGTTGATTAAATTTCCTTTGACCAGTAGCTGGCCACTTGGAGTGCCTCTGGTGTTGCCACAAGGAGGTCCTCCGTTGTGCATGTAGCAGGGCTCAGGTTGCATTGCAGCAGGTGGCCAGTGGTTTGCTCTTCTCCACACTTGCATGTCGTGGATTCCACTTTGTAGACCTATTTCTTAAGGTTGGCTCTGCATCTCATGGTGTCAGAGCGCAGTCTGTTTAGTGCCTTCCAAGTTGCCCAGTCTTCTGTGTGCCCAGGAGGGAGTCTCTCATTTGGTCTCAGCCATTGATTGAGGTTCTGGGTTTGAGCCTGCCACTTTTGCACTCTTGCTTGCTGGGGTGTTCCAGCGAGTGTCTCTGTATATCTTAGAAAACTATTTCTTGATTTATGACGTTAACGTGCTGGCTGATACCCAAATATTTCATCCATGAAATATTGTAATGTATGCAGCTGATATTACTGAGATTCAATAAAGCAGTGGTCATTGGCTTTGCACCACAAAAGCATCAAGATACTGAGTGGCTAAATGGAACATCACAAACTTGGTCATGCTACATGTACTTGGCAAAGTGTAACAACCACCAGCATCCCTCTCCTCCCTGTCTCTTTCACACACATCTATAACACACTGGATCTGTGAAGGAACGTGTCCTTCAAGTTCATCTAACAGCCATTACAGAATGGGGTGTCCAGACAGTGCTAATGAACCAGGAATCCATTGCTACAATATCCCTGAGAAGTGCTGATCTAATCTCTCATTTAAAACCTGCCAAGGCAAAAGAGTCCACCATCTTGCAAAATAGGCTCATCCACTGTTGAGCAGTTCTTACCATCAGGAAGTCCTTCCTAACATTAAATTAGAATATTTTGTCACTTGAACCAACTGCTTCACATCCTGCCCTGAGGACCAGCAGAAAAGAAAGTCATCTTCACATAATCTATGTGTGGTGACAGATAGCTATTGTATCACCTCTCAGTACTATTCCAGGCTACATGCCTTGACTCCCTCAACTATCCTTTCTGGACTTGGTTTCAAGAGCTTTGACCATCTTGCCCAGCTTCCCAGTGTCTTTATTAAATTCTATTATCCAAGAACACATCCAGTTGTGTTCTTGTAGTCGGGACTACTGCAATGCACTCTAGTGGGGTTGGCTTTGAAGACTGTTTGGAAGCTTCAGATGGTCCAATGGGCGGCAACCAGGTTACTAACGGGAGCCACACTAGAGAGCATATAACTCTGCTGTGCCAACTCCACTGGCTGCCAGTTTGCTACTGGGCACAATTCAAATTGAGGGCTTTAACCTAAAGCCCTAAACAGTTATGGCCCAGCTTACTTGTCCGACTGTATCTCTCCTTAAGAACCATCTAGGAACTTAAGATCATCTGGGGAGGCTCTGCTCTTGATCCCACCTTCCTCTCAAGCGTGTCTGACAGGAATAAGAGACAGGACCTTCTCAGTGGTGGCCCCTTGACTGTAGAACTTTCTCTCTAGGGATATTAAATTGCCCCCCCCCCCCGACCTTCAGGAAAAGAGTAAAAACTTGGCTTTTTGAACAAGCATTTGGAAATACAGTGGAATAAATAATTATGAAATAGGAAGAATGAACATGGAATGCCTAGACGATGCTGCTGGATAATGATTTTAACAGGATGACATTGGTAATTATATGTTTTTTTAATGTTTTGATATGTTTTTTATAATATTAAGTTGAATATTTTAACTGTATTTTTATGCATGTATGGCATCAAATTCTGCCAATTCTGTAAGCTGCCTTGAGTCACCGTAAGGCTGAGAAAGGCTGGCTACAAATGTTGTAAATAAATAAATTGTGCAAACACACACACACACACACACATATGTCTGAGCATACTCCCATCACCCTCCAGCCACTCACTGGATGTAGAGGTGTGCTTCAGGATCAAAAAGAGGAGGTGTGCACAACAGGGATATTGCTCAAGTAGTACTTAATGCTCCTCATGCAATGACCTTAAAAACATTTACACAGACATAAGAGGAGTTTATCTCTATGCATGTCCTCAACAGAAATCAAGGCCTTGTCAACAAAATAGGGATGTACATCTTCAATTATTTCATTCATGAATGCAAGAATGAACAATTTCAAATGTTTTTGTTCCCAGTGGGTATGATAAGATTTTGATGGACATTTTTAAAAGTTCCTGTTTCAAAACTTCTTCTGTAAAAAATGTTGTGTTTTTATGTAATATTTTGTCCCTAAATAACTTTTTTTTTGGCTATTGTTGCTATAGATATTACATCCATTGACAGTTTTTCCAGGAGGATGTGTTGAGACAGAGATGTGTTGATGTGTTGAGACAGAGACACCTTTCTGCACTGAGGATGGGAACATTTGCAACCATTTGTTGCCTTCCTTCTGACAACTTCTCTGCTTCATTCATTTTTCCAGGTCATCCACTTTAGCCTCAAGGGAACTTTTGTCCTGAAAGTCTCAATCTCATTTCTCCAAATATGATCACAGCTTCTCTCCACCATAGAATCATAGAATCAAAGAGTTGGAAGAGACCTCATGGGCCATCCAGTCCAACCCCCTGCCAAGAAGCAGGAATATTGCATTCAAATCACCCCTGACAGATGGCCATCCAGACTCTGCTTAAAAGCTTCCAAAGAAGGAGCCTCCACCACACTCCGGGTCATAGAGTTCCACTGCTGAACGGCTCTCACAGTCAGGAAGTTCTTCCTCATGTTCAGATGGAATCTCCTCTCTTGTAGTTTGATGCCATTGTTCCGCGTCCTAGTCTCCAGGGAAGCAGAAAACAAGCTTGCTCCCTCCTCCCTGTGGCTTCCTCTCACATATTTATACATGGCTATCATATCTCCTCTCAGCCTTCTCTTCTTCAGGCTAAACATGCCGAGCTCCTTAAGCCGCTCCTCATAGGGCTTGTTCTCCAGAACCTTGATCATTTTAGTCGCCCTCCTCTGGACACATTCCAGCTTGTCAATATCTCTCTCTTTCCAGCAGAACTGGGGGAAAAATACCTTCAAAAGTGATTGGTCACAAGTGGCACTATACCTGGTCAGAAGCTGTATTGAAGTTTTTGGAAAGTGGGTAAATGAAGCTGTGGGTATTGAATCCAAGGATAAAGGGATATCACTCAAAACATCTTTTAAAATATAACTATAGTAGTAACTATAGGCTTCAGAGGATATTGGAGTGTCACTTACATTTTTAAAGGCTATTTTGACTGACATCCCCTTATGCTTGGATTTAATATTCACATTCCAAAAAATAGTCAATTCCAGAAGTGCTCTTATCCATCCTATTGGTGCTGGATGTCAGCCGTTATTTTCAAAGAAGTAACCCTATTAGTCTCTTCCAGCATACATGAGGAGAAGATCTGGATATAACATAACCTTATCAGATGCCCACAGTTTCAACTCTTCTATAGATGATTGTAAATTATAGTGTCCATGGTTACACAAATCTTGTACTCTGTTACTTTATTCTGAATAGATCCACAGGAACATTTTCCTGCTGGCTAGGGAAACATCCAAGTCAACATATGAATAAAGTTCATCCTGATAGACAGAGATACCATGATTCAAAGACATAACCATTGAATTTGTAGTATCAGTATGCCAAGGGTTCATATACCAAATTAGACTCTGTAAGAGAATAAATTTGGTAGCATAAGCAGAAATAGACTATATGTCAGTTGTATGGGGTAAGTGCCTAGGAACAGACCTTTATGGGCAGCTTGGGTGGAAATAGACATAGAAATGCAAAGCTTGTGGGAAAAATCATTGAAAGTGAAGGCATAAATATGCCCATTGGGCAAGCAATAAAGTGTCACCAGCCAGAGGTCTATAAATATCTGGGCATACTACAGCTGGACAACATCAAATATGAACATGTGAAAACTGTGGTCAGTAAAGAATAAATTCATCAGATTAGAAAAATTCTCAAAAGCAAGCTCAATGGAGGCAATGCCATCAAGGCCATAAACAACTGGACCATACCTGTCATAAGATACACTGCTGACATTGTAAACTGGACATAGGCAGAACTGAACAATTTGGACAGAAAAACAAGAAAATTCATGACCATTCATAATTCACTACATCCTCACAGTGATGTTGACCGGCTCTATCTGCCTAGAAAGTCTGGTGGCAGAGGACTTTTACAAGTAAAATAAGCAGTTGAAGAAGAAAAACACACCCTGGCAAAATATGTCAAGGAAAGCCAAGAACCTGCTTTAATGGAAGTCAGTAATCAGAAACTTCTCAAAGCACAGCAGACAAAAAATCAGTACAAGAAAACTGCACAACAAACCAGAGCTGACAGCTGGCACAACAAAGCATTGCATGGGCAGTTCCTTGACAAAATTGAAGGAAAAGCTGACAAAGAGAAGACCTGGTTACGGCTCATGAATGGAGCCCTGAAGAAGGAGATAGAAGTCCTGATTGTTGCAGCCCAGGAGCAAGCCATCAGAACAAATGCTGTTAAGGCCAGAATTGAAATCAGCTGATGACCCAAAATGCAGACTGTGTAGGGAAGCTGATGAAACCATGGATCATATCCTCAGCTTCTGCAAGAAAATCACACAGATGGACTACAAACAGAGGCACAACTCTGTGGCCCAAATGATTCATTGGAGCTTATGTCACAAGTACCATCTGCCAGTAGTAAAGAACTGGTGGGATCATAACCTCAAAGGTAGTAGAAAATGAACGTGCAAAAATACTGTGGGACTTTCAAATCCAGACTGACAAAGTTTTAGAACACAATACACCAGACATCACAATTGTGGAAAAGAAAAACGTCTGGATTATTGATGTCGCCATACCAGGTGACAGTCGTATTGAGGAAAAACAACAGGAAAAACTCAGCCATTATCAAGACCTCAAACTCAAACTGCAAAGGTTCTGGCAGAAATCAGTAAGGTGGTCCCGGTGGTCATCGGCACACTGGGTGCCATGCCAAAAGATCTCAGCCAGCATTTAGAAACAATAAACATTGACAAAATCACGATCTGTCAACTGCAAAAGTCCATCTTACTTGGATCTGTGCGCATCATTCAAAAATACATAACATAGTCCTAGACGCTTGGGAAGTATTCGACTTGTGATTTTGTGATATGAAATCCAGCATATAGATCTCATTTGCTGTGACATCCTGTGTTTTTGTCAGTAAAATAAAAATAATATCTGTGCATTTTATTGTTTATGCCTAAGTGTAATATATTCAATTTCTCCCTGTTAAATTTTGTTTTAATTTTGACTCGTCTCTCCAATCTCTTGTGTTTAGTTTGAACGCTGATCCTGTACTTGAAATATTAGCTTCCCCTCCTAACTTGGTGTCATCTAGAAAGACTATGCAACTTGAGTTTTCCCACTTTCCTCAAATATTTACTTCTGTCCCTGTGTCCTACTCTTCTAAGCTGGTGAAGTATGTTGGGTTATCCATAGGAATCGTTGCTGATTTCTTTAGCTTTGCACTGATCTGCAAATTCTTTCTAAGCTATTATGCCCTTCCCCAAAGGATCCTGAAGTTAAGCACATTAGATTAAAAAAAACCCACCATTATCATCAGGACTACTTTGCCTTACTTATCGAAGGCTATAAACTAAAGACAAAAATGTGTAGGCTGGGGAATGAAACAACTGCTTTGTGAATCAGAGGTATTAAGTACCAAGCCTTTTAAGGTTATGCTTTTATTACAGTTTGTGCAGCTTGAACCAGTTTTTAAATGCAATTACAGATTACTTGCTGCTTGTCTAAAGCACACCCAATTATATCTGATTTTTAAATCTCACTTTTTTTTCTTCCTGAAGAGACTGCTGGAAAAAAAATTCAATGGTTTTTTAAGTAGCAGTCTTTTCAAGAGATTACATTACAAAAGCAGAAACCATTTCTACTACTAAAACAAAAGTGACTGGATGATCCTTCCTGTTCCTTACAATGCTTTCCTGTATTGATGATAAAAAAATTCAAACAGGTAGTGAACACCAGCGATCTGGTTGTGTCATACACCTGCATGAGATCCCCTGTATGTGTGCACATACTTTTTGGACCATTGTGCAGGGCTGTCTAAGTGGAGTTCCACAAAGATAACCATTTCACATAAGCATAAATCCTATTGTTTGGCTCAACCAGAGTAGAGTACAGTTTCTTATGTTCTAGTGACCCCCAACCATAACATTATTTTCATTGCTATTTCCATAACTGTAATTTTGCTACTGTTATGAATCGTATGGTAAATATCTGATATGCAGGATGTATTTTCATTCACTAAAACAAATTTGGCACAAATACCCACTATTCTGTCGCGCGCTGGGCCTGTAACAGCTGTCTTTTCTATAGGACGTATACTATAAGCCCAGCGGGAAACCAGGGAGCCTCAAAGAGAGGTTCTCAGGGATTTTTCTGAAGTAATGGTCTTTAGATTCTTTAATGATACAACAAAGTCTTTATTATGGAACAAACAACAAATCTTCAATGGTTCAAACAACACTTCAAGGCTTTCTTAGTCTAGTCCTCAATGGACTGGTACCTGACTTTAATTAACTGTACTTTCTCTGTAGGAAAAAAACCCTATTTAACCTCTCCCAGGCTGTTTACTATCTATGCCTCATCGGTGTGGGTCCTACTACCAATTCCAAATGCGTCTGGGTATCGAGTAGACCTACCAGCCGAGGCTTGTAGATATTTCAGATGAGTTCCGTGGATCTGTAGTGCTGTCCTCCCTCAGAGAATTCTTTGAAAACCTCAGGGTTGTTTTCCTCTGATTGCTGTGAGGCTGAGAGGCTGTGAGCTCTCAGCCAGAGCCTTGGGACCTTTTCCCTGGAATTTCTGTTTCTGTTTCCCCGGATGTTCTTGAGAAAAGAAGCTTTTCTATGGGAAGAGCTGGTCTATGTCCTATAGTTCAGCTTCCTTATGTAAGACTGCCCAAAAAATGGCTCCTTTCCCTCCCAGAGCCCTGAACAAGGGGTGGAACCAAAGCTTAATTATGATGGACAGGAGGCCTGCCCTAAGACTGCAAACAGATAACAGAAAGAAAATAAAGTTGGAACTCCTGGTACAGCCATACCAGCACACCCACTACATACAAATCTAAATACTGATGGGGTTGGGGGAGGATTGATTTTGTCATTTGGGAGTTGTAGTTGCTGGGATTTATAGTTGACCTACAATCAGAGAGCATTCTGAACTCCACCAACAATGAAATTGAACTAAATTTGTCACATAATACTCCTATGATCAACAGAAAATACTGGAAGGGTTTGGTGGACATTGGCCTTGAGTTTTGGAGTTGTAGTTCACCTACCTCCAGAGAGCACTGTGACTCAAACAATGATGGATCTGGACCAAACTTACCATAAATCCTCAATATGCCCAAATGTGAACACTGGTGGAGTTTGGGGAAAATAGACCTTGACATTTGGGAGCTGTAGTTGCTGGGATTTATAGTTCACCTACAATCAAAGAGCATTCTGATCCCCACCAATGATAAAATTGGGTCAAATTTCCCACACAGAACCCCCATGATCAACAGAAAATACTGCGATTTCTGATGGTCTTTCGCAACCCTCTGACATGCCCTCATGACCCCCAGGTGGAGAAAGGCTTCTCTAAGGGGGTTATAATAAGAGATATGGTCCTTCAAATAGCATGGATCCAAGCCATACACAAGATCTCAATTGGTATCATTGCTTTCAGGGGACTAAGTGCCTCCTCCAAGGAAGTTTTGTCTTATTATATACAAAAAAGTGATTAAATGTGTTGTCCCACATGAATGAAGTTTCACATGGGCAGATTGCCAAAGGGGTAGATTCAATTCAGTCAAAACTTCTTTGTGAGTTCTAATGGGTCTTTAGTTGCGTTGCTGTGAGTTTTTCGGGCTGTATGGCTATGTTCCAGAAACATTCTCTCCTGATGTTTTGCCCACATCTATGGCAGGCATCTTCAGAGACTGCGATGTTACCTCATAACCTCTGAGGATGGCTACCATAGATGTGGGTGAAGCATCAGGAGAGAATGCTTCTGAAACATGGCCATACAGCTTGGAAAACTCACAGCAACCTAGTGATTCTGGCCATGAAAGCCTTCAAGAACACATGCCTTTAGATTCTCCTCCTCCATTTTTCATTCACATTCCTTTGATTTGAATCATATTCAGTCATTTATGATTTTAAAAAATGAAAATTTGCCAAGATAAATAAATACCTCTCCAATCTCATCCATAATTATGAAGAATGTTGTATGGGATCAATGTGGCATGAACCCGTGCATAAGGAGTGAAAACTTGAGAGTTGAAATATATTTTTATTCCCTTGAGACTTTAACTGGAGAACTATATGGTGGAAATGGTAGCCTGTTGGATTTCAGTATCTTAGACCAAGCAGAGTTACAGATTAAGATTGATTTAAAAAAATAAAGAAAAAAAGCATGTTCCACACTTGAGGAGTGAATGGTATGGATGGATAAGCCACACAAAGAAAATTAACATCAGAAGCCATTCACAAGGGAACATTTGCTGTACTGAATATGGAATTGTATTTCAAACGTAATAGCTTAGGTTCATAATTACCAGTGATTACTGAAATATTACACTAATGGCATGTAAATTTTAATGCACCTTCTTATTAGATGCAATCATTATCGGGGGGAATGTTTTCTATTACATTTGTGATGAATTTTTAAAAGTGCCTAAATAAAATGACACATAGTCTAGGTCATAAACCAGTTAAATTACACAATATGGATTTCAGCCTGCATAAGAAGAGATGTGGATTTCAGTACAATACACAAATGCATAGGTCTCGTAAATAAATATATAATAAACTTAATTTATATTCCACTCCCTCTCCACAAGGACTTGGGGTGGCTCATAATAAAATCAAATCACAATACATACATAAGCAAAAACCAAACCAATATATATTGGTAAAGGTGGTCCCAGTGGTGATCGGCACACTGGGTGCAGTGCCTAAAGACCTTGGCCTGCACTTAAAAACAATTGGCGCTGACAAAATTACCATCTGTCAGCTGCAAAAGGCCACCCTACTCAGATCTGCATGCATTATTCGCCAGTACATCACACAGTCCTAGTCACTTGGGAAGTGTCCGACGTGTGATCCAATACAACAAGCAGCATAGTGATCTCGTTTGCTGTGTACTAATCTTGTTATGTTTCAAATAATAATAATAATAACTTCATTCTTGTATCCCACCTCCATCTCCCTGAAAGGCAGCTTACACATGGCACAAGGTGCCAGAAAACAGAACATAAAATAAAACACAATATAAAATAATATTTAGTAAAACAGACAGCCATAAAAAAAACCTTAAGACTCAAATTAAAACAGCTCTTATCAACCAATAGAAGTTAGATATTGTAAATGTGGGCAGGCTGTAAACAATAGGACAAGGGAATAGGCAGGCTGTAGCCGGGGGGGGGGGGGGTAGGGGTCAACCCCCCCCCCCCAAAAAATTTTTCAGGTTAAAAAAACCTGGTTTACTCATGAATTTTAACTGGTTAACCAAATCCCCATGCTAAGTCTATGAGATGCAAAAAATTAAGAGTCCCTCAAGAACTGCAAGCACTATCTCAAGCAAATATTGACAATTTATTCACACTGTCATTACTTGCAGCAATAGCCGATGTAGCAAAGCAACCAAGTTGGGGGGAGGGGGGTGTTGAATGCTCTCATTAAGGAGGCCAGACTTGGTGGAGGTGGTTGACAGGGGCAGAGCTGCAGGCTATTGAAGGCTGCTCTGCCCCCTGATGTGCTCTTTGCTTCAGCGTGACCCTAACTCCCCCCCCCCAAATTTTCAAACCTCCCCTCCCTGAAATTTTCAACCCTACCCGAATTTTTTTTCTGGCTATAGCCATGGGAATAGGATAAGTGCAGGGCTGTGGGAGGAAAGTGGGAGAGGAAGAGAATCCTCCTCTCTGACATCATTTTACTGCTAGCATGCCAGTACAGGAGCCAAACATATCCATTGCAGAAGGTAAGTGTTGGGAATGTTGTGGTATTGAAAGCTTCTGATGGATTTTGCCCATCAAAACTGAGAGCCGGAATAACCACAGTGAAAAGGCAAATCAGCTGTGGGACACACATGGCATCATCCAGTATGGACCATCAGCAAAAGTAATGGTCCATCTTCAATGTCATTTTCCCCACCTCATGCAATAAATCATATGATTGTTCAAGTTGTTAGAATGCTGACTGACCAGCTACCGAGCAAAAAAGTAAAGTTCCACTAGGAAGAAAAAAAACGTAGAAAGTAGTACTAGCTGTCTTGAAAAAGGTTTCCCTGAAACAGAGACAGAAGTAGAGCTGAAGAAAGGCAGGAAGAAGGACAGAAACCCACTGGGTTACCTTGGGAAAGTAACATTCTCTCAGCTTTGAAGGAAGACAATTGCAAATGCTCTCTGAACAAAGCTTGCCAAGAAAAACCCGTGGTAGGTTCACCCTAGGGTAACCATACACTCAAAACAACTTGAAGGCTCACAGTGTATTAATTCTGTTCAACTACTGATTGAATATTGTAACTGGTGGAGGAACCAACAGGATTTGAGTCTCATTAAGTAAACATCTATACTGTAGAGTTACAGCAGTTTGGCACTACTTTAACTGCCATGCCAACCTATAGAAACATGGGATCTGTAATTTTACAAGTTATTTAGCCCTCTCTTCCAAAGGATTCTGGTGCCTCACCAAATAACAAATGACTGGATTGTACAGCATTGAGCCATGACAGTTAAAGTGGTATCAAATGGCATTAATTGCACAATGTAAAATCATGGCAAGTGTGCATATGAGCAAAAATGTATACCAAATTACTTATTAATGTATGTGCTGAAAGAACTGTCACAGCCCAAATCAAAACTGTATTGGGATGATAGTACTAGTGAAATAACAGAAATACAATAAAAAGGTAATTTTCATCCCTCTCTCTTTCATGTTTTATCAGATCAGAGCCTACAGTTTTGTGCCTAATGCTTGCAGGTCCTCACATGGCATTCTTGCAGCACAGGGAACACTATTCATTACACCCACACATTTTATTATGATGCTATAATCAAGGATAAGGAAAGCATTAAAATGACAATTTGAAATTAAGTATTGCTCTTTTATGAGAGCACAATTCAAATGGCTCTGCCCCTGAAAAGAAAGCAAACAATAATTGGCATCAAGACATTATCATCATCAGATTTCCCAGGAGTTTTCAATATACTTCACATAGCTAAATTTTTAAAACTGGGTAAATAGACAAAAATGGAATTCTAGATTAATAGAATTATGTAGGCTTTTTAAAAACTTAGAACAAGTTTGATGACTTTAGTGACCTTTGAAAGAGTTAACGAGTCTGCTGGGAATGTCTGAGAAGTCAACCAAGTAGCACTTCTGGTACCCTTGGAGAGTTCAATAGCAAAGAAGATGCTAGTCATGTATGGGAGGTTTCTTGAAAGGTCAGTGGCTTGCTTTCTGATATATTTTAGGTTCAGAAGGCTGTAAATTATTAGAAATTGTGCCCCCCAAAAAGGAAAGGTAACTTTTACTACTCTTCAATCATCTTGCAAGAAGAAAATCAAGAGATTGGCAGGCCTCTTCTGACCTTCATTCATTAGTGTTATAAGGAAATTACCTTTTGCTCTGACAATCTACTGGAAACATCTGTTTTTAAATAGAGTCAAAGGACTAAAGGGGTAGGAAGAGAATTCCCAGCAATTTTTCAGTCAAAGTGATTGTTCTGATGGAAACTGTGAGGTTCTTTCTCAGGAGGAACAGATGGTGCAGCATAGTGTTGAAGAGAGTGAGCTATGAGCTGGGATATTGGCTCAGGTTTATGCCATCAGTTCAGTAGGTAGCAATAGCCTTAGGGAAGACAATATTTTTCTGCTTCCAGTCTGCAATATCATGATAACAATGGCCTACTTTATGAAGCAGTTGCAGGGATTACAGTCAGTTCCCCATATTTGAATAGTAAGTTTCTTATAGGGATCTCTAGGTCCTCCAGTCTAGGTCCATGAGGGCTGGTCCATGAGGTCATGAAGAGTCAGAAGCAACTGAATGAATAAACAACAACAGGTCCTCCAGTGTGATTTCTATCGTAAACTTCTGGTAGAAAATGACCCAAGAGGTATACTGGGGGATTTACAGATTCCTGGAGAGAAGATCTCTCTTGGAATCCTTACAAACACAAATAGATGTTGACCATGAAATTGTGCTGGAGGACCTAGGGATTTCGAGAGAAATGTTCTTTCAGGTTAAAAGAAAGTAGCATTTTGTATTCTTTTTTCCCACTTTGGTGGGGGTCCTGCATCTCCTAACCTCAGTGAATGTGAAGGGTTGATTATATTGATGAGAAACACAAAAATGCTTTCAATACTGAGGGGAACCAAGTAGTGCTTGGGATTATTAAGAAAGTCTACAAGAATTTCAATATGTTTCATGACATTTCTCAAGTAGGTTTTCATACATTACTACCTGAGGCATGAAGGATATATCTAAGTGGTGCTGAAGTTATCTTATTTATTTATTTGCTATATTTGTATACCGCCGTTTCTCAGCCTAGCCGGCGACTCAACGCGGTTTACAACAGAATATAACAATCAACAGTATACGGTTTAAAAGCATAAAAAACATAATACACAATTCATACATCAATACCAATCCAGTTCAAATCCTAACTAAAAACGTGATCCAGTTCGTCGTCCATTGCCAGTCCTTTAGTCAATTACCATTCATTGTACTGAGTTAACCAAATGCCTGCTCGAACATCCAGGTCTTCAATCTTCTTCGGAATACCATCAATGAGGGGGCTGATCTTACCTCCAAGGGCAGGGTGTTCCATAGCCGCGGGGCCACCACAGAAAAGGCCCTGTCTCTCGTACCCGCCAGCCGCACCTGTGAAGCAGGCGGGATAGAAAGCAGGGCCTCCCCAGAAGATCTGAGGGTCCTGGCGGGCTGATAGGCCGAGATACGTTCGGATAGGTAAGTTGGGCCAGAACCGTTTAGGGCTTTAAAGGCCAACGCCAGCACTTTGAATTGAGCCCGGTAGCAGATCGGCAGCCAGTGGAGCTGGTGCAGCAGAGGAGTTGTATGCTCCCTGCGCTCCGCTCCTGTTAGTATCATGGCTGCCAAGCGTTGGACTAGTTGGAGCTTCCGAGCCGTCTTCAAAGGCAGCCCCACTTAGAGAGCGTTGCAGTAGTCTAAACAGGATGTAATCAGAGCGTGGACTACCGTGGCCAAGTCAGACTTCCCAAGGTACGGTCGCAGTTGGCGCACAAGTTTTAACTGTGCGAATGCTCCCCTGGTCACCGCCGAAACCTGGGGTTCCAGGCTCAGCGATGAGTCCAGGATCACACCCAAACTGCGAACCTGCGTCTTCAGGGGGAGTGCGACCCCATCCAACACAGGCTGTAACCCTATACCCTGTTCGGCCTTACGACTGACCAGGAGTACCTCTGTCTTGTCTGGATTCAATTTCAATTTGTTCGCCCCCATCCAGACCGTCACAGCGGCCAAGCACCGGTTCAGGACCTCGACAGCCTCCTTAGTAGCAGGTGGAAAGGAGTGACAGAGTTGGACATCATCTGCGTACAGATGACATCGCACTCCGAAACTCCGGATGATCTCGCCCAGCGGCTTCATGTAGATGTTAAACAACATGGGAGACAATATTGAACCCTGAGGAACCCCACAAGACAAAGGTTGTGGGGTTGAACAGGAGTCTCCCAGTAACACCTTCTGAGACCGACCCTCGAGGAATGAGCGGAGCCACTGTAAAACAGTTCCTCCAAGACCCATTCCCGCGAGGCGTCCCAGAAGGATACCGTGGTCGACGGTATCGAAGGCCGCTGAGAGGTCCAGCAGCACCAACAGGGACACACTCCCCCTGTCGAGCTCCCGGCGCAGATCATCCACTAAGGCGACCAAGGCTGTCTCGGTACCATGTCCCCGCCTAAAGCCAGACTGTGCCGGGTCTAGATAATCCGTGTCTACCAAGAATACCTGGAGTTGTGAGGCCACCACACGTTCCAGGACTTGCTCCCCTGGTCACCGCCGAAACCGGGGGTTCCAGGCTCAGCGATGAGTCCAGGGTCACACCCAAGCTGCGAACCTGCGTCTTCAGGGGGAGTGCCGCCCCATCCAGCACAGGCTGTAACCCTATGCCCTGTTCGGCCTTGCGACTGACCAGGAGTACCTCTGTCTTGTCTGGATTCAATTTCAATTTGTTCGCCCTCATCCAGACCCTTACAGCGGCCAGGCACCGGTTCAGGACCTCGACAGCCTCCAGTAGCAGGTGGAAAGGAGTGACAGAGTTGGACATCATCCGCGTACAGATGACATCGCACTCCAAAACTCCGGATGATCTCACCCAGCGGCTTCATGTAGATGTTAAACAACATGGGAGACAGTATTGAACCCTGAGGAACCCCACAAGACAAAGGTTGTGGGGTTGAACAGGAGTCTCCCAGTAACACCTTCTGAGACCGGCCCTTGAGGAATGAGCGGAGCCACTGTAAAACAGTCCCTCCAAGACCCATTCCCGCGAGGCGTCCCAGAAGGATACCGTGGTCGACGGTATCGAAGGCCGCTGAGAGGTCCAGCAGCACCAACAGGGACACACTCCCCCTGTCGAGCTCCCGACGCAGATCATCCACTAAGGCGACCAAGGCTGTCTCGGTACCATGCCCCGGCCTAAAGCCAGACTGTGCCGGATCCAGATAATCCGTGTCTACCAAGAATGCCGGGAGTTGTGAGGCCACCACACGTTCCATGACTTTGCCCAAAAAGGGGAGATTGGAAACAGGCCGATAGTTGACGAATTGAGTGGGGTCCAGTGATGGTTTCTTCAACAGCGGTTTTATTACAGCTTGCTTTAAGCTGGCTGGAATTTTGCCTTCCCGGAGGGAGGCATTAACCACCACCTTCTGGTGTTTACTAGAACTGCTCTTTCAGGTACAAGTTAAGTGGCAAAATTCTCTACAGCAAACTAATTCTTTGCCAGAAATCTCAGCTGGCAAAGTAAATAAAACCTGGAAGGAAAGTTGCCACAGAATATTGCGATTCTGAGTTGACATGGCATCAGATGGTGCATCTATACTTTAGAATTCATGCAATTTAACACTGCTTTAGCTGTCATGGTTTAATGCTAAAGAATCATGAGAGAGATAGTTTTACAAGGTATTGAGCCTTCTAAGCCAAAGAGCAAGTGCCTCACAAAACTGCAACTCCCGGGATCCTTTAGCATCAACCCTTAGACTTTGAAACTATGTATTAACGCAAGCTAAAATAGCATTTGCCCTCCTTGTGCAGCATCATACTCAATGCTGGATTTAGGACAAATAAGGTTTGGTGCTAGTTAAGTTATGAGGCCTCTTACTTGGGCCCTGAAGGATGTAGGCCTGATAGGTCTACACTGCCTGGTTTGTGGCACACTCCCATATCAACTCTATCATTATACCAGGAATTGCACTGAAACAGAATTTAGAATTGCACCACATAGGCAAATCCATCATAAAAGTTTTCTTGTTGGCAGGAAGATGGGCCACTCGGACCAATGGGATTCTGCGTTTCAGTACACCTAAGCACAATACAGCACTAATCCTACTCATAGCCTATGTTAAGCTTATGATCCCAAGTTTTTCATGCAATACCACTAAGCTATGAATCCCATACCCTATACCATATTGCATTTTTGTGGCCTAATGTATATATTTTTTCATTTTGTCTATATTGGATTTTATTTTATTATAGTTTTTTTCCCAATCACCTATTTTATCCAGGTTCTTTCGGATTCTGTTCCTATCTTCCATGTGTTGGCCATTCCTTCCAGTCTTCTGTCACCTGCAAACTTAGATACCCTCTACCTCTGTTCCAGAATGTTACAATTGGAAATAATTGGGAAATCACGTGTAATGGATGGAGCTCAGTTTACTCTCAGAAGTCTGATTCCAGAACACTATAGTGTGAAGTTACAGAATGCAAGAAGAAGCATATTTCTAAAAGAAAGAAAGACCAAGAATTTGCTCCATTCATGCCAGCATGATGAGTTCTGATTTAATAAGGTGAGTACTTTGTTAGAAGAGTGTTTTTTTTCCTTTTGTAGTCCATGAGTCACTTTTGCCACACTAGAAAAAAAATTCAACAGCTTTGCTCAGTGTTCTACTTTGCTTTTGTTCTTCTAATACTCAGATGTAACCATGCAGCAGTAATAATGTTTTAAACAGTTTGCTTGCTTATCCCTTCCTGGAAAGGCCTTAAATAAAACACAGAAGGGATTATTCAAACAGTACATAGCTAAAGATCATTCCCCCATCCACCCACCCCAGCCTTTGTCCCCCTCCCATACAAAAAGACCATCTCACACCATATAATATATGAGATTATTTCTTAAATGTGCCTACTGGGATTGCTGCATAAGCAGAATTTGATCTTCCCATGATGGTACGATGCTACACACTGTTGAACATGATGAAATCTCATACATTCCCTTTCCACAGTCCTCTGTTTTATCATAAGCACAGCTAATTCTCATAGTATAATCATAGAAGATCAGATTGTGCTTACATGCTTATCCAGGCAGCCAAGTTTATGAATTATCCTTACATATTAATGTGGGGTGGGGGGGGGCAGAGTTGTCTTGAAATCCATACTTCTGGAATCATCTTTGTCCTTTTCATTTGTTCATCTTTAATTCATTTACTTCTGGGTTTAATGCTTTGCCTATGAAGAGTCCTGGTTGCAAGGAAGGCCGTGATATACCATGTCAATGGGATGAAGAATCCTCTCCAAGCTGTGGCCAAATGTCAAAGAAAGTATACTGTTAGAAAGGTGGGATAGTAATCAATTAACCACTTAATTAAAAAAAACTGCCTATTGGAGATTCAGGAGTCCTTGGAAATCTCACAAGATGAATGTAAAGATAAGATACTTCCTTCAGATGTTTTGGGGGTTCTTACAAAATGTTTTTGAAGACAATAGACTTTTCCAGCTACTCAGCATATTTAATGTGGTTGCACAATGTAGTTGGCACTAACAGCATTACAACATTACACTGGGTCCTCTACATTTGGTCCTCTGTGTCCAAGGACCCTGTACCCAGGCATTCAAGCATCTACACCTTGAAGATATTTTCTAATCCAAAAAGAAAAGTTGGAGGCCCCATCCAGACAGTACTTTTATCCCAGGAGCTTCCACAGCAAACAGGAGGATGGCCAGACACAGTTCCCTGTAAGCAACCAGATGTCCTGTGGCAGCCATCTTGGGAGCCTCTAAATCCCACAATGAAGGATTAAGTATGGACAATGGAAGCAGAAATCCTGGGACAGGTGGCCCTGCAGCTTATATAACCCAGGAGCAGGACTTAAACTACGATTCACATCTTCACATATTAACATCTTGTGTTTCTTTTCCCTGCTATATGCCTGCAAGACATGGACTGTCTACAGACATCACATGCAACTCCTGGAACAATTCCATCAGCACTGCCTCTAAAAAAAATCCAGCAAATCTCTTGGGAAGACAAACAGACAAATGCCAGCATGCTGGAAGAAGCAAAGACCACCAGCATTGAAGTGATTTATTATGATTTACTTTGCTTGTAAAGTACTCTTCTCAGCCATCAGGTGACTCAGTGATGGTCCTCCACCACTGGACCGGCCATGTTGTCCAGATGCCCGACCACCATCTCCCAAAGCAGTTGCTCTATTCCAAACTCAAGAACGAAAAATGGAATGTTGGAGGACAGGATAAGAGATTTAAAGATGGGCTCAAAGCCAACCTTAAAAACTCTGGCATAGACACTGAGAACTGGGAAGCCCTGACCCTTGAGTGCTCCAGTTGGAGGTCAGCAGTGCTGTAGAATTTGAAGAGGCACTAATGGAGGGTGAAAGAGAAAAACATGCCAAGAGGAAGGACCGCCTTACACCTGGAAACCGATGCCCTCACTGCGGGAGAGGATGCAGATCAAGAATAGGGTTCCACAGTCACCTATGGACCCACCGCCAGGACACTACACTTGGAGGACCATCATCCTCAGACTATGAGGAATTGCTTAAGAAAAGCTTTATCTAAAAAAAAAAAACCCAGACGTCCCATGACAGCCG
Source organism: Anolis sagrei ordinatus (assembly GCF_025583915.1). Taxonomy (NCBI): domain Eukaryota; kingdom Metazoa; phylum Chordata; class Lepidosauria; order Squamata; family Anolidae; genus Anolis; species Anolis sagrei. Next base: position 264,352,490 of record NW_026846588.1, on the reverse strand, counting down.
TCTTGGGAGCCTCTAAATCCCACAACGAAGGATCAAATATGAACAATAGAGGCAGGACCAACAAGTCTATATGTGGACTTCTTCTGAAGTCCTGGAATATTTTGCCCCTGATTAAAACCTGCAATTTGCTGCTGTCTGGAAGCACCCCGATTTTGCCATTTTATAGAAAGGGCACCACTGTATATAACAGGTATCCAGTCCACTTATTTTGGTATTCATGGCATGTCCTGGAACCAAACTCCAGTGGATACCAAGGGGCCACAGGTGTTTTCATTTCAACATCCCTCTCAGTTCCTCTCTTTCCCATGAATTATTTTTAAAATGGAACTAGAATCAGTGCCACAGATTCTCCACCCTTTTCTACTGTATTAAAAAGATAGATGCAATGTCACATCACAATGTTCTTTCTGAGTTTCCCAGTCTGCCAAAAACAGCATCCATGAGGTGGGATTGGAAAAACTCCAAACATGATGATGGTACCTTTTCAATAAACAAAGCTGCTTTTGGCATTAGATAACCATCAACCATAACATTTAATCCCTGACCTGGTCTCTTCTGCTAGTATGCTGACAGATGCATTCAAAGATACTAACCATGGAGTCTTTATTTTTGCCCTCATGGTGATGGCTTTCACCTCTGCCATCTTAATGCAAAGTCCACATGCTCTGCATTGCTAATCTGCGTTTCTCTTCTGCCAGCTGTGCTCCTTTCATGCATATGCCGGCTGATCCGTAGCTCTGTACAGATGGTTTTGCAAATTCATCCCAATAGATTAGCCTGACCATTGCTCTGAAGGAAATAAGTTTTGATGCTGCATAGCCTTAGTGCTATGCCTAATACACCAACTGCTGGCATTGACAATACACCCCCAGATCTATTTGCATGCAACTTTGGCAGCTTGTTGTGACAGGCTTTGATATATGCAAACAGCAAGTTAAGGCTGAGTTGGCATTGGAAAATTGTTTTCAATCCTAGGCGTAGGGATATAAATTCTGATTTCATTCATCTTCATGCATTAAATGGAAAAAATGCATTTTGATTCTCTCTTCACCACATCACAATGGCCTGAATCCAAATATTAGTTGTAACTAGAGTAGATACGCTGAGTCAACATAATTTACCTACATATGAGCTCACCAGCCAACAACTGATTCAATGGGTCTATTCTATTGGGACTAACTAATAGGATCTGAAGCATCAGAGAGATTTTACACCTTTGTCAAGACTAAACTTTGTTCATCTCTGCATATGCATACAATTGAAAACTGTAACAAATGCTGCACAGTGAAATGGACAAATGGTCGCAATAGGTTGTTCCATAAGTTGGAAATGACTTGAAGGTACACAACAACAGTAGCAAACATCTGTAATAATATAATCTTGGGTTCTATGGAATATTCTAAATGACTACTGCAAAGAAAATTAGAATTTTCCAGATGTTTTCATTATTTGAAATCAGATAACAAAAGTCATCAGCTACATACATATTAAAATAGATAAACTGAATAATACACAAAGATATACCTCCCATTTGGATTTTATATACCCATGTGGACAGCTGTACTCAAAACGGTGGTCTATGAAAAAGTGCTACTGGTTTCCACAAATGAAAGAAACAACTGTAGTAAATGGGAACACATACAGTGCAAGTCTTGGACACAATAAGATATGTCCTCCAATCAGATATCTTAAGAAGCACTGGACTAAGAATACAAAAGTCCCACAAAGACTTTTTCTTCAAGAATCCAAGAAGTTGTCTCTGAAATTCAGTGTCTTTGGTCCCTTCCAGACAGAGCTAAATCCCAGTTTCTCTTGAGATTTAGGCCACACAGTGGGTCTAAATTACACACTTTTAGTGGAGGAGGTGGTTAGATTTTTCCCCCTCTCCTTTACTAAACTTCTGATGCATCATTTTGACACAACAGGAACTTAGTCTGAGAGGCCTGTGGAGGGAGGGAGTTCTGTCCGGTCAGTTTAGGGGGGAAATGACAGGGGATGGTAACAATGTCATCCTGGTACTTTGGGCTTCTGAAGCCCAAAAAACTAGGATGGCAGTTGGGATTGACCCTCGGGATCATCAAAAGTGGTCCCAGAAGTCAATCCTCATACACCCAACAGCTGCAAAGATCCAGATCTTATTGAGAGATCCTGATCTTTTCAGGTGTTTTTTTAAAAAACGATGTAACTGTTTTTAAGTGTTTTACTTCTTTCTTTTAATGTATATGTTTTCAAGGAATTGAAAGTTGTCGACATGTGAAGCTGTTCTGAGTCCCCCTCTGGGTTGAGAAGGGTGAGGTAGAAATATAGTAAATAAATAAATAAGGAATCTGGAGTAACCCTGGAAATACAGGATTATCTTACTCTGGTTTAATCTGGATTAGTTTGAGACATTTGGACACCTCAGGATAATCCTGAACCCATCATGGGTATTGGCCCTGTCTGCTTATTTAAAGACACAAAGACTAATACACCACAGAGATAAAAAAAATAAAGCCTTAAAATGACATAGTTAGAAAGAAGCAAATACCACAATAAAATTCAGTGTACGATACTCTATTTGGGATAACCAACAGGATCCAGGTCAAAGTCTTTCTACAGAGAAGTTACAGATAAGCTGCTTCATGAAAAATGACCAAGTTGAAGTCTGGAGCTAACATTTAGATTAGGAAGGCAGACACAACAGAGTGAGTTGGCAGCAAATGAGACCTTCTGCCATAAACAGAGTGAAAGGGCCCCTTTTAACAAAAAAAAAATCTGTAGGAAGATCAAGATTTAACTAATATCAAGGAGCCTAGTTGTTCACTTAAACATGTATCTCAAGCTTTTAAGCTTGTAAAAGTTTCCAAAATGGTGTACAAGGGGAGTTGTTACATAAAAATCCCATTAAAATATGACTGCAGGTTGAAAAATATCAGATAAAATAAGGACACAGGTGTTTCAAGGAGTATGAGGCAATAAAAGTGATAAAAGGAGGAGATAAACCCAAAATACAAAGTAAAACCACTCAAATGTAATTACTGTTTATTAGTGAAGCTGGTGTAGCTCATTCCTATAATGGTCTCTTCCAATTAATCCCTGGATGCTCTTTTGACTCAACTTGAAATTCTAGCTGTAGATAAGTCTGTCCTTTTCTTCCTATTATCCCTTGGACCCACAAATCTATTATCTCATTTTCCTTTAGAGAAAGAATCTGTTGAACTCCATTTCCTATCATCCTCCACCATTGGCTAGTAGGAGTAGTAAGTTTGAACTTATGTGATTCTAAATGAATGTGTTAATAAATGATGTTTTAGCTAATTCTTTTAATTTGTAAATGTTATTTATAAATTGTGTGATGACATTAAATGGTTGCCTGTTGTGAGGCCGCCCTGAGCGCCCCCCCCCCCCTTGGAGGGTTGAGAAGAACAAGATACAAATATGCAAAATAAATAATAATAAAATAAGTTCCCAACCTGTAGACCATGAACCACTAGTGGTCCTCAAGAACTAAAATATGGTCTGCAGCCTCACTATTACTACACAATTGCAACGAGAGCAACTGGTCTCGCAAAACCAGGCTTCTTGAATATAGTTTGCTGTGGCCGAGCAGATGGTGACTACTGGATAGCATATGCTCTGTATCAGAAACTAGAGCTGATGTGGTCTATCCAATGCCATTTTCTGAATCAGTACCCTGAATAACCAAACCGAATCTTAAGTTGACCAAAAACTGATTTGTAACCCTTTTGGTACTGATGTTGGAGAGTGGTCCCTGGTCAAAATGGTCCCTGGTCAAGTGGTCCCTGATTTTAAAAAAAGGTTGGGAACTACTGCTATATGCTAAACTGTATTTATTGCTTGAAAAGTTGTTGTAACAGGTATAATTTGGATGTACATATCTAACTGTGACTCAAAGCAGTCTTTTTGCCATGTCAAAGGCATGGAAAATTAGTGAATTCTGAAACATAGTGGGTTGGATCTAGACTTACTCATAATTAGATTACACCCACTGAAATGGATGAGACATGAGATTTCATTGGATCTGTTTTCAGTATGAACAAGTCTGGCTCCAACCCAGTAATTATATGTTAAATATCCACAAACTATCATTTATATACTTGAAGGTACTGCTAGTGCAAATGGAAACAGGGAATTGAGTTTTCACAGTGGAAAGTAAGGAGATCAACCTAGGAGGTTGATGTAGATCTGATTAGTTTCTTCTGTTCTCCATGAAGGGGCAAAAGAGGGTGGGGGTTGAGAAAACTAAAAAGTGAATGTCTGCCTTCAAACATCTAATTCAGGAGGTATGGAATAGGGTGACATAACTGAGTAGAGGACTGCTTAAGGCAAAATGGCATCTAGACAAAGAGCTTGACAGATGGTCTAACCAATTCACGGCGGAACATTTCAATCGCATAAACAACAAGCAGAGGAAAAAATCTAGCCTTTTTCTGCTTAAATGTAATCACAGACTTCAAGTGATGCCAACAACACGTGGCTGTTTTTTTCACAAAGTTTGTTCTTCTAGAACAGGCCTGCAAAACCTGTGGCCCTCCAGTGTTTGAGCTTCAGCTCCCAGAGTCTCTGACCATTGGCCAAAATGACTGAGGCATCTGGGAACTGAAATATAAAATATCTGGGGATACATAAACTCATAGAGAGTTGGAAAAGACCAAAAGGTCCATGCAGTCCAATCCCCAGGAACACAGAATCAAAGCATCTCTGACAGATGGCCTTCCAGCTTCTGCTTAGAAACCTCCAGAGGAGATTCCACCATGCTCCACATTGGGGCATCTCTATTCCAGAGTGATTAAATGTCTTGGGTGTGGTTGGTTTTATGGCTGTACTTGCTGCTTTAAAATCCATTCAGCATTTCCCTAGTGACATGAATTTAAATCCTATTGTTAAAGTCATTGAATGAGTTAGTTACCTAATACGTTAACTTGCAGTCAACAATTGCTTAAATAGGTATTAACCAACAGGATTCCAAACATTTTGGAGTCTCCAACCCAACTCTTTTCCATTATTATTATTATTATTATTATTATTATTATTATTATTATTACCCCAAAGGCAAGTTGTTGTTTTTTTGGGGTTTTTTTACAAAAATTGTATTAAGTGGCAGAATTGAGGTTATTGAGCATGCCAATCACATGGGTTATGCTACTGCATATTGATGAACCCAAGAATTTTAAAAAAGTAGTTCCTGATGATGTTCAATAGAAATCTACTCTCTTCTAACTTAAAACTATTAAACCTAATCCTATCTTCTGAGGAAGTGACAAACAGGCCTGTCCTCTAACATAAGTGAATGCAAAGAAGTTAAAATCATTTTAGTAGTCCCAACTAGAGAAAACACATTATAAGTAAAGCAAAGTTTTCCCCTTGACATTAAGTCTAGTTAAGTCTGACTCTGGGTGGTGGTGCTCATCTCTATTTCTAAGCAAAGAGCCAGCATTGTCAGTAGATACCTCCTAGGTCATGTAGCCAGCATGACTGCACAGAGAGCAGTTGCCTTCCCGCAAAAGTGGTACCTATTGATCTACTCACATTTGCATGTTTTCGAACAACTAGCTTGGCAGAAGTTAGTAACAGCAGGAGTTCACCCCACTCCCCGGATTCGAACTGCTGACCTTTCTGCCAGCAAGTTCAGCAAGTTAAATGTTGAATCAATCCCATTGGTTCAATGGGTCTACTCTGATTGGTATTAAGAAAATATTACAGGCCAATGTGTAGGGGGAAATGATGACAGCATGTCCTGTATTTCTGACTTATCACCAGTCCAGAGAAAACTAACTTTTTCACCTCACACTCTATGGCTTTATGAAGGTGAAAACCACCCTATCTATCAATGTAGCTGTACATATGCTTGCTTAGTAGCAGGTCGCTCTCATTTGGATTGCTCCTTGTGGTTCTTTAACAGTTTGGGAGGTAGCCAAATTTATTCAGGTTGCTTAGACCAATGTCAAGGATAACTTTGGCTTGCCAAACACATGAAATTGGAGAGGGTTTCATATCAAGATCTCTTCTGTTAGCATCAGTAAATTTTAACATGCCTAACAATGTTTACTTTGGCACTATTCAATAGCTGCAATCTATGTAGCTTTCTTTAAAAGCCTAGTAACTTAAGGTGTAAGGAAGCCAGTTCTTTCTTACTGTCAAATAAATCTGAGCAAACAGCAAAGGTCAAGATCCTACAGCATGCTTGTGTAGTGATATGATATTGTGCTACCTTGATCTTCTGCTGAACACCAATATTAGGCAACTACTGTTGTACATCCTATTGTGCCCGCAAATTGCCCCCATTGTACACTGGGAACAAGCAGTGGCTATTTCAGCAATTCCAGTAAAGGAAGTGGTACACTAAAGACAATGAAATATAGCTATCCACCCTCCAACCGTATAGTTGGAATCTTGTTGGTTTCTTCAAACAAGAGCAGACCCATCCAGTCAAATAATAAATGATGAGCTAACACGTGTGTGTGTGTGCATTAGGTTTGTGCAATCTAGGTAAACCTTGACCCTTAACTCTAAAGGAGAGGCGACTGGTTGCAGGCAAGCGCACGCGCTTTCTCTCCTGGGTCTGCACACCACACACACTTCCCAAGGCAAGGAGGCAAGTTCTTAAAGCTGTTTCCTACTCTAGAGGAGAGGTGCTCAATTGCAGGAAATATGTGTGCTTTAAGGAGGTTTCTTCTTTTTAAATCTGTCTACTCTAGAAGAGAGGTGCTGCAGGCAGGCGTGTGTGCACTTTCTCTCCTGGGCTGCACCATGCCAGCAGCCACACACTCTTTCCTAGGCATTATAGAGTCTTCCCACTTCCAGGTAAGGAAGAGTGATGACCTCCTGGAAGAGGAGAGGTAACTGGTATTAGTTTTCAGGGAATTAGGGTTTTCCTTTAGTTTGTGAGGGATTAATAGAAAAGATTAGACTGTGATGCCAAAAAGCTAAGGAGGAACTGAGGCCGGCTCCCACTTGCTTTAGTGTCGAGTGGGTGTTTGTACCAGGAGGGCTCTTACTGTTATGAGCTCCCGAAGTACCAAAGGTACCAAAAGAAATGGAAGAAACAGAAGAAATTAAGTCTAGTGTGCATGTGCCATCAAGTTGCCTTATCCACTTATGGTGACCCCATGAATTTCATAGTTTTCTTAGGCAAGGAATGTTGTACAGATTTTTTACCAGTTCTTTCTTCTGAAATATAGTCCATAACTTCTGGTATTCATCAGTCTCCCATCCAAGTACAAGGCAGACCCTGCTTAGCTTCTAAGATCAGACAGGATCTCATGCAGATTGGGGTACAAATAAATAAATTCAATTGATTCAATAGTTCTATTTTAGTTGGGACTGACAATTAATTATAGTTGTGGAACTTGATTTACAAAACCATGAACTGATATATCCATTTCACAATTGCAAAAAAATGGTTTGCTTGAACTATTTTTATGTTCAACCTTGTACTTCTACTGCTGTATTTCCTCATTCATCATCACCCAGTGCTCTATTGCACTTTGTGTGACTTCCTTTTTAAGATATCGAGTTACCTGTTCTGACTGTTCTGTGAAACATTCTCACCTGCTTAGGCTCTCCTCTAAATTTTTGGCCTGCTTCCACATGAAATTACAAAAGCCTCCATTCTACTTTGCAAGAAACCTATGCAGTTTGTGTTTTCAGCCTCTCGTCCTCATATGTTACACTTTATTGGTTTTTTTGTTGTTTGCCCATAAGTTTAAATACGGGGTTATTGAGGAGCTCTAGTACGAGGTAATTCATTTTAACATATTTGTCAACAAAGGCATGCCTTGGTAAATCGCTAATTGGAACAACAGGAATAGAAAATATTGAAGCAGAATGCTCTCAGCAAAAGGAAAGCCAGTCCATCTACAACCTCACATTCTTTAGGTTACTCAATAATGATTCAGTGCATGCAAAGCAAATGGTTTCCATGGGACTAAGGGTCAGAACCAGCCAGAGATTTAAAAATCAATATTTAATAACACTATTTGTTCACTGAGCTCAGTGGGAAAACCAACAGAGAGAGAAATATATTGGCTCAATACTTTCTTTCTCATCAAGTGCATTTACATATGACTTGGCTGCAGAATCACCGTGAAGGCTAAGGAAAAGCTTTTTAGTAGAGTAGGGATAGGGAGTGAATTAAAACATGATCAGTAGGGATGCACGAGGAATTTTATTTTCATGACAGGACCCAATTATAGACTAACATGTAGAAAGGAATTCCCATTATCAAGTGGATTGACCAATCTTAAAATGTTGCAATGCATTTCTTTTGCTCTTAAAGTTCCATAATATGCTAAAAGAGATGTATTTGGAGAGAATATACACCACATACTCATGCTTAGACCCACTTTGGAATACTCCATCTTTATTTTACAACATTTGAAGATAGTAGAAACCAAAGGTCTTGGCATAATATTTCTGTTTTCTTTGTTTTGCAACTACATGAAGGCCAGGGAGCAATGTTCCCTACAGATTACCATAGACCTGAACTCACCTCATTGTCTCTGTTTTCCCTCTGGAGTCCCTCTCAAAATGGCAATGGGAAGTGACCCTGATTCCATTTTAGAAAAACTAAAGAGAAAACAAAACAGTATTTAGGGGAAGTGGAGGGTTTTAGGTTGTTTAAAGATATTTTTACATGTCTCCGTGCATTGGGACGTTCTGCATGGTTTAGGGACCAAAATTGTACTTTTTTAAAAAAGAAAATAGGATCAACAGGCTTTGGCAGACTCATTGGGAAATCACAAAAATGGGGCCCAGTGGTCTTGTGTGGCTCAAGGACCACATTTTGCCCACCACTTTGAGTGTGAGTGTATCTGTGTGTGTGTGTGTGTGTGTGTGAGAGAGAGAGAGAGAGAGAGAGAGATTTATGCAGAGAGAGATAAACTCACACATTGAATATCCCATCTAATATTTATCTTGTATCTGCTTATGGACATAATGAAGCTGCATCTTCTTCTCTCCCTCTGTGGTCAGGGCAGTGACAGTTGGGATGGAGAAAGAGTCTTTCATGTGCTTACAGACCTAGACATGAAGGTGTTATGCCTGCTTGGAATGTTTCCAATATCTGAGCCATCACACAAGACAGCCCAATTTTGGACATCATACATATCTATTTAGGAGCCAGCATAATGTGGTTGTTGGAGCACTGAATTAGAAATGTGGGGGTCAGATCTCCACTCGGCCATTAGATCCACTGGGTGCTCTTGGCCAAAGCATACTCTTTCAGTCTGAAAGCAAAGCAATGGCAAACTCCCTTATGAATAAATCTTAAAACAAATACTAGAGCAGAAGCATTGTTCTGGAGGCAAGACAGACGATACCGAAGTTAAATTCCCCTCCCCTGCCGGCCATGAACCTATTAATTATATCCCAGGTGATATTATTTGTATTTTTTTAAAAAAAAACTTGCATGTTAGCTGTAAGTACATACTTAACCTCATGTGCAATTTGTCCTTAGTTTCAAAGACACTTTGGTATTTTCTCTTGAGAGAAAAAAACTCAGTAAAATCCCTGAATGTGCCGTGTGGGAGCTAGGGTTGCCAGACTAAAAAATAGAGAGGGCTCATGTACCTTTAATAGGTGTGTAGAGGAAGGGATTTCAGAAGATGTTGCTTCTCATGCCAGTAGATAACAAGCCGTAAGTAAAGGTAAAGATTTGAATCTGACTCTGCGGGGTGGTGCTTATCTCCATTTCTAAGCCAAAGAGCCAGCGTTGTCCATAGACGCCTCCTAGGTCATGTGGCCGGCATGACTGCATGGTGCACTGTTACCATAACAAGCAGTACTTACTCAAATTCTCTCTTCTATATTAACATTAAGGGTACAGAAATTGCATCCAGTTTTCACTCTGGCAACCTTAAACAAGACCTCTCAAAACAAGACATTTAGGTCTGACTGGCTACATGGCTTTGTACAGCTTGAACCACGCTCCTCAGAGGATGAGTGGCTGCAGAGGGGATAGTGATAGAAGTTGATAACTATATAGGGTTGAAGGTTCTCTTTCTGTTGCAGGCAATAGAAGAGCTCGGTCAATTGCTGGCAATGAACACATTCTTTCCCATAGGCAGAGATCTCTTTAGTGCCTATTTCTCATCTTCCCTTTTGACATGCACACAACATACACCCACTTTGTTGAATTGTCAAGTGTAATCCAGCCATAACTGAAATGGAAGTACAAGACCATCAGTATAACTGCAATTATTTTAAACATTATCTCCAAGGGTATAGTTACATGTTGCTTATTAAATGCCTTCAAGTCAACGACTTAGGGCAACCCTATGAAAAAGATACCTCAAGGCACCATGACTCTTCAACAGCCATGCTCAGTTCTTGTTGACTCAGAATCATAGCTTGTATGATCCATCTGGAATGCAATTTTCCTCTTTTCTTGTTGCCCTCAACCTTATCAAGCACTTGGGGGGCGGGGGAGCAAAATGAAACTATTGCCAGTAATGAGATTTTCCTTCACCCCTCACATACCTAGCATTATAATAATTTAAATTTTCAATTGCACACATAGAACTGCAAATTAGACATCCAAAGATAAAAGACAGCTGAAGTGCCCAACAGAACAACTTCTTAACATTTCACTCTCTGCAGAGGGAACCAAAGAAAAAAATCATTAGGTGGGACAGAATTCTTACTGAGGACAATGCCATATTACACACATACACCCTGTAGATATATCTCTGGGTATCTCAAGCATTGTGCAAAATGCCTTGACAACCTGTGAAACACAGTTATTGTTACCTGTAACAGTCTGGCAGCTCTTCAAGTTGATCATTTATCTTCATGGTTTAATGACTCTATATTATGTGCAGGAAAAAACTCATAATTATTCTAGGCATGTATTTAATAGATATAATCAACTGTTTCAGTTAGGCTCCTGAAAGTGGTACTCACACATGATCCACCTACAGAATAATATAGACAAAAGGCCTGTCATTTATGATTGATCTGTTGCCTAGAATCCACACTGGAACTTTCATATAGGTAATTACTTGAACAGTCTTCTACTGATGCCTTCGTTTCCTGTGTGGCAGAAGGACACATCTAAACATCTCTCTCCATTTGTACCCATCACTCAACTTTGGCTGATGATTGACCTTTCATTGACCTAGAAACCTACAGACCCACCAGAAAAGTTAAAGCAACAACCACAGTAAGCAAATGGTGCATGCCAGAGACTTGTAAGAAGCAAAATCTAATTTGTCTTAAAACTGCACCTAAGCCTTTTTTGGCAATTCTTCCTTTCCATGAGCAAATCACACTGGGCTACATCTAGACAGGAACTCATATCAGTCTATTACTCTCAGTAATCTCAACACAAGAATATCTTTCACCACTGATGTTAATTATCCCCACCAGAACTGGAGATTAGTTGCTAAGTAGAATGTGTTGACAAAAGGAGCATTAGGTTCTGGTGGAATCCATGGTAGTGGGTTTGGTGACTGAAGCTCCTTAAATCACAAACAGTGTAAAAGGCTTTTAAACTAATAGCACTCTTTCATCAGTATAATTGGTTTCACACTGGAAGAGTTAAAGAATGCTTCAAAATCTCAGGGTTAACATCATATGTGCTTGCCCCTACAACTCTACCTGAAATATGGAATCAATTTTGGGAGTTTCTCCAAAAAAAGTCAAGGTATATAAGCAATATCTGCTGAAATTTCCTCTTCTACACAACTGTTGAGACAAAAACCCCATCCCTTTATGTCACCTGGCAAGTTTTGCACAGTTAAAACTTGTGCACCAGCTGCGCCCGTTCCTTGGAAAGTCTGACTTGGCCATGGTGGTTCATGCTCTGGTTACATCCAGAATAGACTACTGCAATACTCTCTACGTGGGGCTGCCTTTGAAAACTTCTCAGAAGCTTCACTTAGTCCAATGGTCAGCAGCCATGTTGTTAACTGGACAGGCATACAGGGAGCGTACTACTCCTCTGTTGCGTCAGCTTCACTGGCTGCCGATTGTCTTCTGGGTACAATTCAAAGTGCTGGTTTTAACCTTTAAAGCCCTGAACGGTTCTGGCCCAGACTACTTGTCCGAATGTATCTCCTGCTATGAACCATCACAAAGCTTAAGATCATCAGGAGAGGCCCTGCTCCCGATCCCACCACTTTCGCAAATGCGGTTGGTGGGGACGAGAGACAGGACCTTCTCAGCAGTGGCCCCGTTTGTGGAACTCCTTCCCCAAGGACATAAGGTTGGCCACCTCCCTCCTGTCCTTTAGAAGACAACTGAAGGCCTGGCTCTGTGACCAGGCATTTGATTAGATGATAGTGACAATAGGAAAGGAATTTGGGTTACGACACTGGATTTCCCGGTTTGATTTTTGATTTTACTGGCATTTTAATATTATCTGGTAAATGGATGTATTGGCTGATGTGTTTGATGTTTTAAGATGATTTTACTGTTTTACTGTTTTATTGTATTCTTTGATGAATATGTTGTAAGCATCATTGATGCCTATGTGAGGCTGCTCTGAGTCCCCTTGTGGGGAAAAGGGTGGGATAGAAATGTATGAAATAGATAAATAGATAAATAAATAAATAAGCCTTGAAGTAAACCAAGAGAGTTTTGCAAGAAGTTTCAAGAAAAGCAACAAAAATTCACATAAGGATTTTTTTTTTGTTTCTTGAGGATGATTTCAGTTTGCTCTTAAACCAACATTAAATTGACCTGAATTGTACTAAAGTATACAGTGAGACCCTTGCAACCATGGGACCCATATTAATGGTTTCACTTGCCCGCATCCATGTGAAAAATGTCTCTCTAAGAATTTGCTTGGTTGTCCAGGTGATTCTATAGTATGCTTCCCCTGGATGAAACCTTAGAATTAATATGGAAGACCTAGCAAGTTTTTAGAGAGGATACATCTCTAGGAATTTCTATGTCCTCCAGGATGATTCTATGGTATACTGGGACCAGAAGTCAAATAATTTAATGGCATTTGGTTGTATAGCCATGGTTTTAGGTCATTGTAGGATGGCCAGAAAAATTGTAGGTTTTATTGTAGCTACAATTTTGTGTTTCCTTAACTGATTTTATCCCCACATATCCCTGTAGAACCTAATCCAGAGAAAGCATACATAGAATTATGCTGTAAAGACAGGAAGCCCATTTCCACCTTGTTTCATACAATTTGTGCTAGTATGGTTATTGCAGGTGATATGGTTCCTTATGCCACAGTTTTTGGATGCAACTATCAAGATATCCAATACAGGTAGGGCCAATTTGCTTTTCATGACATCACCATGGCCGAGGTGAGTGAAACACCCTTAAAACAAAAGTGGGCAAAGTATAGCCTGGAGCCACATGCTATCCACCAGACCATTTTTGACACCCTTAATGCCTCCAGGCTCCTCTGACTGCAAGAGAAAGGTGCATCAAGCAAACCTTTGTTGGGACCACTTTCCATCATTGTGAAATAATAATAATAATAATAATAATAATAATAATTCTTACCCGCCTCTCCTCATGGCTCAAGGTGTGTTACAACATCACTAAAAACACATAACCATCTAAAACATTATATAAAATACAAAAACTAAAACATATTTCTACAAAATAAATATTAAAATATATAGAACAAAGATTAAACATAAGACATAAGTTTAAAATTCCCAGGGGCAGAAAATTGCCCCATACCTACCACACTTGCCCTGTTGTAAAATTTTGGTAGCTTTATTAAGACTCTCTATTCCGAACTCATTTGGACTGTTTCCTAAGGAAGAAACTCCACATGTGTTCTGAATTTTGTTTAACCAAAATTAAGGAGTTGGTGCAATCAAGATATGAAGGAACCCTCTTGAGGTAATCACTAATTACAGGGAAGTAATGATAAGGAATTATATGCCCTTTCATTGACGCTATAGGGCTATCCTCCATGTCTCTAATGGCTGTAGGATGTTGGTGACAGCAGGTGTGGATCAATAGTTTTTGAGAGATGTTTTGGAACCTGGAATAGACACATTCAGTGTCCACCATTAGGAGCAAGGATGGAGCTAGACAGCTGGCTATACATATGGATGATGCATATATCTTTCAGGGAGTAAAAAATAGTATAAAAACACAGTAGATATTAAGACAAAGTGGGAGTACAAATTTGCAAAATCAAGAAAGAGAGATGTAAAGACAATGACGAACTACCTGCTTGCATACAGAAGGTCAAAGGTTCAATCCTGGGCATCCCTAAGTAGGGCTAGGATAGGAAAGTATTCTCTCACAATATGTGTAACAGCTGCTTCAAGTTGACATATAATTGGCATACTATTGAGCACCTTTGATATTGCAATATCTCATCATTAGCAAATTTGTGCCAGTTCACCTTTTTGTGGTCTCGTGATTCCTGCACTAATGAACGTTGTTTATTTTTATTATTTTTTATTTTTAATGCAGTTTTGTGTTTCCAATATTTAAAAACAAAATAGGGCAAATATAAAACATATACACTAAAAGAAAACCCTTGAGAATAACAAGGGGGGATGGGGAGAGGAGGAGGTTCCCACCTGCTGAAGTCAATTTACTGCTGGCATGCTGGCACAAAAGCAGAAGAATGCATTGCACTAAGGTAGGTGATGAGGACATTGAGAATTGGGACCTATTGACATGTTTTTACCCATTAATATCTAGGGAAAGAAAAACTAAAGGGATTGAGGCTGCAATCCAGGATCAGGATGCACAGAGCATCATATAATAGGGACTGTCATGAAAGGTGGTGGTCCAGTTACAATGCCAATTTGCCTTCCACATGTGACAAAGTTCATAGCAGTTAAATTGTATCAAAGAGCCATAATTGTATAGTGTGAAAAAGTTCTTACAAAAGGGAAGTAGAAGGAACATCTAAAATCTCAAGGAAATATCCCTACTGCTTGTGTTTAGAGACCTGGAGTTCTTAAGAGTATGGATGCAGGATCATCAGACACTTAAAAAACACAAATGTTATTATTCTATGTGTCCCTCTCTGGTCAAGACCACAAGTCAACTATCTAACCCTTCCACATACTCCACAGAAAAACTTAGTTGGACTACCTATCCTTGGGCATTCTAATAAACCTGGTTTAGATCAAGGGATGGATTTGCTACAAGCATTACATCATTTCTTCCCACTTTGGTAAAAGGACATATGGGAGGAAACATTTAGCAGCATACAAGGGTTATGACTGATCTAAGAGGAATTAGGACAGATGGATCTAAATTTGGAAACAACCTAGCCTATGAGCCCCCTTTTCAGTATTTTTAAAGATTAACTGACCTGCATGTGTTTAACAGGGAATATTAAAACAAAAAGACAGGGAAAAGGAAGAAGAAAGTCCAGGCTTATTCATGCTTGGCTAAGGAAATATTCATATTTTTTCATATTTCCACATAAAGAAACAATGCTTGATTTATACAGTCATCAATCTTTATCATGGGTCATAAATATTCAAGTCTTCCCTTAATAATTGAAACTGGTATGGTGAGGATTTGTAGCACTTTATCTAAGAACTACAATTCTATTTCAGCATGTATGCATTATTATTAATAAGTTTTATAATGAACAAGTTGAACAAAATGCAGGCATGCTCTGAAGCTAGATTAACACATGACCATGGGACACTCTTATAGTCTACTGGATCGATAAGCTATTAGAAACTAAATATATTACAGAGACTAGGTGACACGGGGGAATAGTAAATGGCCTACAGAGATTGCTTAAGCACTAATTGGAATGCAGATGAGATCAATTGGAAACAAAGATAGTCACCACTTTAAGGAGCCTTCAAACTTCAAATTATGGCTGCAAAAGAGGTTATGTTGTTTATAACTTCTTTTGACTTCAACAGAACAAAACAAACAGCCATATAATATGTTGTAGAATCAAGAGTTCCTTGGAACAGTATACTTCAATTTGCATTTCCTCTTTTGGAGCTGTATTGTAGTACAGGAACAAAATATCCAAGATGTTACTGCTGTACTACAATGCAACTCAAAAGGAGGAAATGTAAATTGAAGTATAGATTCAGAATTAAAATATGCTTATGGACTCAATTGTTGCATGGTGAATGTTATTGTTTATTTGTTTGGTCATTTCCAACTTTTTGTTACCTCATGGACCATCCCATGCCAGAGCTCCCTGTTGGCTGTTGCCACCCCCAGCTCCTTCAAGGTCAAGCCTGTTACTTCAAGGATACCATCCATCCATCTGGCCCTTGGTCGGCCCCTCTTCCTTTTTCCTTCCATTTCCCCCAACATCATTAACTTCTCCAAGCTATCCTGTCTACTCATTATGTGGCCAAAGTACTTCAGCAAATGTTGACACATAAATATAGGCCTGGGTAACAACGGAAAAATTTGTTTCTAAAATCGATTCGTTTTTTGGGGTTTTTTGCGTTTCGATATTTAAAAGAATTCCGAAATTTTTCTTTTAAAAAGTTCGATATTTACGAAATTTCGTAAATGTTAAAAAAATTATGAAACATTAACGAAATAAATACGAAACAATAACGAATCGATTCGTTAATGGCGGACGCGACCGCGCAATACGCTAAAAAACCTCCAAATGGGACAGGGGGAACTTCTGAAGCTTCCCTCTCCCTCTGTTGTTGACTGTTGGTGTGATATTATAATTTTTTTTCACTAATTAAACAAAAAACAACTATATAACTTGCCCCAGACATGCGGAAATAATAACGAAACGACCTCAAACCGATAACGAAACGAATACATAACGAATCCGAAGCATTTACGAAACGAATACATAACGAATCCGAAGCATTTACGAAACGAATTAAAAAATTCGTTTCGTTTTTAAGTTGCTCCAGAATGGTTCGTTATCGCTTCGTTATAAAAAAATAACGAATTTTTAACGAATTACGAATTAACGAAACGAAACCACCCAGCCCTATTATACACTACAAGTCCAGGCATTGTTTCCTGGAGTATGGACTGGTTGGATCTTCTTGTGGTTCAAGGCATTCTCAGAATTTTCCTCCAACACCACAGTTCAAAAGTATCTATCTTCTTTTGCTCAGCCTTCCTTATGGTCCAGCTCTCACATCCATAGGTTACTATGGGGAATACCATACCTTTAACTATGTGGATCTTCGTTTCATGGTGAGTAGACTGCCAAATCTCAGGGACTGGCCCTGAGCCTCCAGTTTTCCAGCAGATGTAGAAGAAAGAATCACATTGAAAGACCTAGAGAGTCTTCAAGAGAAGATTTTAATCAAATCCATAAATAATCTAATCCACAAAAGTAAAAACTGCAAACATAAGGGAGCCAATTTTTGCAGCCCTAAAGAGACTGTCATAGACATTTGTATTTCTGGGTGGATTGAAAGACTAGGAAGCTGAATTCTGTCATACTCTCTCCTCTCTCAGTAGATATAAATTTGGTGCAGGTATTAATATCTATGCAGATCAGGGAAGAGAGACTCAAAAGCCAAGTACAACTAATTCAGGACTTGCTTTTTTTAAAAGTGCTGATATTTTAGTATTATGACCTGGTGTGATTAGCTTTCCCCCAGTATCATTGGACCTCACCAACAACATAATAGGAATCAGCAAGAATTGTGTTGGGTTCATATTTCTGGATTCATATTTCTGTGATTTCATTTACTGGGTTAGGCAGAAATAAATACATGCATACACATGTGGAAATACCCATGAAATATCAATTTCACACCTCCTGAGATTACCAATGGAATGGAATCTATCTTGCCTCAGAAATCCATTACTTGCCAGTTTAAAATAATTAGGTATGTGGGCTGGTTTTAAAATTGTACTGTTGTGATATATATATTTCCAGAAAAGGAGAGTTCATTACATTCTGAGGGAGTGTATTCCACGGTCGAACAACTTTTGCCATCAAGACATTCTTCCTAATATTCAGGTGGAATTTCTTTTCCTATAATTTGAATTAATTGCTGTCAGAATCACTCACATTGAATTGAATCCATTATGTGGGCAAAATGGCTGTTCTGTGGGCAGTGTCCTACCAAGCAGTGAATCTCTGGTACCATAATGCAGGAGCCTGATCTTTGCACATTTTTTAGAAATTTTAAGGTAAGTAAAAGAGCTATTTTATGAGATTGCTACTTTTCATCACCTTTAATGGTAGAGTTCAATCCTTTATCATGCCATTTTTTGAAAGGGAGGGAGAGCGCAGGGAATCAATTCATTCATAGGATGAAAACATAGTTATGGGTAAACCAGAAAATTCAGATGACATGTGATAAGTAATGAATAACAGAAGATAATGATTTGCAATACCATAGGACTAAATGTTAGGAATCTACAAAATCTTTGGAAGTTTTGTAAGTCATAAAAAAGTCATTAAATCTGTACATTCAAGGCAATATCCAACATGTGGGCATGGCCTCTGCCAAAAACTTTAGTATCAAAACTTACCGAATACATTTTTGTTTATATTTTGTAAATCTCAGAAGGCTCCCTCCCAAAGTCAGCTTCATTTTCATGGCAAACAAGCAAAGCAAAGCCAAAAAAGCTCCTTTTCCTCTGTAAAGTAATGGCCTCTCACCAATAGGAGATGGAAAGGAGGGGGAAAACAGAATTTCCTTGGAAGTAGCACAAAACCCTGGGAAATGTAGTTTAGGAAGGCAAGGAGATCTATGCCAAAGAATTCAAAAGCCCCTGTCCTAAACTACATTTCCCAGAATTCACCAGCATCAGAAAGCTCCAATAAGGATAGGGTGAAGAGAGATTTGCCCCTCCGCGACCAGACAGAATTCCAATAAATTGGTTAATATTCTACACTATGAAATTTGTTCCTGGGTTATAAATGTCATTTCCTAATTGGTTCTATCATAAAAACATAGGGAGAGTTTATTAAACTGCAAAAACTTTGTCTTTCCAGGAGAGATATCATGCTATAGCGCGATAGTTTTTCAATGAGCATCTCATCTAGTCTCAACCAATTCATCATAGCTTGTTCCACACAAAGTTTCTGGAGTAGAACAATTACTTTCAAAGTAAGGATGATGCCATTAAACAGGAAATAACACTTTCAAACTAGAAAGATATTTTCCTTATTATTAAAAAAATGTTTATATATTTTTAAAAAATTGTCAAAACTCCGTGGATAAATAAAATGTTCTGAAATTTGGTGGGCTAGCAGTGGTATATGTGTTCTACAATTATAGCAAGTTTCACCCCAATATCTGTAAAAATGAGGGAGAAAGGAGACCCAGAACCCCCCCCATCTGATGCACAATTACTATAATGAAAAAGTAACACAATTTTATTGCTTCTTCGTTACAGTAATGAATATTTCACTAATGATACTTTAGAAACACTTTAGAAACAAAGCAACACACTCCATTTTTTATTGATCGCAAATGCCTACTAAATGCCACAGTTAGATGACACTGCACACACACACACACATGAGATATGGTCTCTTGTCACTGGAGCAGCAGAAAATAAGCCTGTTTCATCTTCAGTATGACAGCATGGCTATCATGTCACCTCTCAACCTTCTCTTCCTAAACTGCTTCTGATATAGGATATAACTTCCAGACATTTGGTCATTTTGATTATTCTCCTCTGGGACACTATTTTTTCTTACCTAAAATGAACTATATTCTAAGCTTCCAGTTGAAATGACTAGCTTTTTGCTTTCTGTTAGTCTCAAAGGAGTTACAAGATCCCTTTGCATACTTGTGTAATGGGAAAAGGTCTCTGGTATGTTGTTGTACATTCATGTTCATTTCAAGGAATTGCACTTTTCTTTTTGAAATCCTTGGGAAGAAAAAAAAGCCATATTGTTACAGAGCTTAAAAGTGATGCAGGTTTAATTAGTCAGTTGAAATCAAAGCTGCGATTAATGTTTCAGTGGAAAACAATC
Source organism: Anolis sagrei ordinatus (assembly GCF_025583915.1). Lineage (NCBI taxonomy): Eukaryota > Metazoa > Chordata > Lepidosauria > Squamata > Anolidae > Anolis > Anolis sagrei. Next base: position 264,332,641 of record NW_026846588.1, on the reverse strand, counting down.
TGATACCAACTTCACAATGCAATCAAGCATACCAAGACAAGGTTATCTCCAAGATCACCCCATCACTGCTGGAGTGGAAGTGGGGAACCTTCAAAACACTTTAGCAAATGTGGACAGCTTTTGGCAGAGCAGGCGAGGCTGAAACAGATACGCTGACAGTGTGTTTGTGGAAAAGTATAAAATATCAAGGGATGTTTTGTGACAGCCTATGCTCAATAATTGCTTCAACATCTAGCAGGCTTTGTGGAACAAGGTACCGTCCATATTATGTTGATCTCCATTAAATTCTGAGCCTCTGCAAATAGTAATTTTGATTTGCTCTTGAGATGTTGAGCACAAAAAAAGAACACTTTTGTTGAAACCCCAGCAACCAAATGAAAAGGTGTCTTAATGGTTGAAATACCAGGGGGTTTATATGAAAGTGGAGCACTTCATTTTATCTGCTTTCAAGACTTGCTCCAAAGGGAGAAAGACCCACAAGGAATTAGAGTGATTTTCCTTAAAGTCTTAGGAATGTTTTTAGCAGCAGTTGAGAAAAAGCAGTTATGATAAAACTGTCTGAAAAGCTTCCAAGCTGTGCATTTGAGACCCAAGTGGCCAAAAGTAGAGCTTTAAAAAGTCACTCTTCAATCCTATGATGTCCATAATTTCTCATGGTTACTACTTCCATTCTGATTGAGGGAGTTTGGGAGTTGCTAATAACTGTTTTCTATATAATATTACCAAATCAGATCTTTTCTATTTGCTTCCTTGGCAATAACATTAGCTTGTATTTTGGTGATTTCCAACTTCAAATAACTATAATTGATGTTAGAAAGAAAAAGTGGTGTATAAATAATGATGCCAATCAATCACCATCATCACCATTAGGTTCTTGTGGGTTTTTTCGGGCTATAGAGCCATGTTCTAGAGGCATTTCTCCTGACGTTTCGCCTGCATCTATGGCAAGCATCCTCAGAGGTAGTGAGGTGAGGATGCTTGCCATAGATGCAGGCAAAACGTCAGGAGAAATGCCTCTAGAACATGGCTCTATAGCCCGAAAAAACCCACAAGAACCTAGTGATTCCAGCCATGAAAGCCTTCGACAATACATCATCATCATTGTTTGTTTGTCTATTCCTTATCTCACCCTAGCTTCTGCTCAACATTCTGCTGCTAAGATTATCTTTTCCGACCCATCATATCAATTATGTTACTCCACTTCTGTTATATCTTCATTTGTTACATATTGGTTTTAGGATTTGGCATAATATTCTTATGATCCAGTGTGGTATAGTGCTCTGAGTTCTGGATTATGGCTTTGGAGATTAGGATTCAAATCCCCGCTTAGCCATGGAAACCCACTGGATCAACCTGCCTAAGTCACATTCTCTCAGCCTCAGGGGAAAGTAATGGCAAACCTATTCTGAAGAAATATTGTCAAGAAAATCCCATTCACCTCGGAGCAAGGGTTCTCAAACTTTTAAAACCAGATGGGCCAGGCTAGTGGCAGATGGATGAAATATTTGTGTGACCTAATTGGAAAAAAATGAACTAATTTCTATGGACACTGCACATATCTTGTTTCTGGTGCAAAAAAGGGCCATGTAGGCTGCTCAATGGCAGTGGGGCTCCTCAAGCAGTGCATGTAATGGATAACCAAGCTGCAAGCTTCGGGGAGACACCAAAGGCAGGGGGATTGGGAGGTTCACAGGGACCCCACAGTGCCCCTGACTGTGCTTCATGGAGGCCTAATGGCTCTGTGGAGCACTTTTTAAGAACGGCTTCCTTAGAGTCACCATGTCAGGAACTGCTTGTAGGGCACACAACAAAAACAACTTGTTTAAACTGTTGAAACCCTATATGACCTAGTTTCCTTGTCCTCCAACCTTGGATCTACATTCTAGGAAGTCTAGACTTCTTGTCCAACCAAAGATTTCTTCATCGGTTCAGCTTCATCTTTCTTGATTTGCAGTGCTGTAATCCTGGACTTGCTTCCCTGGACATTTGTGGGCGGCTCCTTCTGTCACTATTTAATTTAGTCAATGTTGTTAATTGTTGTTTTCCAAGATTTTAAACTTTTTGTTTAATATTAATTTATAATTTATATGTTTTGATTGCACATATTTGATTTTAGACACTTAACATGGCTGGCTGTCCACTGATGGTAAAACAACAACACTTTTCTAGGCTCCAGCACCAATATGATCACCAGATGTTAGCATATGACAAATCTCAAGTTGTGATTCATGGCTATGCAAACTATGACATATCTGCAGTAACAGAGTTCTTATAACAAAGAACATCACAAGACATTGGGTTTGCTAAGTACCACATCATACTTTCTAAAGCCTGCAATTCTCCCATATATGGTCTTGATATTGAATATGCAGACAAACAATATGACTAAAATGATATTTGCTGTCTGAAGCAGCTAAAGCTCAACTAGTATTTCTGTATGCATTTTAGAACTGTTTGTGTAGTCTTTCAAATGTGCACATATTATTGAATAGAAACTCTTTGCTACTACACTATGATTGCAGTAATTTTAACTGCCACTACAGTATTATTCTACATAGCATTTGGACTCTTACTTTCATAGAACAGCCACTGTTTTTTATGATAAGGACATCTATTTTCTTTCCTTTCTTCTTTAAAAATATAAACACATGGGCTTTTGGCCACAAATTACATCAAGCTCTGTACTGAGTCTGGAAAGTAAAATTAGTTTAATTCCATTTATAAAAGCTCAGTATCTCACAGATCCTTACTTTAAGCTGCCAAGAGAAATGCAGATTTTATGAGAATGTTCAGAAAGAAGAGATTAATAATCTAGGATTTATACATATACAATGGGACTCTTGTACTCAGGTGCATACCCCATGAAAGGAATGACAAAATGGAAAGACAAAATGGAGAATGGAAACTATACATGTATTGAAAGCTTCCTATCAAAACAATACTTTACTAGAGAGCTTTTTCTTATGGGTAACCATGTAAACGAGGTACACGAGGACATGCTCATGGATGAATTATATCATTCATGTTATGTGATCCATGCATAGACACTTTCAATTCCTCTTGTAAAGCATCTGGATTTTTCAGACATTCTTTTCAAATTCTTGAAGTACCTCAAGGGCATTGTGAGCATTCAACAAGAATGTTTTCCAAAGGCCCAGATGATATTCACAGGCTCTTAGGCTCCCCCACGCAAGAAAATGGCAAGTCCTGCTAAGTGTATCCTGGCAAGAAATAGTGCTGCTTATGGCACCCCTATGTCCCCTAATTGGCTGCCTCTGCTAGTATCTTGAATATTAGGAAAGAAATTGGTAGGTTGTTGATTATCATGAACATGACATTTTAGGACTCAGCTAGAGAGCCCTACAAACACCCATGGACTCAAAGCAGCTACTGGGCTTGAAAGGCATGAAGTATATACAAAGACACATTTTTTTCAGAGATGATTTGGGGTGCAGATTTTATCCTGGATGTTTAATATCCAAATTCTTAATGGTAAATCATTCTTACCCTCATCGCTGCTATATGATATTTGCACTTTACTCATTAGCTCTGTCCTTTAATGCTATGACACCAGATTGCCCACCCATGATGAGACATTGAACTTTGCTATTGGTTGTCAGTTTTGATGTTTGTTTTGTTGTTGTTCATCTGTTCAGTCATTTCTGACTCTTTGTGACCTCATGGACCAGTCCACGCCAGAGCTCCCTGTCGGCCGTCACCTCCCCCAGCTGTTTAAGAGTCAAGCCAGTCACTTCAAGGATGCCATCCATCCATCTTGCCCTTGGTCGGCCCCTCTTCCTTTTTCCTTCCATTTTCCCCAACATAATTGTCTTCTCTAAGTCTATCATATTATTAATCCTATTCCTCTTAGTATTAGTTACGTTCAAATTAGTATCTTTATCTTGTTTTCCTTTAACCAGTCTTTAACAGGGTTCCAGTCTGTTGCTTTTATAGGTGTATTTCATAGGGATGCAAATATATATGTTAGCTGGTCCATGTTCATGAAGTCCATTATTTTCTCCATCCATTCCTCCTTTGTAGGGATTATGGCTTGTCTCCATACTCTGGCCAGTAGGATGCGGGCTGCTGTGATTAGATAAATAAATAGTTTATCAGTCTCCTTATCCCACTTATTATCTGTTAGTCCTAGTAAGTAGGATTCAGGTTTTAGGGGTATTTTTATCTTCAGTATCTTCTGGCATTCTTCTTGAATTATTTTCCAAAATGGTTTCACTTTTACACAAGACCACCACATGTATTGTTTCTTAATACCCAAATGTATATGTGCCTATCCTGACGTTTCTACATTTTTTTATGCTGGTCATTGACTGTAATAAATAAATATATATGACATTAAATCTATTCGTGTCCAACTCTGGGAGGTGGTGCTCATCTCCATTTCTAAGCCAAAGAGCTGGCATTGTCTGTAGAAGCCTCTAAGGTCATGTGGCCGGCTTGACTGCATGAAGCGCCGTTACCTTCCCGCTGGAGTTATACATATTGATCTACTTAGATTTGCATGTTTTTGAATTGCTAGGTTGGCAGAAGGTAGGGCTAACAGTGGGAGCTCACCCAGTCCCTAGATTCGAATCGCCAACCTTTTGATCAGCAAGTTCAGCAGCTCAGTGGTTTCACCCACTGCACCGCTGGGGGCTCCTGATTTTATATAAGGGACATTATTTACTATGCCACTGTGTATAATGGGACTTCAACATCCATAGCTTTTGGTATCTATGGGGACTCCTGGAACCTAACCCCAACAATTATTCCATGGAGCCCCCAGTGGCACAGTAGGTTAAACACTTGTGTGGCAGGACTGAAGACCGACAGGTCACAGGTTCAAATTTGGGGAGAGCACAGATGAGCTCCCTCTGTCAGCTCTGGCTCCCCATGGGGGACATGAGAGAAGCCTCCCACAAGAGTAGTAAAACATCAAAACGTCTGGGCAACATCCTTGCAGACAGCCAATTCTCTCACACCAGAATTGACTTGCAGTTTCTGAAGTCTTTCCTGACATGAAAAAAATATATTCCATGGTATGAAAGGCTTTCATTTTAGAGCCAAAAGTCTTCTTATTTATTCAATAGATTTGCCACCTTTCCCATAACATGGGAGAAAGAAAAACTATGTATCACCGAATTATAATAAGCTGAAAACAGAACACACATCTCAAGGTACTCAGTGATGAATGATTTATTAATACAAAGCCCAATGTATTTCAGTCTGTTATGTGCTCTCAAAGGCCTTCTTCAGAGGCTATATAAAACCATAAAAAGAGACAACACATAAAAGCACAATAAAGCAAAGCATTACTTTCCAGTGTATAAAATCCTTATTACATTTGTACGCTGTCTTGGCCCTATGCATACCTATTTGAAGTTGAGTTTCATAAATTGTGTCAACAGAAACTTTCACACCATTTACTTGGAGAAAAGAACTCAGACCTAAGGTATGGAGGGCTCAAGATTAAAACAACCTTTGTGTGAAATGAGCTAAATAAAAATAAGCTAAACCGAATAATAAAAATAAATAAAAAATAAGCTAAACAGAAAGTTTTTGTACTAGAGTGTTTTGTACTTGCTTGTTTTAAATATGTTTCAAACAGTTTAAACTTTCAAATTTATAACATTGTTTTTTTTTAAAGTCTGTTAACTTTTGTATTAGATTTTAGCAGTAGTACAAGTAATTATGGAAACTGGCAATAAACAATAAGTTGACATGCAAGTTAAAAGAAGAATATGGAAAAAATGATTTTGATGAAGTCTGGAGAAAATTTATTGAAAAGGGATTTTAAAAGGAGATGGAGAATTACCTCCACAAGAGGAAATGAAATTTTGGACAAAGAATATAAAAAGAAATGGTTCAGGGGGAGGGGAGCACAATGGTGAATTATATCCAATTTACAGTAGATATAATGAGATAAAGGGGGGGGGGGAGATTAAGCACTTTGGGTATTATAAAAGGTAAACATTTCCCCTTGACATTAAGTCTATCCTTGCCTGATGCTGGGGGGTGGTGCTCATATCCATTTCTAAGCCGAAGAGCCAGTGTTGTCCATAGACACCTCTAAGGTCATGTGGCCGGCATAACTTCATGGAGTGCTGTTACCTTTCTGCCAGAGCAGTGCCTATTGATCTACTCACATTTGCACATTTTTGAACTGCAGGTTGGCAGAAGCTGGAGCTAACAGCAGGGGCTCTCCCTGCTCCCCAGAGTCAAACTAACCGACCTTTCAGTCAGCAAATTCAGCAGCTCATTGGTTTAACCTGCTGCACCACTGGGGGTTCCTTTTGACTATTATATGTCTGCTATATTTAAACATATTTAATTTACCACAATAAAAAATTAGAAGCAAACGATTTTAGCTGTATCTTGAAATGTTGGTTATTATATATATATATATATATATATATATATATATATATATATATATACACGCTGTGCAAGCGATGAAAAAAAATGTTTCAAACCTCATTACAAAATTAGGGGGCACCAGTGAGTAATTTCTAAAGTGTTTTTAAAATATCATAAGTGTCCGTTTTGTTACTATAACGAGAGTACTATTTTGTTAAGTAATTGCCTCAGAGGTTCCTTTCTCACTCATTTTAGAATTATTGGGGTGAAACTTGCTACAATGGTAGAACATATTTCCACTATTAACCCCACCCCCAAAGATTCAGAATATTTCACTCATCTATTGATTTTGGGGGATTTTTTTTAGGTTTTTACAAAAATTGTTTATGAAAAAAAATTAAAAGAGCTATATCTTTGAATTCTTCTACAATTACATAGCACATCTCCTGATTTTTGGATAATTTTTTAAAATTTTCATCAAATAAATATGGAGGAGGGAGCTGCCCTGGAGACTAGGATGGAAAACAATGGCTTCAACTACAGGAAAGGAGATTCCACCTGAACATTAGGAAGAACTTCCTGACTGTGAGAGCTGTTCAGCAGTGGAACTCTCTGCCCCAGACTGTGGTGGAGGCTCTTTCTTGGGAGGCTTTGAAACAGAGGCTGGATGGCCACATTCAAAGTCAGGGGTGCTTTGTGATTTTCCTGCTTCTTCCCAGGGGTTGGACTGGATGGTCCACAAGGTCTCCTCCAATTCTATGATCAGTTCCAATGCATTTTAGGTGCTCTTTCCCATTTCCCATAATTGGTCTTTGAATTCAATAAAGAGATTTCTAAGCATCTTTTCTAAACATCTTTGTTGTTGTTGTTGTTGTTGTTGTTGGAATAGGGGCCCTTCCACACAGCCATATAATCCAGAATACTGCTGTGTACCTTCAAGTCATTGCCACCATATGAGAACCCTATCACAAGGTTTTCTGGGGCTGCAAATGGGTGACTCACCCAAGGTCTTCCAGTGGTCTCCAGAGTCATAGGCCTCTTCCACAGAGCTGAATAAAATCCCACATTTTCTGCTTTGAAATGGAACATATGACAGTGTAACCCAGTTCAAAGCAGATATTGTGGGATTTTCTTCCTCGATATTTTAGGTTATATGGCTGTGTGGAAGGACCCCTATTCTAACAGTCATGAATGTAATACATAACATGAAGTCATATAGGTTTACAGCAAACAGAAAGACAAGTACAGGAGAAATCCCCCATTAAGAGAGCCTTCCACAGAACCAGCTATCTGCCAAATATCTATTTAAAACAAAAGGTCTTTTATCTGCTGGTGGAAGCAAAGTATTTTGTTGGAATTGATTTTAGTGGCTATTTGGCCTTTTCTTTGCTCCATATACTGCTTTAGGTAAGTGCTATTATTAGCATATTCTGAAACCAAAGTGCCATTTTAAATTTGATTGGGTTTTGTCACCCTCTGATCTTTAAAGGGAAAGTGGTATATAAATACTTTACATAAATTATTGAATCAATGGTATAGCCCATTTATAAAGCAAGAGTATCTGTGTGTTGGGAAGAGGCTATCACAATATTTTAGGTGCTTATCTCAAAGACGCCATGACATAAGGCCAAGGGAGAAGGAGATGCCAAGAGAATGCATAGAAAATGCATTAGGGAGCACAGAAATCCCACTATTGGAAACATCCATTGTGTTATCTTTATAGCTCCAAAATAATATCCAAAACTCTACTGGAGAAGAAAGGCAAAAATATGAAAGCATCCGAGCATTTTCCATTTTTAACGTAAAGTCTCTTCCTCACCTTGTGAATATGCTTTTTTTCCCTTTTGGCAAGAGGGAGAACATTAGCCTATCCAAAAGGGGAGTTATAAATTCTGCCTGTCTGGGAGATCAGCACATATGTAAAACCTGGCAACTCTGTGGAGCCATTAAGTAGATAAACATACAGATATTCCACCAGGACATACATCGGCAGAAGCCTCCGCCTACTCAACAGCACACTGTCTGCCAGCTCAGTGTTTGTAGCAGAAGAGGAAAGTAAAGACAAGAGTAAAAGGAAGTCAATTATAAGTAATACCAATCAACACTTCCTCCTCGCTTTTTTCATACCATCTTTGGATGTGACAAACATCTAACTTAAAATGAACACTGAACCAGGCATGGTTCCTGTTGTGGGATGCTGGTATGTGAAGCCATTTATAGTTTCCAAATCACAACCTCCCTGAACCACTGCAAGCTGGATAGCAAGTGTCCCAGAAGCAAGCAAAAATACAGTAGAGTCCATTCACAGCAAAAACATGCTTCAACCCCATTTATCAGTAGAGTCCAACTTCCAGAATCTGACCTCATCTACATACTGTATAGTAAACTCACAGATTCAGGTTTCCATCCAAATATCTGGAGGCTTTAATCTCCAAATGTACAAACAGGCTACACAGATTCACTTTTGTACTTGCAAACAATCAGAGTCATCGTATTGTCGAAGGCTTTCATGGCCGGAATCACTGGGTTGTTGTAGGTTTTTTCGGGCTATATGGCCATTGTCTAGAGGCATTCTCTCCTGACGTTTCACCTGCATCTATGGCAAGCATCCTCAGAGGTAGTGAGGTCTGTTGGAACTAGGAAAAAGGGTTTATATATCTGTGGAATGACCAGGGTGAGACAAAGGACTCTTGTCTGCTGGAGCTAGGTGTGAATGTTTCAACTGACCACCTTGATTAGCAGATAATGGCAGATAATGGCCTGACAATGCCTAGAGCAAACTTTTGTTGAGAGGTGATTAGATGTCCTTGTTTGTTTCCTCTCTGTTGTTGTGCTGTTGTAATTTTAGAGTTTTTTTTAATACTGGTAGCCAGATTTTGTTCATTTTCATGGTTTCCTCCTTTCTGTTGAAATTGTCCACATACTTGTGTATTTCAATGGCTTCTCTGTGTAGTCTGACATGGTGGTTGTGAGAGTGGTCCAGCATTTTTGGGCGCTGCATTTGGTGGTCCCTATGTAGACTTGTCCACAGCTGAATGGTAAACGGTAGACTCCTGCAGAAGTGAGAGGATCCCTCTTGTCCTTTGCTTAACGTAGTATTTGTTGGATTTTCTTGGTGGGTCTGTAGATAGTTTGTATGTTGTGTTTCCTCATCAGCTTCCCTATGTGGTCAGAGGTTCCCTTGATGTATGGCAAGAACACTTTTCCTCTGGGTGGATCTTGGTCTTTATTCTCGTGGCTTGTTCTCGGTCTTGCAGCTCTTCTGATGTCTGTGGTGGAGTATCCATTGGTCTGTAGAGCCCAGTTGAGGTGGTTCAGTTCAATCAGAATCATCACTTAATCACATTCAACATAGGCTACCAAGTTACACAGGAGAGAGAAAGATGGATTCTTGCATCCTCCTTATATAGTCACCTGCTGATAGGTCATCAGTAAGGGCTGATGCAACCCCTTTGCAATAACCCTCACATTGTTATGACTCAGCCATTACTCAAGTTACACAGGAGAGAGAAAGATGGATTCTTGCATCCTCCTTATATAGCCACCTGCTGATAAGTCATCAGTAAGGGCTGATGCAACCCCTTTGCAATAACCCTCACATTGTTATGACTCAGCCATTACCTAAAGGGTAACTCTTTAGGTATTGCACCATGACATTCACCCAGGTGCCATCAATATACCACATGTTCATCATACAGTATTTTTTCCATGATTAGAAATGTTGAGCCATTTCTGTCTAACAGTTCCTCCATCCCAAACTCTTTTGGAAGACCAAAGGTTCTTTACCTTGTGTATGTCAATCTTTGTCTACCTAGAACTCCATAGAGTTAACAAGGAGTGAATTGAATCTAAAAATATTGGTTGCCAGGAAAAAAAAGGGGGGGGCACCCCAACTATAAGGCTATCATTTTAAAAAATATATTTATTCATTCATTTATTTACTCTATTTTATCACACTCTTTTCACCCTTGCAGGGGACTCAGAGCAGTGTACATAATGGCAATATTCAATGCCACATATTCAATAACATAAAATATATTTATTTACAGCATTTATATTCCACCCTTCTCACCCCGCAGGGGACTCAGGGCGGATTACAGTGTACACATATATGGAAAACATTCAATGCCAATTTTAACATACAACATATACAGACATACACAGAGGCTATTTAACTTTTTCTGGCCGTCAGAGGAGCTGTCGCTTTCATCGTCCATCTGCGACACTGATGAAGTACTTCCGCATTCCCCACATGCTTTTTTGCTGGAGTCTTTTTTATGGCCTCATAAATTAGTTAATTTAGCCTCCCCACACTTTAAGGTGGTACCTAATTTTCCTACTTGACAGATGCAACTGTCTTTTGGTTGCAAAGGTCGACAACAGGCTACACAATTGGTTGGAAACCCACTCCAACCCGGGCTGGCTTCGAACTCATTACCTTTTGGTCAGAGTGATCTTAATGCAGCTGACACTCAGCCAGCTGTACCACAATCCCGGTTCATATAATATATGAATACAAAAGCAGTTAAAACATATAAATATCATAACACTATAAAACTATTAAATGTAATATGTATATGAATAATAATAAGAAGAAATATTACATATCTGAGCCTATATAATTAATGCTTCAGCCTCACGTAACCCAAATCAGAATTATTTCAGTTATTTCTTATATTTTTAAATATGAACTGTCCTTGAAAATTATTATTAAAGTAGTAATACGATGTAAATTGTAGTTGCATATTTTGAGCCCCCTGGTAGCGCAGTGGGTTAAACCACTGAGCTGCTGAACTTGCTAACTGAAAGGTTGGCAGTTTGAATCCAGGGAGTGGGGTGAGCCCCTGCTGTTAGGCACAGCTTCTGCCAACCTAGCAGTTCAAAAACATGCAAATGTGAGTAGACCAATAGGTACCACTTCTGCAGGAAGACAATGGTGCTCCATGCAGTCATGCTGGCCACCTGACATTGGAGGTATCTATGGGCAAGCTAACTCTTCAGCTTAGAGGAGCACCAAAATACTTATCTCCATTTACTAGTTCACCAGACTATACTCCATGACACCTTGTGTGATGTTGGTTTAACTGCTTGTCCTCTTTACAAGAACAGAAAATGAATCCAGCAAGTTATTAGTTGAGAATATGGACTCACTGGCCATTACATTTGCCTCAGGAAATGTGGGTCATAAAGCAGATGTCAAATATATTGTCAAAGGCTTTCATGGTCGGAGGTCTATTAAGTTGCTGATCATGGCACTACAAGGGTGACATTTCCAGCACCTTTCCACCAATGTGTGAGGCTAAAACAATTAATTTTCCAGTTGTATTCCAACTGTGCCCCACTTTAAACAAAGTTAGGTGATAGTCTGCCTGGTGTAGATTCAGCCTTAGACCCTTAGATCCCTTTCACACATAATGTTACCAAGTAGTCAACAGATACCAAGTGAGGGAAAGAGGAATGTTTGCACCAAACCAAAATCCTTCTGCTGTTTAACTAGTGTAATATTGCTAAAGCACTTTAGCACTTTGACTTTTTGGTTGTTGTTTATTCGTTCAGTCACTTCTGACTCTTTGTGACCTCATGGACCAGCCCACTGTCAGTCATGGCCACCCCCAGTTACTTCAAAGACAAGCCAGTCACTTCAAGGATACTATCCACCCATCTTGCCCTTGGTCTGCCCCTCTTCTCTTTTCCTTCCATTTTCCCCAGCAGCGTTGTCTTCTCAAAGGTTTTCCTGTCCAGTTTGACTATAACTCCTAAATAATATAAAGACAGTTTACTGGAAATTGGTGAGAATCTGTTTCTGAAATGTTGCATGAGTTCAGATGTGACACATAATGTACAGGAAGAAAAAAACAGAAGGGAGAAGAAGGAAGAGAAAAGCAAAATATATATTTTTAAAGTATGTAAAATATGCATATGGAAGTATGCAAGTAAAAAGGAAAGAACTGGAAACTCTTTATATTTACAGAGACTCTTCTCTCCTTATCCATTCTGGCTAAGTCAATTGTTGCTTCTTTTACATTTTAAGATAACACGTTTATAAAAGACTTATTGTTTGACTTTCCCCACAGGTTTTGGACTTTAGACATTACTGAAGCAAAACAGGAAACATTTCTGCAATAATGATTTTCTTGCTATTAAGTAAAATCAGAAGAGGGCCTTCAAGTAAGCATTGGAGCCATTTTTCCAGGGTGGAAATTCATAACATTTTGGGAAAGATTGGTGAAGCTGAGGTTGGCTGCCCAATGTCACCACTCTGCTCAGTGACTCTATCCAAGTATAGAGAGATAAACATGTATGGTTTATTAAAATGAGTCCATAGCTCACTGGTAGAGCCAACTGCACACTGAAAACCTAATGTTCAACTCCTGCCAGCACCAATGATGGAGAAAAAGAACCATATATAACTATATAAACTATAAAGAACCACTGCGAATTGGTGTCAAAAATATTGGTCTAAATGCAAGAGTCAGTGCTTCAGTGAAAAGCAACTTCCTCAAAAACTGTAGAGAATAGTTTTATTTTTCTTTCTTTTCTTCTTCATAAAAACTTTTCTGCTATCCTTTGAAGCAAAATATTGTGCTGAATCTCTTATCGAAGTCTTTGTAATCGACTTCAAAAGTTTGATGGGGTTTTGAAGTCATTTTCTTCCCGTAAGTAAATCACAGTTTTCATTGCATTTCCAATGTTCAAAGTAGCACCCCTTCAGCTGCTATTATGATCACTTTCAAGATGGACAGATAAGTATGTATTCCAGCATGTATGCAAAAAAAGTTCTTGGCAGCTTTAGGATCAAATTTCACCCATTTTATAGGTTGCTGTGGCAACTGATCGGCTCTGTCGACATATTATGCTATTTTTTAAAAGAACATGTTTAAATCTAATGTAAAAAAATGCAATTCTTAACATGAAAAGAAAGAACAGCTGAGGGTTGGAGCAGCACAAGCTGACATGTCAGACAGTAGCCAGACAAAGCGACGCAGGCGCCGTCTGACCAAAAAAAGGAAGGAAGGAAGAAAAAAGCAACAACTGAATGCTGTCAACAAAATCCACAGTACAAGCCAGCTGTTCACTCTCATCAGAACTTGGAGAGCGGGGGAAGTAAGATGGAAATTCCAGAGTTGGAGATTAAATTTACAAATGGGAAGGGAGGGTGGAATGCTTTCATATGGAAGGACTGCTTGAGATTTCAGAGAAAACAGGGTTCTTCATCCAAAATGGACTGGCTTTTTCTGGATTAAGTTCCCTACCCTGTGAAGCAAAGCTTGCAAACTATGAGTTGACCAAAGAATCTACCACTCATTTATCAGGGGCTCTCTGACACCATACACTTACATTCCATTTTAACTGCCATGGCAACATTGTTGTCATTGAATCTTGGGTTTTGCAATTTAGGGAAGGGGTTTGTGCATGTGTGTGTGTGTGTCAGGAGTGACTTGAGAAACTGCAAGTCACTTCTGGTGTGAGAGAACTGGCCACCTGCAAGGATGTTACCCAGGGGATGCCTGAATGTTTTGATGTTTTATCATCCTTGTGGGGATGAAGCTAATAGAGGAAGCTCATCCGCACTCTCCCCAGATTTGAACTTCCGACCTGTCAGTCTTCAGTCCTGCTGGCACAGGGTTTAACCCATTGCACCACCTGGGGAAAGGTGATGTAGTGTAGTAAGCACTGGACTTAGCCTCCGGAGAGTCAGGTTCAATTCTCTGCCCAGCCATGGAAACCTACTGGGTGACTTTGTGTTAGTCCCACACTCTCAGCCCCAGAAAATGCTTTAGGATCACCATAAATTGGCAACAAGAGAGCTCTAATGCTTTACCAAACTACAGGTCCAAGGATTCCACAAAAGTTAAAATGGGATTTAAATGCTATAATTATCAGCTGTGAATGGGCAACAAGCTTCTGTAGAATCATCAAGTTGGATGGTTGATTAGTTGATTTTATTACTACCAACTGCATGCTGTTTCTTTAGGCAGGGTTGGTGTCCTTGCCATTGGGACTACTGTCTGGACTGCCCACTCAAAAATCCAGAACATTGGAGAGAACACTCCAGACAGCGGAAGTAGTGGGTTTGCCCCACACCTTCCAAGAAGGCGTGGAATAAACCTACTAACAAGTTAATTCGTGACAAGCCAGGGTTTTCCTGGTTTGTGTTGAATGAATTCGTTTTTCTGTGGGACGTCATCTGGATACCCTACATAAAATGCAGAAACTCCTGTTTTAAAAGTGCTGTCTGGATGCACACTAAGATATGAGATGATAACTGTATTTAAATATCTAAAGGGATGCTATGTAGAAGAGAGCACAGCCTTATATTCAGCTGCTCCAGAGAGAAGAACATAATGAATGGATTAAAATAACAAGAATATTCCACCTCAACATTCAGAAAACATTTCTACAGTAAGAACTCTTCAACAGTGAAACAGACTTCCTCTGAAGATGGTGGATAGTCTATCTTTCAAGGTCTTTATAACAAGTTTGGATGGGTTATCTCTCAGAAGTACTTTCGTACTTTCACTGCTGCTCCTTATTCCTTCTGATTCTTGAGACAGCTACCTCATTTTTCCTCATTTTGGGAACAGCCCCATAGAAATGCACTTTCATTTTCCCTTCGATTACTCAATTGTGTGTGTGTGCGTGTATGTGTTCAGATGCTCTGTCAAATTGTGAATGCATCTACCACCTGAACAAAAGCAGTAACTAAACTATATGTCGTTTACTTCTTGAGAGGAGAGCAATGACCAATCTCGATAAAATAGTGAAGAGTAGGAACATCACACTGGCAACGAAGATCCACATAGTTAAAGCAATTGTATTCCCTGTAGTAACTATTAGGGCTGGGCGGTTTCGTTCGTTAATTTCGTAATTCGTTATTAATTCATATTTAAATTAGCTTACGATCCCATATCGAGCCATGCAGGAATAGTGTGAGGAGTAAATTAGATTCGAAACAATTTTTCAATTTATTTCGTAATTATTTTGTAATTTAATTCGTAATTATTTCGTAATTATTTTCGCATGTCTGGTGCAAGTTTTATAGTTGTTGTTTGTTTTATCACACCAACGTCAACAACAGAGGGAGAGGGAAGCTTCAGAAGTTCCCCCTGTCCCATTTGGAGGTTTTTTTAGCATATTGCGCAATCGCGTCCGCCATTAACGAATCGATTCGAAATTAACGAAATTTCGTAAATAACGAAACTTTGAAATCTCAAAATTTCAGAAGTATTTAGAATTTGGAAATGCTAGCGCTCCCTGGAAACGAATCGAGTTTAGAAACAAAATTTTCCATGGTTACCCAGCCCTAATAACTATGGATGTGAGAGCTGGACCATAAGGAAGGCTGAGCAAAGGAAGATAGATGCTTTTGAACTGTGGTGTTGGAGGAAAATTCCAAGAATGCCTTGGACCACCAGAAGATCCAACCAGTCCATACTTCAGGAAATAAAGCCCAACTACTCATTAGAGGGAAGGACATTAGAGGCAAAGATGAAGTACTTTGGGCAGATAATGAGAAGACAGGAAAGCCTGGAGAAGGCAAAGATGCTTGGGGAAAATGGAAGGAAAAAGGAAGAGGGGCCAACCAAAGACAAGGTGGATGGATGGTATCCTTGAAGAGACTGGCTTGACTTTGAAGGAGCTGGGGGTGGCGATGGCTGACAGGGAGCTCTGGCGTGGGCTGGTCCAAGAGGTCACAAAGAGTCGGAAGTGACTGAACAAATAAACAACAAAACTATATAAAGATTTTTGGTATACAGGGATAGACACAAATGGTGAATACAGGAAAGGATGCATACTTAAATTCACACATTACATATGGTTGATCAGGACTGGAACATGTAAGCATTCACACTTCACTGTGCTTACAAAAGTCCATTTTAACAGAGTCATCTTCTTTGACTATTACTAGATTGAAAACTTCAGTCTATTTCCATGACTTTTTACCAGAGGAAGGAAAGGCATAATAAGGTCAACTGGCCATGCATCAGCTAGCATTCCAGCATTCATTTCAAAATACTAGCTTAGCATCCAGTAGAGAGATGGAAGGATGAGCTCTAGAGAAAGCAGAGGATTTCCCCTGTGTATCTCAATTACAGCACCATGTGTGCTGTATTTCATGGTGAAAAGCTTGGGCTATTCAGCATTCGGAATATCTCAGCGACACCTGTGGCTAGCTAAGCCAGCCTGTGAGCTAAATTACACATTGTGGCCTGTGGTGTGCATTCATTTGTAGACATCCTGGGCAATAGCCAATTGTTAGAGTTCAGAACCAGCTCCCTCGGGACAATTTGAACTATCGGGCTTACTCAACAGTCATGCCCTTTGAATATTTCCCTACCACCAAGCTAAGACAATTGTAAGCAGAAGGAAGTAGTAACTTGAGAAGGATTCAAGGGCTGCTGGGCATAGATTCCAAACGTCAGGGGGCAAAGCCAATCTGTTCATGTTAACCATGTTGAACAAAAACTGGTTGCATTACATACTTCAGTGGAAAAGCATTAATGATGGATATCCTGCATTTTAGGGATAGAAAAGACACATGAATTGCATCGACTACAAACAAAATTCAATTTGTCTAATTCATAGTCGGGAGAAGGTTAACAAATGCCTGCATATATCTTTTTGTATCCCTTAAGAAAAGTGTAGTTGGAACAAATTGTGCACAAAATGCATACATTTTTTAAACAGACAAAAATACTAATTATTTTTTTGTGCAGAAAAAAAAAGTTAGCAATTTGATATATTCCCGAGGTGGTGCAAACCTTTTTATAAAAATCGGAGAACCTTAATGAATTCAGGTAGTACTGATTTACACACTCCTCTTCACCAGCTATAACTGGGGTGTCCCTGGTGGCACAATGGGTTATACCCTTGTGCTGGCAGGACTGAAGACTGACAGGTCAGAGGTACAAATCCAGGGACAGCATGGATGAGCTCCCTCTGTCAGCTCCATCTCCCCATGTGGGGACACGAGAGAAGCCTCCCACAAGATGGTAAAACATCAAAACATCCGGGAGTCCCCTGGAGAACATCCAAGGTCAAGTCTCTCACACCAGAAGTGACTTGCAGTTTCTTAAGATGCTCCTGACATGAAAACTAAACTAAGAGACATGAATGATATGCATTCATTTCTGGAACCCTATATAATGTAGAAGACAGAGATATGGCTATCCTCCTACCCTGCAAGCCCAAAAGTCTAGAAAAAAATGAGCTTAAATCTCATTTAATTCTAATTAGAACAGAATCATTGAATCAATTTGATTTACCTATGTGTTCACTCACTATGTAGCAATTTATTTAATGTGTTAAGATTGCCTTATCATACAGTTTTCACGGAAAAACACATTCAGAAGTAATATCCTTGCACTCGATCACATTACCATATCATATGATTAAACACACCTCTTTGTTCACAACCATGCCAACACCTATCCTTTATCCCTGGTAAAAAACGTGAAAGTTGTGCAGGAGTTCTGTACCATTTTTGTAACATTTTCCTTCTTGCTTCCCTTAACACGTTGTACATTCAGAAGTAGTTTACAAGTGTCTTCTTCTGTGTAGTTGTTTGCCTTCAAGTTGCTTCTAGCCTTTGCCAACCCTAAAATGAACCTATTATAGCTTGGCAATATTTGTTCAGATAGAGAAGAATAGAGTTGGAAGAGATGCCATGGGCCATCCAGCCCAACCACCTGCCAAGAAGCAGGAAAATCACATTCAAAGCACTCCCAACAGTTGACCATCCAGCCTCTGTTTAAAAGCCTTCAAAGAAGGAACCTCCACCACACTCCAGGGCAGAAAGTCCCACTGCTGAACAGCTCTCACAGTTAGGAAGTTCTTCCTAACAGTCTTTTCCTGGTCTTGGAAGTTGTAAATTAAAGTACTGAACATCCTCGATGGAAGAAAACATGAGTATTGTCATCCAACCTAACTGGGGGCAGACTAAATCACAACAATATTATGCCTATTTGTTTTTGTTTTGTGTTTCCAAGCCATTTCTGACCTATGTAAACCATAAGACAAACTATGCCAAGGTGTACTGAGCAGGATTTGTTCAGAAGAGGTTTGCCATTGCCTTTCTTTGTCATTATCTTTGAGTGATATTCCATCAGCGTTGCACCCAACACACTATTGCTCAGAAGTTAAAAAAAGAAGATAATGCTTAGTATGGTCTCCTCAGTGACTGTCCTTTAGGTAGTCAATATTCTCCTCATTATTTGCCTACTGAGATAGAAGATAGATCATTGTTTCTTGTTTTCCACTCAGACAAAATTTGCTGATACTCCGTTAAAAAATTGCTTTTTCAACCCCATATCAGGAAAAGAAAAACTAGGAAAAAATAATAATGTGGCACAATTGTACAAACCTTTCAGCAGAAGGTAGATTTAATTAGGACTTTGCCCCCATAAAATTACTCTTTAAATACATTTTTCAGCACTAACTGACTCAGAATAATTTCCCTGGAGAGTTTCTCTTATGGCATAGGAAAGATTGCTCTTATCATCCAGAGAAAGAATATAGAGTGCTACCAAACCAATACAAAGAAGGATTAATATGGAACCATAACTTTCCAACCAGTATACATGTTTTCCTACCTACACACATTTCTCAGTTTTCCATATTTAAACATCTTTTCTCCTCTACTCACCATTTCCAAGTTTTTTAAATCCACCTCTATCTTTTTATGGCCCAATTTAACTAGAGCCCTACATAGACACAAAATAATTAAGCATCAAATGCACACCAAACATTAATGTTCCTGACTTCACTTTAATATTCACCATGACTGGTTACAACTGCCCCAGCAACTAATAAGACATCAACCTCCTGAGTGTCAGGACTTCTAGTGATAATACTAAGCTATAAGCAAGGTCTATGCATACCTGATGTCACTTTCAAAGTGGCCCAATAAGAGTGATTTAAATATTTGTATTTATTCTTCATTATACACCACATTTTAATGTTCAGTGCAATGATCACTACTTGTGTGGAATTGAACTCCTCAAGAATTGATATATATGTTACTTGTATATAACCAAGTAGCATCTCCTAGCCAGCCCTCTAACCCCCATCCTGCCTTATAAAGCAGCAGCTTTTTTTAGCGATGGAGATTTGTTTCCCTGTCAATCAGGATGCAGCAGATTGATCTTCCCATCCCACTCTTTTCTACTGTGACAATCAGAAGCAGGATCTCTATTGAAATTAATTCTGTCACTGGAGATTGCTCACAGAAAGAAGGTGGAAATGTCAGTCTGCTCAAGAAGAACAGATCTTAATCACCCAGCAACTGTAGTTCAGTTAGGAAGGAATGTCAGACTCCTACAATCCTTACATATTCCCTATACTATTGCTACAACCATGAATATGTAGAGATGATGAATGCAAATCAGTTATGAATACGTAACTGAAGATAACTGATCATGAACTCTAGCCAATGAATCTTGGTTAGATTCACAGATAGATACTAGGTAGACAGTCAGAAAGGGTGAAGGTCCAGCATCAGGGACTGCAATGTGTAACTTTACGATGACATTGCTATGTTCCTACTAGGACACACAACCCTCCTAATGAATTGCAGTGATATATATTGGGGCAACCCATTGTAAAATTGGAGTTCCCATTGCACAAAACATCCCATAATGTTCTCATTTCCATCATGCAATGGATCTCCTAGCACTCTGATGCTCATTGTACCTTGGGACGCATGGTGTAACAGCAATGCTATTAGCTTCATTGTGCAATGGTCCTTGCAACATAGCTATGTCTCTGCTTCCCTCCTGAGAGTATGAAAATTGTATAATGTTGGAATTCATCTTTACATTATAATAGATAAGTTTATAATTACATAAATACCTATCAGGATGCTATCGGGATTCTTCTATGTTTTAATTGTTGTTGTTTTCTTCATTCTTTTCTTCCATCCTTCCGTCCTTCCTTGCCTTTCCAACATTTGGCTAATTTTCTGTATTTTCTATGCTTGCTGCAAAATAGGATCCTATCTTGATGTTTCCACAAGATATGTAATAATCTTTCATTCTCATTTTATTGTGCTTCTCAAAATTACACTGACATTCTTTCCCACTCCAATAATTAGTCCAAATCTGTTTTCTCTCACACAAATAAATTTGTGGGTACTTTTGTGTTTATTTTTCCTCTGTGTACATCCTCAAAATGTAACTTATAAGATTCTAACAATAGAATTTAGAACCATGTGGTGCTTGAGCAACTCTCTTCCAAAGAAAAAACTTTTTCATACCTGGCTGCCAAGATAGATAAGTGCTTCCACAACTGGCAAAAACCAAAACAAAAGCACATTAGTGTATGTCTTTCAGACCTAACTGAGAATTCCCTCAAGTGGCTGCTGTTTTTCTCATTGTTGATAAGTAGTGGTTGAAAGAGACTCACTGATCAGAGGTAGACATTCATTTCACTTGCTTGAATAACCTAAAATTGAATCTCTATTTATTGCCAAAATTGTGTGGGCGCGCTCTCTTTGTGTATGTACATATATTTACATTCACTGTATTATTATTGTTTTTTAAAATGAGGTACAATACTTGACAAGCTGAAATATATGACAGGATCATGTGGGAAACCACATGAAAGTTTCATATTTGTAGCAAATACTAGCTAGATGACTTCCATATGCTTATAATTTGATTTTGGGCCATGAAAGAAGATTTGAGGTAGAGATATAGTCTTGAGCTGAGTGGTATTGTTAGCAAGCCTATCCACAGGAAGCTTGTAATGAACTGTAGGGCATGAGTCAAGAGAAAGAGCAACTAGGGGACATGAGTCAAGAGTAACCGGGAGTTGTTTAAATTGGGTTTCTATCTATGAGAACACTGGAGTGTCCAGTAAACACAATCAACATTACTATTATTGTCATCCTTGTATTTCCTGTCCCACATTTATTTACAGTTGTTCAAGGCAGCATACAAGATTCTCTTCAATGTATTTATGGCCATATCAGTTCTGTGATTTGAGGTGAGATTGAAGTCTCATCTACACTTGAAGGGTAGCATGATGTAATCTGGACCAGGACCCCACTGGGCCCATTGGATTTTTATCTCCTCTGTGTCACTACTGTTCCTAGCCAGCCACACCAACATGGCAGGAAGTTGGACTGGATGTCCCATGAGGTCTCTTCTAGCCTCATGTTCAGTGCAAAGATTCAATGACTCCGTGTTCATCTCTGCTGGGCATGTTTAGCCTGCAGAAGAGAAGGCTGAGAGGAGACATGATAAGGGCCATGAATAAATATGTGAGGGGAAGTCATAGGAAGGAGGAAACAAGCTTGTTTTCTGCTGCCCTGAAGACACCTGAACAATAGGAAGAACTTCCTAACTGTGAGAGCTGTTCAGCAGTGGAATTCTCTGCCCCAGAGTGTGGTGGAGGCTCCTCCTTTAGAGGTTTTTAATCAGAGACTAGATGGCCATCTGACAGGGGTGCTTTGAATGCAATTATCCAGCTTCTTGGCAGGGGGTTGGACTGGATGGCCCATGAGGTCTCTTCCAACTCTATGATTCTATTATTCTATATCAGACCAGTAAGAATGTCCCAATGTGCCTTCAGCTCAGCTGGTTATGTGTATGAAAAAGGTCTCCTGTGATGCTTCCGAACAGCATTGGGGCAGCTCCAAAGTGTTTTAATCCAGATTAGTCAGATAAGTCTTCACTAATCTATCCTTGCTTTCCCTCCTTCTAAGATATTTATTTTCCATTCCCTTAGACACATGCACAGATTGACACTTTCCTCTTGTGTATGGTTGATATTTTGACTTTATAAAGAACAGCAAAGGGTATCTCCTTCTTCTTGCATTCTTGCTTGTCCTATAGTGGTTTCAAGGTAACTTCCACTCAAGTAACGCTAAAACCCTCCAGAGAACTGCATTCTTTTCTCAGTTGACAGGTGGGTGTTGTTTTACTTATATATTTTCTAAAGGTCTCAGCCTCTGCAACACATTATGTGGAAGCCAGCATTCATGAAAGCGTTCCCTTCCCCAGGGAAGTGCTTTCAGAAGACACAGAGAAACAGGTGCCTGCCATTTTTCTGTTTTTCCCTCGCCTTCTTTTGAAAGGAGCTCTATTTGAGAGAAAAGGCTCAATTAGATGTTCTTGGATATTTTCCTTCTCTTTTTTTGCATTGTGCTTTTAGCTGAAGAAATAAGGTTCTTTAGTTCTTAATTTGAAAAATGCCTACAAAAAATAACAACATCTAGCATTATTGCTACATACCACCCACCATGGGGAATAGGAGACTACAATGGCAATTTCTGCGACTGTTGCCATCAAACATTTCCAGGACAGCTGCTAGGGTAAGATAAAATGCAGTTCTGGTCTTGCCAGCACCATAAGCAAAAGGAAGGAAACCAGAGCCTATTAAAACAGAAGGGAAACCTTCATGCCCTAAAGCCTAGCTTTCTGGCATCGTGCCATCAAAACTGTACAAGTGCCCAAACCTGAACACAATCATCTGAAAGATTCTGCCCTCCAGAAACAACAACAAAAAAAAGGAATCTCACAAGATCCCAAATTGTTTGAATATACAATGAAGCCCCCATCCCAACTGCAGCCAAGTATCAAGTTAATGTCAAATTGGTTTGTAGTAATGCCACTTAAAGACTAGAGTGAAACACTCCAGCATAGGTTAAGATAGGAGGATGGAGCCAGGGCACGGAGCAGACAGAAGGAAGCAGGAGCAATATGTGCCTAAGAGAGCTGAGACAGGAGACTGCCAAGACTAATACTGTTGAAGATTAGCTTTGGCTGTAAATAATTTTAAACAAGTGTGCAGAGATCCAAAAATGAGAGACTCTGAAATTCCTGTGGAACAGAACAGCACTTGATTATCAAATACTGATTTAGCATATGCGTAGAGAGAGAGAAAGTGGGCAAGTGTTGTTTGAGTGAGAAAGAAAGGATGGAAAAAAGAAGAAATGCTGTGCAAGGGTGTGAGGTGTAAAATGTGTAAATGTCTTATTATGCAGACAACTGGTATCTTTTGTTTCACTCTCTCCTTGTTTTAGAATACCCCATATGCTTGTAATGACATGGGATCTTCTTGTATGGGCTTGTATTCAGGCAGCCCTTTTTAAAACAAAAAGGAGCATATCCCTACCCATTTGAGAATGAGAAAGCATTCAAAGGGGCACAGAAAAAGGAGATAAAACAGGGTGTATCTATGTTCCGTTCATCATTAGTGTGTGTCTCCAAACCACGTTTCCATGCAGCAATGAGGTTCTTGCCTTGAAACACCTTTCCTGTACATTTTGGCTAGATAGGGGTGGAAAGCTACTCAGTGTTGTCTGGTCTATGCTTTGCAAACAGAATTGACAAAACATACAATTATGGACTGTAACCGACTCTTTTTCAGACCAACATGCAAACATTTTCCCCCTGTAGTTTTAAAAAAGACATTTCCATAATATCAGCAATGGAGAAGACAGAGGGCAGCACAGAGGCATCGAAGAGTTTGATTTCAAATCAGGGTGACGGCTTAATGAAGACAAGTATTTAATGGCATGCATTGAAATAACAAATCAATTTCCTAATTATTGTGACCAGACAACCAACATATACATTCATTTCAACTAGCCACGCATTTTCAGCTTCTGTTTTTTCTTTTAATTACTGAGAAAGGAAGCTATTGAACCTGGAAGATCTATCATTGGGAGAGCAACAGCCATATTTTCTACTCTAAAGGGAAGCAATAAACCCAGGCTAGGTTACAAGGGAGGTCAATAAGAGTTGACAATGTGCCTTTGAGGTTTGATAGAACTGTGAGTTTGATCTATAAATAAAAGGAAAGGAAAAAAGTTTTCAGAAAACTAGTTGGAAGAGAGAATACGTCTTTTCTGGTGAGGATCTGATTCAAAAAGATTTTATTTTAAAAAGCATCTGAGAAGGTAAGAAGGAAAGTACAGTGGGTTGTCACCCTTCTGAGGAAAAATCCAGACTTCTATTATAGAGAGAAAAGGAGACAAGGATAGGTGTTCTCCAGAAGATAAAAATGTTGCATTGTGTTCCACTTGCTCTCCATACTCAAAAAGCCTTGGGGTGTCTTCAGCAGTGTCCACCAATTCTCTTTGCCTTCCACAGCCCTATGGAAAGAGGGAGACGTTGTAGGCCATTATCTTTATATAAACTATGTTAGGGTGGATCTAGACCAGAGTATAAAAGAGCAGTGTGCCTCAACATCATCCTTCTTGTTTGGTCATCCACCTGCTCATCCTATAGGCCAGAGCACATTTCATAGTTAATTTTCTTGAGGGTTAGGTGGGAGTTATTTGACCCAGTCTCTTCTTTCCCTTGTTTATAAAAATATAGCTGTGAATTTTTCACTTGCTTTGTGGTGGTTGCTAATGGAACAGCTTAGGAGGATTGGCTTAGGCCAGTGGTGCAAAACCTGTGGCCCTTCAGGTGTTTGCGACTCCAACTCCCAGAAGTCCTAGCTAACTTGTCCATTGGTTAGGAATTCTGTGAGCAGAAGTCCAAAACACCTGAAGGGCCACAAGTTGTTCACTACAGTGGTGGTGAAGTGCATCACACTGAGAGTGACTTCTATGGAAAAAGTGAAAGGATTGTTGTTATCGTTTGTCACCTATAAACTGATGGGTAAAGGATTGACTTCAGGACTGGCAGAGATAGCTGCACAGGGTCAGATTCTGGGACAGATTTGACGGGTTGTGAGCAAGAGTGATGTTCTACAGAACATGTCTGGCTGCTCAAAAGCTCTCGTCCTTCAGTTTTTTTGAACTTCGACTTCTATAAGCCCCCAAAAGCTTGGTCAAGTCAATAATTCTGGAGAGTCCAAAACATCTCAAAGGTCAGAGTTTAAAAAACACTGCTCCAAATATAATATTAAAAATAGACAGACACTTAAGACAATCCATTTCTCATCTTTAGAGCAGATCACATCTTCTCTAATCGCCTCCATTCGTATGTTGACCAATGTATCATTGGATGACCATGTTCATCTCTCACACTATATGCCATACAAAATGAATCAGGCCATCAGGAGGATGAACAAAAGGTCTCATCCATCCCTGCAGGTACCATGTTGTCGTGGCATTACTCCAGAGCTCATCTGTTCTGAGCATCATATGGCCTGCAAAGTGATGTTTGAGTTGGGCAACGTGGTGTAAAGGATCTTTCACTTTTGATATTTTTGTAACATCCTCATTGTGCAATCTGCATTCTCTCTGTGTTCTGAGAGACATCCCAATGAGCCATCTTTCAAGGGAGGCATATGCAACCCGTACTTGTTCCAAGAGAGCCTTTGTCATTGTCCATGTCTCTGCACCATTGCATAGGGCAGGTAGCACTGTCAAGTCCTTCAGGAAGAAATGAGCAAGGAATATTCAAAATAGGTGCAAATATAGCACAAAAATTCCACCATAAAGAATTTACCATAATGTTTAAACGGTTCTGGCCCAACTTACCTATCCGAACGTATCTCYGCCTATCAGCCCACCAGGACCCTCAGATCTTCTGGGGAGGCCCTGCTTTCTWTCCCGCCTGCTTCACAGGTGCGGCTGGCGGGTACGAGAGACAGGGCCTTTTCTGTGGTGGCCCCGCGGCTATGGAACYCCCTGCCCTTGGAGGTAKGATCAGCCCCCTCATTGATGGTATTCCGAAGAAGATTGAAGACCTGGATGTTCGAGCAGGCATTTGGTTAACTCAGTACAATGAATGGTAATTGACTAAAGGACTGGCAATGGACGACGAACTGGATCARGTTTWTAGTTAGGAGTTGAACTGGATTGGTATTGATGTATGAATTGTGTATTATGTTTTTTATGCTTTTAAACTGTATATTGTTGATTGTTATATTCTGTTGTAAACRGCGTTGAGTCYCCGGCTAGGCTGAGAAARGGCGGTATACAAATATAGCAAATAAATAAAATAAATAAATAAATAAATAAAGCCAGTGAGTGTCCAGGTGAGTACACCTGTAGTCCACAATAACTGGCAGGGGAAAGCCAAGCTAATTCAAAGAAAGACAAATGGAAGAAGGACCAAGATGATCCAAAGTTCAAAGAGAAAAAGCAGTCCTACGCAGTGTTCAAAGCTGAGAGGAGAATTGTTAGAAAGATTAGTCCAGAAGTATGTACTGAAGGTCAGAGAGCCAGGAAGACAACTATGAGGGGCAGAACTGCTTGGAGATCTGGGAACTGCTATTCTTCAGCAAAGGAATAGTTTGCTGAATTTATAGCCCACAGTTAAATGGCTCAGCTAGCCTTATTAGCTCAGTGTCTTATAAGTAAAGAGGGTCAGGATGTTGCCAGACCTTTTGTTCTCTGCACTTTTAATTTTCATCACTAAATAGAATGACATGCCATTGTCTTATCCTGATCTGGACTGGGCTCTGCTGGTGCCATTCTAGGATTGCTAGTCTTTTCCAGTTCCAATTGGGGGCGATCATTCTGGTTCTCTTCCTCTCCTTGTTCATCTGAGGAAGTCCCCTCCAGAGAAGAGAAAACACCACCATTTGGCTCACTTCTAAATACATACATTAATATTCTTGTACCTTGTTCAAACTAAGAACATGGCCTTTTACTGAAGCACTTGGGGCCTATATTTTTGTACAAATCTGCACATGGTCATAATTTTAAATTATCTTAACTGATTAACTGTCTTTAAATGTCCTTGTTTTAACTTCTTAAACTGTTCAATGGTGTTTTAGCCTTTTTAAATCATTCTTGCAGTTTTAACTTTTATTGCATAATATCTCAGTGATCCTTGATTTGAGGGAGGAGGAAAGGGAAGGAGAAGAGGAGGAAACAGTGATGATTTGTTTTATTTACTTAGACCTTCTTTGGGCTGTGCCAATTTGCTGTTAGTGTGGGGCAAATTGGGGTGCCCTGCACACCCTCCCTCCTTCCCCAATCATATGGTGGGAACAGGACAGGGTACTTTGGCACCCTGTCTCCATCAGATGGGGGAAAGGGCAGCAATGCACTGCAACCTGCCACCCTTTCCAACATTATACGAGCAAAAGTGGAGGAAAATGTGGGTATCATCATTGGAGCTACTCAAAATATACTTTCCTCACCACTTTGGGAGAAATGTGGGCAGGAACTACCATGCATTGTGTGATGGAACATGGCAGGCCCCATCCAAGCCATGAATAAAATGGGACCATTTAGCCCCATGTGAAGAGGTCACTGATTTTTATCCTGCCTTTCCCCCAGTATAAAGACTGGGGGTTGATGATGATTTTATTTATTTATTTATTTATTTATTTATTTATTTATTTATTTATTGCACTTTTATGCTGCTTTTTTCACCCTTGGGGGGACTCAAAGCAGAGCACATCAAGTAAATGGCAAAATTCAGTGGCTCACATATAGTTTAAACAATACATCACAAGTTTACAACAATGGCATATAGTTTAAAAATTAACCATTAAAACTATAAAACTTCAGGCATAGACTTAAAACATATTCAACATTTAGACATTAGCCCCCGGTGGCGCAGTGGGTTAAACCCTGTGCCAGCAGGACTGAAGACCGACAGGTCACAGGTTCGAATTCGGGGAGAGGTGGATGAGCTCCCTCTATCAGCTCCAGCTCCTCATGCGGGGACATGAGAGAAGCCTCCCACAAGGATGACAAAAACATCAAATCATCTGGGCGTCCCCTGGGCAACGTCCTTGCAGACAGCCAATTCTCTCACACCAGAAGCAACTTGCAGTTTCTCAAGTCGCTCCTGACACGACCAAAAAAATTTAGACATTGCGCTGGTCCCAAGGTTGTTGTCTATCTGCTTCGATGTTGTTATCACTCACCGAATGATTGTTTACATAATCAAGTTCTAAATTGTTTTCTAAACACCAGGAGGGAGGAGGCCAATCTAATCTCACTGGGGAGGGAGTTCCACAGCAAGATTAGATCGCCTCCCTCCCTCCTGGTGTTATGATGATGATGCAGGCTTGTATATTACATGAGCTTGCTGAATGTGGTTTCATTTGTATGTAAAGAGCTTTTAATCCAATTGAATCACTCTGGAAGTCCTAGAAAATGCCTAGAGAAGTGTTCTCTCTAGGCTTCCAACTTTATAGTGAATTTCCACCAGTGCTGGAGGCCCAGAGAAGTTGTCTCTCTAGGACTCTAGAACAAGTGGAAATTGGCTTCCAGGGTGATACTATTAACTGCTTCAACCAGAAACCCAATACGCTGTTGATTTGTGATAGGAAAAAAAGGAATTCCAGATAACACACAATCATTATGGAACTGATTCCCTAATGTAATAATTAGGCTACTGTAATAACAATGCAACACTTTCATAGAGAGTCCAAAAGGATACAGTTAGCCATATTGATCCAAAACTTAATCTGAGCAGTTGCCTTACTCGGGGAAAAATGAAGCATTTACAGTCAGAACTGTAGCATGCCTTTCACAAAAACAAAAAAAGGAGGAGGAGGAGGAGGAAGGAGCGAGCAGACCAAATACCAAATACTATTGGAACACAACAGCAATATATTGCAAAGTTTTCCTTACTGAATTGCAGCCGTCTAATTTCTTCTCCTTGACCTTCTCTGCAAGAGATTCTATTTTGGGGTTATTTTTATTTTTACTATTTTGAAAGGCAGGGGGAAAGGGCTGACAGTGTTCAGATTTTTTTGTAGATTTCATTTCTTCTCCATTTGTCCAGTCAGGCAATGAGTTCCCTGAGTATTTATATGATAACAGTCTACAATGTGTCAAAGAAATTATTAATTTAAAATGCCACAGAAAGGCAAGGGGAAAGAAAGACATTAGATGAGTAACACTCTGGTAAGTGCAAGTCACCCTTACCCAAAATGCTTAGGACCAAAAGTGTTTGAGGATTTTTTTCAGATTTTGGACTACCCCCTAAGGTAAAAGTAAAGGTTTCCCCTGACATTAAGTCTAGTCATGTCTGACTATGGGAGGTGGCACTCATCTCCATTTCTAAGCTGAAGAGCCAGCGTTCCTATTGTCTTCTCCCTTACCAAGCATTATTATCTTTTCTAGTGGCAAAGTATGGAAGGTTAGTGATCTTGGTTTCTAAAGACAGTTCAGGCTTAATTTGGTCTAGGACGATTGATTTGTCCATGGCATCTATATAGCTCTTCTCCAGCATCACATTTCAAATGAGTTGATTTTCTTCCTGTCAGATTCCTTCGCTGACCAGTTTTCACAACCACACATAGAAATGGGAAATATGATGATATGAATGATACCAACTTTGGTATTCAATTATATATCTATCCATTTCAATATCTTTTCTAGCCCCTTAATGAAGAGATGTGCCATGGAATTCCTATGGAAACTTTACATAACATTGAGTTGTACAAGCTCTCAACAACAGGGTCTGTAACAAGGGGGAGCGTAAAATAATTGACCACGAGAATGAAAGAGATTGTGGACATTATCACACAAGGCTAGCAAACTGGCATTATAGCTGGACCATCACATTTGGTTACAGTCTTTTCACACAACATCATATAGAATCATAGAATCATAGAATTGGAAGAGACATTGTGGGCCATCTAGTCCAACCCATGCCAAGAAGCAGGAAAATCACATTCAGAGCACCCCCAACAGATGGCCATCCAGCCTCTGTGTAAAAGCCTCCCAAGAAGGAGCCTTCACCACACTCCAAGGCAGAGAGTTCCACTGCTGAACAGATCTCGCAGTTAGAAAGTTCTTCCTCATGTTCAGGTGGAATCTCCTATCCTGTACTTTGAAGCCATTGTTCCGTGTCCTAGTCTCCAGGGCAGCAGAAAACACGTTTGCTCCCTCCTCCCTGTGACTTCCCTTCATATCTTTATACATGGCTATCATATCTCCTCTCAGCCATCTCTTCTGCAGGCTAAATGTGCTCAAGTCGCTCCTCATAGGGCTTGTTCTCCAGACTCTTGATCATTTTAGTTGCCCTCCTCTGGACTCATTCCAGCTTGTCAACATCTCCCTTCAATTGTGGTGTCCAGAATTGGGCACAGTATTCCAGGTGTGGTCTGACCAAAGTAAAATAGATGGGTAGTGTAACTTCCGATATGTGTCCTTCTATTAGGTTGCCTTCCTCCACCATGATTTTTCCATCTCTAGCTATTGAAAGGTAAAGCCCATCAACAGCTTTCAAATTCTGTAACATTCCCATTACCTGTCTTGGTGTGATGGGTTCTCCTTATGTCTGTGTCAGCATGCCAACAGTTATATGACATCAGGTTGGGATTCTTCTCCTATCCTCCTTTTCTCCCTCACTATTTCCAATCTGTTTTCCTTTTATTTTATATATTTGACTTTTTGTTGATGTTGTTTTTAATGCTAAAATCACACAA
This sequence comes from Anolis sagrei ordinatus, assembly GCF_025583915.1. Classification (NCBI taxonomy): domain Eukaryota; kingdom Metazoa; phylum Chordata; class Lepidosauria; order Squamata; family Anolidae; genus Anolis; species Anolis sagrei. The sequence goes on along the minus strand of NW_026846588.1, from coordinate 264,301,981 downwards.
TTGTGCTAATCATAAAAAATAAAGGAACTGCAATGAATATGTGGAAGCATGATTGTGGGATCTTGGAATGGTAAATTTGTGTAGTTGTGCTACTGAAAAAAGGTGAGATATTCAAGGTGCTCAACCGGCTATGCATCCATTATCTATGCTAACATGACTGCAGTGAAATAGCAGATTAGTGTGATAAAGTCATATAGGTGAGAAGGTGTTGGGTGTGTAGTGCTGAATCCATATGGCTATGAATATGCTAGGAGAAAATGAAGATTTTTCTTTGGAGAGGTGCATACAGTGAGTTCACCATATTAAAATGTTAAGGGGAGGAGGTGAGAGGACTGCACGCCATGTGCTCTTGCCACTTATTTTAGATGAGAGCATTGCAAATAGATCTCCTTATTTAATTCTTAATCAGGCAGGCAGACAGTATTGGGGAAGAGACTGCCCACCGGCACCATCTTAGGCCACAGGGTGTTCCCCTGCTGTTTTTCTTGAGAGCAAGGCTTTTTAATGAACCTCACATCCATAAAAACCCTGCTGTTTTTTCAAATAGTCCACGGGCATTGTCTATTACAAATTCAGGACTGCTTGCTTTCTGAGTGGCCTTGGCTGAGAGGCATTCCCTTCTATGAAAAGGCTGGGTCATGATGAATGTCATAATTAAAACAATGTGACATATCACACAGCGAGCTTTCAAAGTAGAAGCCTTCCCCCATGTATTAATTGCACAAGATCTTTTTTTTTCTTTCTACTGAAAGGTAGTTCCTTCACCAGCCAAGGCTGCCATACTCATAAAGGTATATGCTCCTTGTTCATTTCAAATTTAGAAAATAGACGTGGAACTGTAGCTGAACTGACTATATTAGGAACGTAGGTCTTTGATACTCGTGGCTCTCTTCTATAGAATCTTGGAATCTCTGATGTTATTGTTAGGGACAACCACCCTAAAATATAGCGAAGCATCCAAAAATCAAACAGGATACTTAAAGTTGAGCAACAGCTCACAGCTAGCAAAGCGTGAAGTGTCATGTGATGTAGCTGTAAAGAATTAAGAGCTTGGGCAGGCAAAAATGCAGAGCCCAATCTTTAAAAAAAATCACAAAAGGTTTATTTGTAATAATAAACAATAATTGCATAACTTAATAGTAAAGAAATGGGTCTCTTCTAAAGTTTCAAAGAGAGGGAAAACCCTAGCAGTTCAAAAACATGCAAATGTGAGTAGATCAATAGGTACCATTCCAGTGGGAACGTAATGGCACTCCATGCAGTCATGCCGACCATATGACCTTGGAGGTGTCTACAGACAACACAGGTTCTTTGGCTTAGAAGTGGAGATGAGCACCACCCCCCAAAGTCAGACATGATTAGACTTACTTAGGCGATCCTCGTTGGTCGAGTAGGATAGTCTACCAGGATCAGAATTCTTGTGAGTCTGTAGGTGACTGTGGAGCCCTATTCTTGATCTGCATCTTCTTCCGCAGTGAGGGCACTGGTTTCCAGGTGGGAGGCGGTTTCGGTCGGGTTGGCTTGACGCGCTTTCCTCTTGGCACGTTTCTCTCTTTCGCCCTCCATTCATGCCTCTTCAAATTCTGCAGCACTGCTGGTCACAGCTGACCTCCAGCTGGAGCGCTCAAGGGCCAGGGCTTCCCAGTTCTCAGTGTCTATGCCAGAGTTTTTAAGGTTGGCTTTGAGCCCATCTTTAAATCTCTTTTCCTGCCCACCAACATTCTGTTTTCTGTTCTTGAGTTCGGAGTAGAGCAACTGCTTTGGGAGACGGTGGTCAGGCATCTGGACAACGTGCGGTCCAGCGGAGTTGATGGCAGAGGACCATTGTTTCAGTGCTGATGGTCTTTGCTTCTTCCAGCACGCTGACGTTTGTCCACCTGTCTTCCCAAGAGATTTGCAGGATTTTCTGGAGGCAGTGCTGATGGAACCACGACAAGGTGACAGTCCATCGAGGGGGGTGATTAGACTTAACTTTTCTCCCTGAGGGGACTCAGGGCAGTTTACACATAAGAAGGCAGACATTCAGTGCCTAAGTGAGTATAAAACATTTTACACAAGCAATCAGAATGAGGGCAGAAACAGAGAGAGAGAACAAAATAGATACATTCCCAACTGTGATGCAGGAGACATGGGGAAGAGAAACCCTTAGTCTATACTAAACTAACTGCTCCTCATTGAGGACTTGAGACTTGGGCAGTGCGGGGTTGCATTCCAACAGTTATGAGGTGCTAAAGTTCCATGCAAGGGGAATTTTTCCGGGTATGGAACTTTTGTGGTTGCTGTAGTTCAGGGAAGCAGACCAAAACTCAGGGAACTCTTAAGTATGTCACCAAACTATAAACCACAAGAGTTAATGTGGCATCAAAAGGAAATAATTATAGTGTAGATTATCTGTGCGTGTGTGTCTACTTCTTTTATATATGCATTCTGCTTTCATTCCTTTCTCTCTCTGTCTGCCTTTATCTCCTCCACATACACACCTACACAAAGCCTTTCCTGAAATACCTATAATGCTGCACACATGTAGCTTCATCAATATTCCAAGTGAGTAACCAGAATGTGAGAAATTTTGAATGTCATTTTACATATATGCGGGTTATATGGCAATGTTCCAGTGGCATTCTCTCCTGACATTTCACCTGCATCTGTGGCCAGCATCTTCAGAGGTCTGTTGGAGGTGAAGCAAGTGGAATGTGTGTGTGTGTGTGTGTATGTGTGTGTATGTGTATATGTGTGTGTGTGTGTGTGTGTGTGTGTGTGTGTATATATATATATATATATATATATATATATATATGGAATGTCCAGGGTGGGAGAAAGAACCCTTGTCTGTTAGAAGCAAATGTGAATGTTGCAATTAGCAAGCTTGATTAGCATTGAGAAAACTTGCAACTGCAAAGAGTCAGTGAGGGTATTTGCATAGAGGTAATCTGGCTGTTGTGCCTGGAGGCACCCAGTGATTTCAGCCATGAAAGCCTTTGCCAACACATAGAACAACTGTGAATTCCCTCATATCAGGAGGAATAGTCAATATCATAAAGCAAGGGTCCTCAAACTAAGGCCCGGAGGCCGAATACGGCCCTCCAAGGTCATTTCTCGGCCCTCACTCAGGGTCAACCTAAGTTTGAAACTACTTGAAAGCACACAACAACAACAATCCTATCTCATCAGCCAAAAGCAGGCCCACACTTCCCATTGAAATACTAATAAGTTTATATTTGTTAAAATTGTTCTTCATTTTAATTATTGTATTGTTTTTAAGTGTTTTTTTTGCACTACAAATAAGATATGTGCACTGTGCATAGGAATTCATTCATGGTTTTTTTTTCCAAATAATAATCCGGCCCCCCAGTAGTTTGAGGGACTGTGACCTAGCCCTCTGTTTAAAAAGTTTGAGGACCCCTGTCATAAAGGATTGGAAGAATGCATGAAAGAGAAGGTATTCTAACATTTTGTGAGGACACACCATAATGCAAAGGTACCCAGGATTCCCTATCATGAACATTATAGCCCAGAAGAAAAGAAAAGCATGGTGACTAAGCTCTTGTTCATGCTATGTGAAAAGATAGGGACCTACCTCAGAAAAGATTAGGGGAGACATATTGTCATTGTGTGTGTACATGCCGTCCAGTCAAATCTTGATGTATGGGGAGCCTACTTGTCAAATCGTGATGTATGACAAGGACTACTCAGAGGTGGTTTCATTAGTTCCCTCCTCTGAAGTATAGCCATCTGAGTGCTTCCACTGTCTCACCCTGTTCTCATGCTTTGGTTCTATTCACCTTTAAAATGAAATTGAAAAATGAATGACTCACAAAAAACACAACTTTCCCTGCCCCTTTTTCCCTTTCCAGGAGGCAGACTCATGTAGAAGTGCAAACTCCACTTGACACCTGACACCTCCACCCACTTTGCCACCTGGGACAGAAGGATTCCTTCTGCTCTGGAATAGTTATGGATTTGACCCTTCCAAGAAATGCTTGAAAAGAATTGCAGCAAATCTTGCCAGACGCTCACAATCAGTGTGGTCTGCTAGATAAAGTATTGGAGGTTTCAGCACAAGTTCAAATTTCTGCTCGTTCACAAATTGACAGGTGCCTGAGGAATATTAATGCCCCATCCCAAAGGGCTGTTGCTATGATGAATGGAGTCAGAATTTTAAGGCACTTTTCACCTAAACATGACTGATCATCTACAACTGATTAATAACAACACAGGGGAACACAGATAAGGTAGAAATGATGGATCTTTTTAATGTGTCAAAGGGTGACATTGTAACAGAAAGGGGTCGATTTCTTTAGGGTCAGTTTCAGAAACTTACGACAGCATGTGAGCTGGCAAACTTTCAACCAAAGTGGTTCAAGAAAATTTTGAAATTGCTTATTATACAGAGATGAGATGATAAAGACATAAAGGAAAGTACTCTTGATGTCAAGAGTTGTCACAGACATATGAGAGAGATAACACAGAGAAGAAAATTATTCCCTTAAGTGTTGTGTTATGTCTCCACGTACAAACATGCCCTGCTGTGAATCAGTAACACACCATACAAATAGGAAGTTTGATAGAGCTTTAGGCCTGTTGGGGCATTTTCCTCGTGCATTCTAAGACTCCATAGAAATAAGAAAATGACTTTGTGAATTACAGAAATGCAAAAAATGAGATTTTTTTTTCAACCTTAATTAAAAAGGGTGTCTCAACAGATTGAGACATGCCCTATAGAAAATGCTCAACCACCATGCAATTTGGAACATTTCAGGATTTGGGTTGTAGGTTTTTTCGGGTACTGTGGCCATGTTCTAGAGGCATTCTCTCCTGACGTTTCGCCTGCATCTATGGCAAGCATCCTCAGAGGTAGTGAGGTAACTCAGGAAAGTTGACAACAGACCTCACTACCTCTGAGGATGCTTGCCATAGATGCAGGCGAAAGTCAGGAGAGAATGCCTCTAGAACATGGCCATATAGCCTGAAAAAACCTACAACAACCCAGTTACGCCAGCCATGAAAGCCTTCGACAATTTCAGGATTTCATTAGGAAGCATGGGAATATCTTAATATACAATTAATGTACTGTGAGCGAAGGCCTTCTCCCCAGACTCTGGAAACCATTTCCTCCAGAGTTTAATTTGGCTGCCTCCTTGTTGTCCTTGCTTTCAAACCAACAAGACAGAAGCTGAACAACAGTCCTGAGACTGCAACTGAATGCTCAGCTCAACCTTATTTTTAAGAGCATTGGCTTAGGCAGAAAAAACATGAAATGGAAAGATACAGAATGGGGGACGCCTGGCTCAGCAGCAGTACGTTTGAAAAAGATGTCTGAAGTCTTGTGGACAACAAATTAAACATGAGCCAACAATGTCATGCAATGGCAAAAAAGCCAATGGAATTGTGGCCTGCATAAATAGAAGCCATACTACCCCTCTATTCTGCCTTGGTCAGACCACATCTGGAATACCGTGGTCAATTCTGGCCACTGCAAATTAAGGGAAATGTTGACTCTAAGCTGGAATGTGTCCAGAGGAGGGCGACTAAAGATCAAGGAGAAACAAGCCCTATGAGGAGCAGCTTAAAGAGCTGGGCATGTTTAGCCTGAAAAGAGAAGGCTGAGAGGAGACATAACGGCCATGTATAAATATGTGAGGGAAGCCATAGGGAGGGAGCAAGCTTGTTTTCTGCTCCCTGGAGACTAGGACAGGAACAATGGCTTCAAACTATAGAAAGGAGATTCCACCTGAACATGAGGAAGAACTTCCTGACTACTGTGAGAGCCGTTCAGCAGTGGAACTCTCTGCCCCGGAATGTGGTGGGGGCTCCTTCTTTGGAAGCTTTTAAACAGAGGCTGGATGGCCATCTGTCAGGGGTGATTTGAATGCAATATTCCTGCTTCTTGGCAGGGGGTTGGACTGGATGGCCCATGAGGTCTCTTCCAACTCTTTGATTCTATGATTCTCTCTTTAGCATAACTACAGTTATTCTCCAATTTCAAAGTTTCTACAGGAGGGGGTAGAAGGAATACTTTAACCCCCATGGAAAATCTGTATACACATTGTTGACTCACTTCATGCTCAGTTACTCATCTAGCTTCCTGATGAGACGACTATATTTAGTTATTTAAAACAATCTGCATTTGATTGATTTCACACCCATCTGAATCCAAATGGCAACCGGAAACCTTCACAATGCTTTTCCCATTGAACTGAGGGAATACTTCCAGCTTGCGTTTTCATAATTTCAGAAAATTTATTTTTCTACTACATTGTGTGTGTGTGTGTGTTCACACACATATTCATAAGCCCCAAAAGAAGGTAATGAAATTCCTATGTATCTGGTAGCAGAATTGTATGAATAATGCAACATGATATTCATTTTTCCCTTTCTCCTCTCACTTCCTCTGGTGTTTCTCCACAAAACCAACTGCTACATATAGCTGTCAGTTCCCTCGATCTAAAGACTGAGTAGGATTATATAGTCGGATGTTTCTCATTAATAACTGAATGAGTCAATAGCAGATAAAATGCTTAGCATAGCATACCTGGAAAATAATAGGATACTACTGAGATCATAACAGCTTGATTGTTCAATTCCCCTGTATTTCAAGATGGTTTTGTAAGAGCAAATTTCAAGCACTGTCTGCTAAAACTGTCTGAAATTCTACTGCTCACAAGCACGGGCTTTGTTACATTTGCATGCAAGTTCTTTATAACTGCTACAGCAGTGAAGACAGTTTTCAGAAAGCACTGATAACATCCCATCAGTAGATTCTCATCCATAAAAACCTTCACCAAAAGCACAGAGATAGACATGGTACAAAACACAAAACACATGAATTCATATCTCAAACTAGTCAAAGCCTCCAACCTCAGGGGGCTCCCATCAGCCTAAACACTATTATGCCACCTCAGATGTTGTTGATTTAATCTTATTTTCAGATGCTAAGCAGGGTAAGGCAGGTTAGTACTTGGATGGTAGACCACCAACATCTAGTACTGTAATGAAAAGGATTTAACTCTATAATGGAGCATGTGTTTTGCACCCTGAAGGTCCCAGCTGCAGTTCCGCAACATCTCCAAGTAAAACTAGGAAAGACTTCCATCCTTATCGAATCCTGGACAGCCATTGGCAACCAGGACTGAAAATATTAGCCTAAAATTTAGCCTTTAGATGAAGCAACAGTCTGACTCTATAGTAGTGTTCATCAACCTGGGGTCAGTACCCCTGGGGGGGGGGGTCACAAGGGGGTGTCAGAGGGATCGCCAAAGACCAGCAGATGGCACAGTATTTTCTGTTGCTCATGGGGATTCTGTGTGGGAATTTGGCCCAATTCTATCATTGGGGGAAGGGGGTTCATAATGCTCTTTGATTGTAGGTTGTTCTGTCGTGTGCTGGGCCTGTAAAGAATTTCCTTTAGAACAGGACGTGCAACCTTTGCCCAGCGGGAAGCCAGGGGGCCCAAAGAGAAGTTCTCAGAGGTTTTCCTCCACAAATGATCTTTAGATGGCTTGTGAAGTATAAAAAGTCCTTTATTAATGAACAATCAAACAGAAACTTTTCTTGTCTTCAATAAAGTTAACCAAATGCTTCCAGGCTTTTATGCAACTGGTGGCTTCCTAAACTTGCCCACGAAGGACAGGCAACTGTCTTCAATAACTTCTTCTTTACTTTAAAGGAAAATCCCCTTTTTAACTTCTCCCAGGCTGACTGTAATCTAACCCTTACTGATGTGGGCTCCGCTACCGGGTCGAACTGCGTCTCGAAGCACCGAGTGGACCTACTAGTAAAGGGTTAGAAATTCTCCAGCTGGAGTTCTTTGGTCTTCCAAACTGTTACCCTCCAAAAGTCTTCAAAGCTTTAGGGCTGTTTCCTTGGAAATCTTTAGAATCTTTGGAGGCTCTTAAGACTGTTCTCCCCTGGAAAGTCTTAAGGGTTGAAGCTTTTGTACGGGGGACGCTTGCACACATCCTGTACATTAGTTTTCCTTGCTGAGACTAACTAAAAATGGCTCCCTTCCCAATTGCCCTGAGCAAGGGGCGGAACCAAAACCCAACAATGATGGACAGGTGACTTGCCCTGCGACTGCAACCAAAGGAAGCCACCTCTCGCAGAACCCCTGAAACCTAGGACTGCAATCAAACATTTAATACAAAGCAAATAAAATTGGAGCTCCTGGTACAGCTGTACCAGCACATCCCAGCAACTACAACCCCCAAATGTCAAGCTCTATTTTCCCCAAACTTCACAAGTTTTCACACTTAAACCTACAGAGTATTTGTCCCAAGTTTGGTCCAGATCCATCATTGTTTGAGTCCACAGTGCTCTCTGGATGTAGGTGAACTACAATGCCAAAACTCAAAGTCAATTTTACAAATCCCAACATGGTATAAATAGCAAAAAGTTAGAATAAATTATTAAAAATGTTTTTTGGAGTGACCCCTATATCTAGAGAAGTAGTTTTCCCTTTGTTTACTATCCAGTATATCACACCAGAATACATTCCATCTGTTCATCAGTAGTAATTGATGGCTCCCTAAACTGCTTTTGGGAAAAAAAGTCAGCCCTCTGGATAGCTTTATTTACGTTCATACTAAAACCCAAAGCACATTCACTGTCCCACTGTCATTGTTGTTCTTGGCCTTATACTTCCCCTGCAAAAAAAAAAAAAGCCATCCATGCGACTCACTTCTTAAAGACTTCCATGCGACTCACTTCTTAAAGATGGCAATTAATTATCACAGCCCTCCAAAGAGAAATAAAATTTTAGACTCATTTTTTTCCTGCCCACAATTTGATTGTGTCTTTGTTCTCTGGCGTTTGGTGATCTAATGTTCTGTAACAAACGTCTCCCCAATGCTTGGATTTCAAAGGCTGCTTTAACAATTTTACAACTGCGCTGACGACAGGAGCAGCAGAGAGCTAAGTGAGCCTGCTAAATAGTATCCTTCTTTGGAGATTCATCCCTAATTGGAGACCTCAAGTTAATGAATTAAACAGAGTTTGAATTTCATTTTATTTTTTCTTTAAAGGAGAAGAGAGTTTTGACAAGCCTGTTCGATAGTCATCTGGCAGGAATATCCTGTGCTCACCTAATTTAAATGTTGCTTCTTTTATTGTTGTGTGCCTTCAAATCATTTCTGACTTACGGCGACCCTAAAGTAAACCTATCAGGGTTTTTTATTAGCAAGCTTAGTTCAGATGGGGCTTTGGGATTGCCTTTCTCTGCAGCTGAGAGAGTATGATTTACCCAAGGTCAGCCAGTGGATTTGACTGATTTCAAATCCTGTTTTCCAGAGTTCTAGTTCAGCACCCAAACCACTACACCATGGCTTTCTAAAGGGATCGGAATCAACAACTCCTAGTTTCCAATGCAAATAAGTGGGAGTTGTTGTTGCTCCTGCTTCTACTGACATTTTATTGAGTGACCATGAGTTTCTCTAAACTGCAAGAGACTAATAAGATCTTCCACTTCTCAATAACAAATCAAAATACAAGCTCCATGTTAACAATTACAGTTGTGGCCTGTATTTGGCAGCAACCTGTTCTGTTAGAACTGGCTGAGTTTTTACCTTGAGAATGAGTAGCTCACCAAATTTCCAGGGTCACCTTCAAAGTCTGGCAGAGGCCCAAGAGGAAGAAAGCAAAGCATACACAGACTCTATTTTATAGAAAGTATAAACAGTTCATCACGGCCGTTGTATGCGGGTGCGGGATATGCATCCTGTCTCAATCTTAACATTCAGCGTCCAAAATCCTCTAAGCATTTGGAACTCCCCAAGGTTTGGTCATTGGTTCCAATATATTAAGTGTATTTTTACAGCAATGATTTTTCAAAGGCTTTTTAGAGAGGTTGTGAGAACAAGAGTTGGAGATGAAGCTTGAAACACGAGGACATAGCATTCCATACTAACAGCACTATTCTTCCTTGTGCCCTTTCTACAAAGCCCTTTGCACTCCATTCTTCCAGGCTTGCAAGATAATGTCTAAAACCATAGGCCAAGAGCTTACATTCTCAATTTGTGTCATAAATTTATGTCAATGGAGTTATGTGCAAGATAAACAATTTGCATGTTATCCCATTCCCATATAGTGGCAATGAAATGGCAATGAAACCACAGTTCAGTTCTCTCTGCAATCCCAGAGACTCCAATGTTAACCTGGAGGCACTAACAAAACATAACAACACATGTAAGGAAACTCCATGTACAATCACAATCTGAATACAATTTCAAGAAAGTTTAATAAATATGCTTAAAAAACTTGCACAACTTATAGGATACCATTCAGTACAAGTTGCTTGGGAACAGAAATGTTTTGGATATTGGGTTTTGGAATACCTGTATTTACATATACAAACATAAAGAGATGGAACCCAAATCTAAACACAAAATTCATTTATGCTTCATACACATCTTATACACGTATATTGAAGGTAGTTTTATACACAATATTTTAAGAATTATCTGCATGAAACAGAAAAGGTGTCACAATCTCAGCCAACCATGTGTTTGAGATTTTGGAGCATTTCAGAATTCTGGATAAAGGATACTCAACCTGTACTTTCCAATTCAGTTTAAAGTCAATAGTCGAAATGCAGTGAAATCAGAGCTTACAATCCCTATACTGACTTGAAACACTTTCTGCAAAGCTGGTCTCCTCTCAGTATCTTTGTGTTTTTGTGGTGTTTGGAGGAGAGAGAGAAAGACATGTGTTTGGAGGTCTGCTCTGTTTCTGTTTATCTTAAAAGTTAAACTTATAGTAGCTCTTTGATCATTCTGTTTCTTTCTGTCCCTTCATATCCAATCTATAACCATCCTCTGTTGAAATTATACAACCTCAAAATTATATTTTCCAGATTCTCACAGCTAGCTATAGTCCCTCCCCAAACAACCCTCTGCCCTCATACCCAGCAAGTCAGACCGGCAAGATCCTATTTACCTGCCTTACTTACCTGCCTGCTTCATCTGACAGAACCAGCATTTCATTTTACAATTATGCTTATTGCTAATAACCCCCTTATCACACTGGGGCTTTAACATGGGCAGCCCCATTCTTCTGGCGCAAGCAGAATTCTGAGAAATGTAGTTTGGGAAGATGAGGACCTATGTAGCAGAGTATTCAAAAGGGCCCACCCTAAACTACATTTCCCAGAATTCTGCTCCTACCAGAAGAACGGGGCTTCAAGTCTCATTGATATGAAATTGATTTAGGTTAATCACATGTGCTTAAATTGAAAATATTCTTTAAAGTCAATGGAAAGGCTGATTTTATTTTATTTATTTATTTCGGGTACTTCTACCCCGCCCTTCTCAACCCCGGGGGGGGGGGGGGGACTCAGGGCGGCTTACAAAAAAAGGCACAATTCGATGCCTACACAAGATATACATACATACAAAACAGCAGTTAAAATAATTATCAAGTTAAAAACAATCGGTACATAACACAATCAATAAAACTAATCTCATGCTCAGCGATCATCTTTCAGAGTTCCATAATTCCATTCCGCTTAGTCAATTCCTGTCCATCGTCAAAGTCCTTTCTTTAGCTGCCAGAATGTCCGAATGCCTGGTCCCAAATCCAAGTTTTCAAATTTTTCCCAAAGGAAAGGAGGGATGTCGTTGATCTAATTTCCCCGGGAAGTGAATTCCTCAGGTGTGGGGCCACCACCGAGAAGGCCCTGCTCCTCGTCCCCGCCAATCTCACTTGTGATAGAGGCGGGGGCGAGAGCAGGGCCTCCCCAGAAGATCTTAGACTCCGAGGTGGGACATAGAGGGAGATCCGTTCGGACAGATACACTGGGCCGGAACCGTATAGGGTTTTGTAGGTCAAAACCAGCACTTTGAATTGTGCTCGGAATTGGATCGGCAGCCAGCAGAGCTGACACAACAGGGGGGTGGTATGCTCCCTGTATGACGCTCCAGTGAGCAGTCTGGCTGCCTCCCACTGGACTAGTTGGAGTTTCCAAACAGTCTTCAAAGGCAACCCCACGTAGAGTGCGTTGCAGTAATGTAATCGGGATGTACAAGAGCGTGGACCACCGTGGCCAGATCCGACTTCCCAAGGTACGGGCGCAGCTGGCGCACAAGTTTTAATTGTGCAAAAGCTCTCCCGGCCACCGCCGAGACCTGGGGTTCCAGGCTCAGCGATGAGTCCAGGATCACTCCCAAGCTGCAAACCTGCGTCTTCAGGGGGAGTGTAACCCCATCTAACACAGGCTGTAACCCTATGCCCTGTTCGGCCTTACGACTGACCAGTCAGACCTCTGTCTTGTCTGGATTCAGTTTCAATTTGTTAGCTCTCATCCAGTCCAACACAGCAGCCAAGCACCGATCCAAGGTCTGGACAGTGTCCTTGGTGATAGGTGAGAAGGAGTGACAGATTTGGACATCATCTGCATAGAGATAACATCTCATTCTGAAACTCCGAATGATCTCCCCCAGTGGCTTCATGTAGATGTTAAATAACATCGGGGACAGTATTGAACCCTGTGGGACTCCACACAACAACGGTTGTGGGGCCGAACAGGTGTCACCCAATAGCACCTTCTGGGACCGTCCCTCAAGGAAGGATTGGAGCCACTGCAAAGCAGTGCCCCCGAGCCCCATGTCCATGAGGCGCCCCAGAAGGATATCGTGATCGACGGTATCGAAGGCCACTGAGAGGTCCAGCAGAACTAACAGGGACACACTCCCCCTGTCCAGTTCCCGGCGAAGATCATCTACCAAGGCGACCAAGACTGTCTCAGTTCCATGTCCCGGCCTAAAGCCAGACTGTGCCAGATCTAGATAATCAGTGTCTACCAGAAACCCCTGGAGTTGTGTTGCCACCACACGTTCCATGACTTTGCCAAAATAGGGGAGATTGGACACTGGCCAATAGTTGTTGAATTGAGTGGGATCCAGTGATGGTTTCTTCAACAGCAGTTTTATAATAGCTTGTTTTAAGCTCGCTGGAAACTTTCCTTCCTGTAAGGAGGCATTAACCACCACCTTCACCCACTCTGCCAAACCCCCTCTGGCTTCTTTTATCAGCCAGGATGGGCAGGGGTCTAGGATGCATGTGGTAGGACGTACCTCTCCAAGGATCCTGTCCACATCCTCAAGCTGAACCAATTGAAAAGAATCCAACAAAACTGGACAAGCAGATGCTCGCATTACATCCCCAGAGACTGCCGTTAATATGACGTCAAAACCGGACCGAATCCGCTCAATTTTATCTACGAAGAATTGAGCAAATGCTTCACAGCGAGCCACCGAGTTATCAGAGGCCTCACTTTTCGGCGGGTTTAACAGACCCCTGACAACTCAGAAAAGCTCGGCTGGACGATTCTTCACGGATGCAATATTGGCTGCAAGAAATGTTTTCTGTGCCGCCGCTATTGCCACACCGTAGGACCTTAAAAAGGCATTCAAATGTGTTTGGGCTGGATTGGTGAGATTCTGGCGCCACACGCACTCTAGCCTCCTCTTCTTTTGCTTCATCGCTGCCAGCTCCTCAGTAAACCAAGAGGCTGGTTTAGCTCGGTTACTCTGAAACTTTGCAAGCTTGCTTCACATCTCATGTTATCCATTGTGCTACAATTTGAGGGGATACCTCTTGAAGAACATTTTTTATATTCCTAAAAAAAATATTAGATGAAGAAATCCAAGTAGTAACCAGGGCTGACTCTGCTTAGCTTCCCAGATCAGACAGTATCAGATGCCTTTAGGATATTTAGCTCCTCTCAAATAAATCAATGTCCACTTGGTAAATCATAGAATCATATAATCCAAAAATTGGAAGCTACCACAAGAATAATCTAAGTCTAACCCGCTGCAGTGTACAAATGTACAACCAAAGCACTCCTTAAAGTAAGATACCCCATGGGAGCAATGCATTCTTGTAGGGAAGTTTCTGGATGGACAGATTGCATTAAGCAAAAAGGTTTAAAATATGCCCAACAAGAATCTCAATCAAGAAAGTGACATCCACACAATATTTCTTACATCCAGTTTAAGACTGAGTCTTTTTTTTGTTTCCTCATTGATTGGTCTAGCAAAATTAAAATGAAACAATTAACAAGATTTTGTCAGTTTTGGAAAATTATCCCTAAGAATCGAATAAGGATGTATGAGAATTATCTGAAACCATCAGGGGGTAAGTGACTGAGCTTGCAGTTGGAGGTTGAACTTTCTTTGGAATCTGAAGGTGGAGAGCTCTGCACAAAGCTGACTGGTAAAGTGACATAAGAGTTACATGTAATGAGGTAAGCATGCCTCCTAATTTAATCCAGAAAATAAATTGTGTCCTAGGAATGAAAGCTTAAAGAGAGATAGAGAGAGAGATACGGTCTAAGACTCATGTTCCAACACTGAACAACATGAAAAGGAATGGAAATGAGTCACAGATATCAGAGTTCTCACCTGACTAACCTCATTGGCCATCTGCTATTGCTTAAAAGCCACCTGCAACTATGGAATAAGATACCCACATTACCAGCTGTTGCATTTCTCCAAATCATCAAGTAGAAAGGGGCCTTGTGCATTATAGTTCCTGCAAAGAGAAATGATTTAGTCAATCATGGATAGTCAACTCAATTGGTAATCTATGGCCTATGTGCAGCCTGCAAAGTGATTTTATATTACTCCAGGTAGCATAGCCCTACCAAATTTTTCAAGTGGTAGTAAAATGTTGCCTTGATTTTCATCTACATAAGAATCCTGAGAAAAGGGAAGATTGTATGTGTACGTGCCTTCAAGTTGCCTATCAACGTATAGTGACCTCATGAATTTCATAGAGATGTCTTAGTCAAGGAACACTCAGAGATGGGTTTTCCAAGTTCTTTCCTTTTAAAATATAGTCTTCTTGTTGTTGTTATCATTGTTGTGTTCCTTTGAGTCATTTCTAATTTATGGCAAACCTAAAGTAAAACTATGACTGGGTATTCTTGGCAAGATTTATTGGGTAGTGGGGGGGGGGGGAGAGAGAGAGAGAATTGCCTTTGCTTACAGTTTGAGGGTACTCCAAGACTCAGCATTGAACCTGGTCCAGGTTTCTTCAGTGACCAGGAGTGCCAAATGTATATTTAAAACTTGTGTACCAACTGCACCCATTCTTGGAGACAGTGGATGTGGCCAAGGTCGTACATGCCTTAGTTATATCCCATTTTGATTACTGTAACACGATCTACATGGGGCTACCTCTAAAGTATGTTCTGAAACTTCAGATGGTTCAAAGAGCTGTGGCTGGATTGCTAACTGGGATTGGCTGCACTGAATGGATGACCTTCTTATTGCAGCAACTCTAGTGGCTGCCAGTTTGTTTCTGAGCACAATTCAAAGTGCTGGTTATGGCCTTTAAAGCCCTAGACAATTCAGATCCAGACTATTTGGCTGATCACCTGTATGAACCTGCCTGGACCCTGAGATTCTCAGGAGAAGCTCTTCTCTCTGTCCCACTTCCATCGCAAGGTCAGTTGGTGGGAACGAGAGAAAGGGCTTTCTTGGTGGCTGCCCCGCAACTCTGGAACTCCCTGCCCAAGAAAACCAGAATAGCCCCCTCCCTGCTGTCCTTCTCACAGCAGGTTGAAATCTTCCTTTTCAGGCAAACTTTTAAAGAATAACATTTTTAAAGATGGTACCAGGGGCACTGTGGAATGTTTTAGCTATGGGAATAGGTTTTTAAATTGGTTTTAACTGTTATTTTTAATAGCTTTAATATTTAATTATATTTTAATGTTTGTATGCTTTCTAGGTTTTGAATTGTATATTGTATTGCTTTAACTGTTAGCTACTTTGGGTCTCTTTTTTTAGAGAGATAAAGAGGGATAATAATAATAATAATTATTATTATTATTATTATTTTACTGACACAAAAACATAGTATGACACAGCAAATGAGATATATATGCTGGAATTCATATCACAAAATCACAAGTATTATTACTATTACTATTATTATTATTATTATTATTATTATTATTATTAGTGTCACAAATACTTGTGCCACAAATATCATCTGTCTGCATCAAAAACTGGTGAGTTCACAAGTTATGGAAAATGAACACGTCAAACTACTCTGGGACTTCTGGATTCAAACTGACAGAGTTTTGGCACACAGTACTCCTGGCCTCACGGTTGTGGAAAAAAAGTAGTGTGGATCATCAATGTTGCAATCCCAGGCGACAGCAGAATTGACAAGAAGCAACTGGAAAAGCATAATGATATGAGGATTTAAAGATCGAACTGCAAAGTCTCTGACACAAGCCAGAAAAGGTGGTCTCAGTGGTGATCGGCACACTGGGTGCAGTGCCTACAGATGTTGTCCTGAACTTAAAAACAATTGGTGCTGACAAAATTACCATCTGTCAGCTGCAAAAGGCCACCCTACTCAGATCTGCACGCATTATTTGCCGATACATCACACAGTCCTAGAGACTTGGGAGGTGTCCGATGTATGATTGAATACAAAAGCCAGCATAGGGATCTTGTATGTTATGTACTAATCTTGTTGTGTATCAAATAATAACAATAACAATAATAATAATAATTCATCTGAGGTTGAACAGGGATTCCAACCCTGGCTCCCCAATGCCCTAGTCCAACACTGAAACCATTAAACCACACTGGGTGTCAGCATTCAATGATGGTGCATAGCTGCTTAGAAAACAATAATAATAAGATAGGGGAAGGAAAAGCATTTCCATACCACTCTGATGATTTCCCCTTCCCCTGTAAACAAATCTACTTTACAAATACTGTATGTATTGATTATTCTATAAAAGCTTGGTACTTAATCCATTAGCTTGGAGCTTGGTTCTCTGCGACTGACTATTGATTTCTGCCTAAAGGCTCAAGGAAGCAGTGGCTACATTTGCCCTTTGTCTCCTTTGACTCACAGGAATGTCTTGTAAGATTTGGAGCTCCCCTGACTCAGGACTTTATCACACAAAACTGCTACTCCGCGGCAGTTACACAATAATTGGTAACACATACATACAAGTTCTTTTGCAGAATTATTTGCACTTTTTATTGCACCTCTCCTTATTTGCACAATTATCCAATCTGTGGTTCTGCAATCATTCTTCTGGCTTCCCTCGTTAACGCGCCTTCCCACATTCCATTGTTTCATAATATTTTTATTTTTACAACAATTTAGCAGTTTCAGAAATGCTTAATAAAAAGGGTAAAATATAACTGAAAAATATTAAATGAACACAAAACCGGCAGCTCAGGAATAGCAAGGTACTAGAGGGATAGTGGGAGAAAAGCCAAATGTTGTGTCCTGGTGACACTTTACTTCCAATGTGGCAGCCCAGAAGTGGAGCAGATCCATTGCATAAGGTAGGTGATGGACACACTGCAAGATTATAAGCTATTGCTTAGTTTTGGCCATTAATAGCTGGAGTCATGTTAATTACAGGGAGGAGGAAAACTCCAGTGGGATGTGCATGTTGCCATGTGGCAGGAACTATCACCAAAGTCAACTCATCCAACTCAAGCTGAAGGGACCAAAAATGTGATAGCATTAATATCACAACCATAGAATGTTGCTGTTAACTCTGTAAAGTGATCAACCTATGGTCTCAGGACTGAACAACTAAGAACACAGGTTGTTGATTTGGCCAAACTCTCCTTTTTCTTCTTTCCAGTAAGACAATACATTGTATTTCATTATTCTGTTTTATGAGAGGTAACTATGCCTGAAGTACAAAACTAGCCACACTTTGGTCCCTTTTTTGGTCAAAGCAAATACAAAAATAATAAAAAAAATAGTATTATGTGTGTTAGGTTAAAATACAACTAAAATATAGTAAGTACAATTAAAACACACCACCATCACCCTCTTTCAAATTCCATCCACAACCTCTCCAGCTTCGTGCTCCTTCATCTTCTTCAAATGCTGCTGACTGAGAAAGGTATTTTCCTGAATCCAGTCTATGTTAATTTCATATGTGAAATTCCATTCTGATTTTTCTGAGCATAGTATTTCAAAATACAAGCAAAATGGTCTTGAAGGTGACCTTGAACTTTTTTCTGTCTTTTAAAAATAAATTTTAGATGCTTGGAGCAGCCCTCAAGTCATTTCTGACTGATGGTCACCCTAAAGTGAACCTATCAGGGGTTTTTCTGGGGGCTGAAAGTGACTGCCCATGGTCACTTGGTGGGTTTCTATGCCCAAGCATAGAATCAAATCCTGGTCTTCAGAATTGTAATCCTATGCTCAAGTTACTACACCACTCCAGCTCTAAAAGTGTTATATCAACTGTGCTCATTAGAAATGGAATCACAAAAACTCCTTGGGGTGGGGGAAGATGGCTGACACTATGAAACTTAAGCTTTGCCATCTTTTTTACAACTCCCTCCAACACATGCACACTCGCACACACTATTGCAAGGGACAGTGTTTCCACAGATAAGGAAAAGAACTGCTTTCCAACTCCTCCAATAATTGTTTGAAAATTGCTTCGGCTACCTTTGATGTGGTGGAGCCATATGTGAAACAGGTCTTACTAGACTGGCTTTCTGCTTCACCTAAGAAAGTGTTGGGAAAGTGCGATGGACAGGCCTTATTTGTCCTTTTTTTAAAACCATAACCCAGTTTATGATTTAATCTATACATTATATTTACTTGTTTATCATGAAAAACACGTTTAAGAGTGAGTAACGTACTGGATTATTGTCCTTTCATGCCATTTTTACTAAAGCCATAATTATCTTATATGCTTCATTAATGCCTTTATGTGTTTTTAGATATTCTTGCATATTGGTTATTACATGCGTGCTAAATTACATTTTATTTCTACATCTATGACGTTGATCTTATAATGTCTGGTATTATGGAACCAATTAAAATCTACTTAGAAATAAACAGCTTCTATGCCACCCTCCATTTGCAGGCTCTAAAGTGCTTGAACATCTACTCTGAAATTAAGTTTATTTATAATTTGTTCAGAGTTCATTTTGTTTCCCTTTTTCCCCACCTGATCTTAGATGGCAGAACACTAGAAATATGCTTCAGGTTCAAACAAATTCTGGACCAAATCAGACCATCAAAAACAGTTATGCCATGAGAGGAATTTGTTAAATTATTTGTTACATATGTACCTTGTTGGTTGCTGTTATGTGCTATCCAATCATCTTTGATACTTGACAAAGTTTTTCAATAGCCTTTATCACCTGGGCTGTGTCTACATGGGCCAAATAAAGTGGACTCACCTTTCAACTGTGAGTCCACTTTATTTCAGTGATAAGTCCACATGATATAAGGCTGGATTAACAGAAGAAGCTCTGCATCTAGCCATTAATCCAGTGCAAGGGGGAACATGGGTTAGCCCAAAATTTCTAGGAAACTCTGAAGTAATCCCAGTGTTTTGGAGGTGTGGACAACTAGATTAGGATGGATCCACCCCAATTCAATGTGTGAACATCCACAAGATCCACTGCTATGTTGCTGGCCAGAAGCAGCTCTTGTGCAGAGGCATGCCGTCAATGTCACTTTTGGTGAAAGCAGGGCACCCAGCCTTTTCACCACCACAAGTGACATTGCTAGTAAACCTCTTCATGGAAGCTGATTCTAGCCAGTGACACAGTGGTGATGACAACAGCCCTAATGCACCCCAGGCCTGACCAACTGTATGAACACCAAAAGGCTTTGGGAGCACAAATGTCATATTTGTTGTCTTTTGGTGGATATATCTTTCAATGAGTTACCATAAAGAGCAAAAAAGAGAGGACACATTTACTGGCTGGCTACTTCAAACCCGTGATCACCATGACAACTCTCACCTTATACACCCTTTACTATATATAAGCTGTAATAATTGCTCTTAGGAACAATCCTAACCTCCACTGTATAGATTGGTTTAGTCATCTTGGCTTCCAAGGAGAGTTCAGGCTTCATTTGCTCGTAGACCTATTTATTTGTATTCTCTTAGCAGTATATGATATTTGTAGAACTCTCCTCCAGCACCAGATTTCAAATGAGTTAATTTTCTTCCCATCAGCTTTCCAGCTTCCACAACCATGCTCAGAAATGGGAAGTACAACAATGTGGAAAATCCCAAATTTAGTATTCAAGTTTATATAATTACCCTTCAGGATATTATCTAGTTCCTTCATAGCTGACCTTTATTCCTCCTGAGTGCTCTGAGTGCAACTTCCATTTCATTTTCTAAAATTGGAGGTTCATCTTCATGTAGTTCTTCCTTGAATGAATCAAACATTCTTTTGTCTCTTTTATATAGTTCTTCCATTTATGATTTCCATTTTCCTTTTATTTCTTCTTGCCCATATAATGTTTCTTTTTGCTGGCCACACAGCTTCCCACTCATGATTTCCTTTTGATTTCTTGGATCTTGAGGAAAAGGGCTCTTGTTCTTTCTTTTTTTGTCATCATCTTTTATTTTTCTGTGTTAATAATTATAGTAGTTCTCCTTGTCCTTGTAAACAAGTTGTTGAACAATTACATTCAGAGTTCCAATCTTATTTCTTTTAACTTGTTGTATCCTATTTAAATTGTGATTAATTGCATAGACTGTTCAATTGTACATTCACAATAAAGTTTTGCATTTATCTGTTAACTTTTGTATACTATCTTGAGTTCTAGGATACTAATTCATCATAATAAAGAATAACAATAACAATATTGTGTTGTTGAAGGCTTTCATGACTGGAATCACTGAGTTGCTATGAGTTTTCCGGACTGTATGGCCATGCTCCAGAAGCATTCTCTCCTAGGAGAGAGAAGATAATACTTCTGGGACATGGCCATACAGCCCAGAAAACTCACAGCAACCCAATAACAACATTGTGATTTTAGTTGTAAAAGATGGTTTTACTTTGCCTTGAGGCTCCCTGTCTTTAGGAGGAGCCTTTCGTCCGTGGGATAGTAGAATGTTACGCTTGTGAACTTACGGTCTCACTGAATAGGTTGGATGAGAGTATACAACCCTGCCATACGCCTTTCCCAGTCTTGAACCAGTCTGTTGTTCCATGGTCAGTTCTTACTGTTGCTACTTGGTCATTATACCAATTCCTCAGGAGACAGACAAGGTGACTTGGGATCCCCATACCACCATTATTATAGTATGATCAATATGATATGTACATACAATATAGTATAATTATTAGCATAGCACAATATTAGTATTATATATTACTATATTGTACTGTACCACTATTATTAGTAATATTATATGTAATATATAATATGAAATTATTATATTGTATTACATTACAATATTATATGTATATACAATATATATATTACTAGCTGTACCCGCCACGCGTTGCTGTGGCCAACCGTCCCTCCCTCTTTCTTTCCTTCTTTCCCTCCTTCCTTCGCTCCCTCTTTCCTTCCCTTTTTTTTCTTCTCTCCTTTCCTTCTCTACCTTTCCTTTCTTCCCCCTTTTTGTTTATATCTTTCTTCTCTCATTTCTTCCTTCCCTACTTCCTTCCTTCCTTTGATTTTTTGCTTCCATCCTCTCTTTCCTTCCCTCCCTTTTTCTCTCCTTCTTTCCCTCCTTCCTTCACTCCCTCTTTCCTTCTTTCCTTCCCTTTTTTCTTTCCTTCTCTCCTTCTTTCCTTCTCTGCCTCTTTCCTTCCTTCCCCCTTTTTTCCCTTTCCTTCCCCTTTTCTCCTTTCTTCCTTCTCTCTTCCCTTCTTTATTTCCCTCCCTCCCTCTTTCTCTTTCTTTCTTCTTTCTTCTCCCCTTCTTTCTCTCCCTCTCCCTTCCCTTTTTTCTGTATCGTCATTTAGCTTTTTGGGGTTTTTAAGTCCTTTTTGCTGTTTTGGAGTTTTTTTATGAGTGATGGTCACTCGTTGGTCTGTTAGGGGTACAGCATCCAAATTTCGTGTCAGTTCGTTGAGTGGTTTTTGAGTTCTGTTAATCCCACAAATGAACAGAACATTTTTATTTATATAGATTAGCACAATATTAGTATTATATATTACTATATTGTTGCTGGGGTGAGGGGCTCCCAACTTAGTATTACATGTAATACCAAAGAAGGTATTTTACAAGACAAATGTCTCCACACCAATAAACGACAGTATTTTTCTTTCTCCCTTTACACCATCCTCCACCCTCAAAATAAACGAATACTTGTTAATAGGAGAGCTGAAATTAATCTTTTCCATGGGGATTGGGGTTGAAATCATAGAAGAGCGAACTGCTCCTGCTGAATTCTCTAGCAGGATTCAGTGCTGTGGTTTTGTTCCAGCAACAGCTAGACTGTTGAACAAATGGCAGAGCTTGAACATCTCTATAAAAGCCATCAGCCAAAAGCTGTAGCAGGATATATTACAAAGGCAGAAAAGTCACTGTTTCAAAAAAGAAATGGAGCATCTGTTCATTATCTGAAGACCTAAAAAACCATTTCACAGTGCTCTCCTTTCGCTGTGAAAGGTGTTGAACTCTGCAGTGATAACAAAGCACCTTTTCTCAGAATGAAGGAGGGTTGTTCTGACTGTGACTTTGTGTGAATGTGCGCCTCACTGATGTGACAACATTCATTGAAGGTGAGATAGCACACAGCAAATAATGTCCAAAAATGAGGAGGAGAATAGGGAAGAAAATATTCCTTCACCTAGACTTACTGGGCCGAATCCTATTGGTGTCATACACATGTAGAAATACTATTATATAGTTATATTTTGTGGCCATGTGCAAACAAAATACAGTATGATCCACGGTATCAACAGGAGATACATTCCTGGACTTTGTGTCGATACACAAAACCATAGATAATAATGAGTCCTATTGAAATGAAGAACTTTTGGATGAAAAATATTCTAGAGCAGTGGTTCTCAACCTGGGGTCACCAGATGTTTTTGGCCTACAATTCCCAGAAATCCCAGCCAGTTTACCAGCTGTTAAGATTTCTGGGAGTTGAAGGCAAAGAACATCTGGGGGCCCCAGGTTGAGAACCACTGCTCTAGAGCCATATTAGCAGACCAAGAAAATGCCCAATAGACGTCATATTTGTTGGAAGAGGCTAGAAAAAACTGTGGATACCCTTACCATGGATACAGGACTCATCCTGTATTCAGTTCATGATTGTGTAAGCAGGCTTCCACAAGTAATACCTATACCCTGCAATATTTCACAAATGAAAATTGGGACAGGAGTCACTAAGCAACATTCGATCAAGATAGTAAAATTCGATCAAAATAGTAAAACTCATGGCAAAAGCTAGGAGACACAACAGTAACTTGCTTTTGCGTGAGCTATTGTGAGGGCAAAATTTTGTTCCTTCCATAGACTCACAAAATCATAGAGCTGAAAGAGACCTCATGGGACATCCAACCCAACCCCCTGCCCTCCAGAAAAGTACATTCAAAGGACCCCTAACAATGGTCATACAGCCTCTGCTTAAAAGCCTCCAAAGAAGGAGCCTCCACTACATTCTGGGGCAGAGAGTTCCACTGTTGAACAGCACTTACAGACAGGAAGTTCTTCCTAATATTAATCTTCTTTCCTCCAGGAGCACATGGTCACTTCCATCTAAGGATTCCATCACTTCCACTCGACTGACCGGGTCCTCAGGGTTAGCATCAGATCCAAAATAGCTGATCCCCTTGTTATCTCTTATACTTTCTGGACAATAAAATTGTCTGAGAGGGATGTGAGGAATTTGTTGAACTTTGTACTCTTGCAAAGTTTGTTTTCCAACAAATACCAGAGAAGTTGAAAACCCCATTACTACTATATCTCTTATTTCTGCGTATTTGGTCATCTGGTCAAGTAAGGTTTCTCCAGTTCTTCAGTCTTGCTTGGGGGTCTGTAGTAGACCTTCACTACTACATCTTTGTGAGTTTTTGTTCCCTTAATTCCCATCCAAATGCTCCCAACCTGGTTTCCGTGGTTGAAGTCTTGTTATCACTTCACAGATGTACATATTTTTGACATATAATGCTACTTTAGCCCTTCACCTGTTTGGTCTATTTCTCTGAAATAAATTATAATCCTCCATTACTACATTATAATTACAAGACTCATCCCACCAGGTTTCAGTTATGCTGCCTATTGCATTGTAACTGTCACTCTCCTCTCTACTCTACTCCTCTTCACTGTGCTGAGTGCAAACCACTTTTCACTTTGAATTTCCTTTGCACTTGAAATAAACTGAGGACAAAAGGGAAAAGTGGGAGGAGGGGGTGTAAGGATTATTTTGCAGTTGTGAAAAAAGTGGAGAGGGTGTGTGTTGAAAAATGATGCATTTCAGGTGTGAAATATGTTAAGTATATGACAGATAGGAAAGAGGAGGCAGAGATTCCTTTCTATTGAAGAATGCTAGGCACTGCAATTCAACATCTGGTAGGCTTCAGGATATGGCTTTCAATACATGATGAAACTGGGCTGAGAGCTCCCAAGCTGATTCCAGCCACAGCAGCTGTTGTACACCAGGCACAAACTTGCCATGTAGGCAGGATGCAAGGAAGACTGGCAGCCTAAAATTAACCAACTAGACAGGTAGGTGTAGGATGGCTGTTAGGTGCCAGCAGCTTCCCCAACACACTCTTACAAGTTGCGAACAACAGTCTCTAGAAGTTGTTGTCACAGCAATGGCCTCTTAGAGCTGGTGAAGTGGGCGTCAACCAGGTGTTGGGTAAGGAAGATGCCGCAATTCAAGCTGCTATCCTGGAAAGCTCCAATCAGTAAGATGGATTTGCAATGGCAGGACTAATTTTAGAGCCTCATATGGTCTAGACCAGGGTCCTCAAACTATGGCCCAGGGGCTGGATATGGCCCTCGCTCAGGATCAACCAAAGGCTGAAACTACTTGAAAGCACACAACAACAACAGCAGCAGCAGCAGCAGCAGCAACAACAATCCTATCTCATCAGCCAAAAGTAGGCACACACTTCCCATTGAAATACTAATAAGTTTATATTTGTTAAAATTGTACTTCATTTTAATTATATTGTTTTAAGTGTCCTTTGCACTACAAATAAGATATGTGCAGTGTGCATAGGAATTCATTCATGCTTTTTTCAAATTCTAATCCAGCCATCCAACATTTTGAGGGACTGTGGCCTGGCCCTCTGTTTAAAAAGTGTTTGGATCCCTGGTCTAGATCCTGAAGATAAGGCACACCTTGTTGCCTTCACTTGTGGTGAATTGCTCCCATTGCCCTGTCTTGGTACTACTTATTAGAACTCCATATTGACATTATATATAGATGAATGAATTGTTTATTGTACTAGCCATAGGCCATGACATCAAATAATATACAAACTTCTGGAGCCCCCAGTGGTGCAGTGGGTTAAACCCCTGTGCCAGCAGGACTGAAGACCGACAGGCCACAGGTTTGAATCCAGGGAGAGTGCGGGTAAGCTCCCTCTATCAGCTCCAGCTCCTCATGCAGGGACATGAGAGAAGCCTCCCACAAGGATGATAAAACATCAAAACATCTGGGAGTCCCCTGGGCAATGTCCTTGCAGACGGCCAATTCTCTCACACCAGAAGCGACTTGCAGTTTCTCAAGTCGCTCCTGACATTATACACACACACATATACATACACACACATACATACAACCTTTAAAAGTACAAAAAGCACTTTCCAATATAAATATTACAACTTATTCCATATACTGGCTCTTTACAATTATAGTAGCAGTGACAGACATCATATTATTGGTCTCAATGAAAATGTATTAGGTGCCAAAACACTTCTGGTCTGAATGCTGATAGCATTTAAAGCCCTGAAGGCCCTAGTACCTCAATACTTGATGGTGCAATCTCAACAGTAGAGGAAACACATTGTACAGGGACATGGGAGAGACCCTTATCTGTGGTTACTCCCCCATTGTTGAAATCCCGCTTTTAAGAGGCTGGATAGCCATCTGTCAGGGGTGCTTTGAATGCAATATTCCTGCTTCTTGGCAGGGGATTGGACTGGATGGCCCATGAGGTCTCTTTCAACTCTATGATTCTATGATTCTAAGAGTCCCAGTTCATACAGTTTACAGGTTTTTTTATAATCCGCCCTTCTCACCCCGCAGGGGACTCAGGGCGGATTACAGTATACACATATATGGCAAACATTCAATGCCAGTTTGACAGACAACGAATACAGACAATACACAGAGGCTATTTAACTTTTTTCTGGCCGCCAGGGGAGCTGCTGCTTTCATCGTCCATCAGCGACACCGATGAAGTTCTTCCGCATTCCACATCCCGGAGTTTTCTTTATGGCCTCATAAATTAGTTAATTTAGCCTCCCACACAAGGTGGTACCTTATTTTCCTACTTGACAGATGCAACTGTCTTTCGGGTTGCAAAGGTCGACAACAGGCTACACAATGGCTGGACACCCACTCCAGCCCGGGCTGGCTTCGAACTCATGACCTTTTGGTCAGAGTGATCTTAATGCAGCTGACACTCAGCCAGCTGTGCCACAATCCCAGTTCATGTCATCACTTAAATAATTTCTGTGCCAGGTCAAAACCTGGCTTTTGGTTAAAGCCATCAGGCATAACTGTGCCCATCTTGCCTCCACATGTATTACATTATTTTAATAATATTTTAACAACATTTAAATTGCCTGGTTTTTCATTGTTAATCTGTGTGATCTGTTTTTTAATCCTTTTGAAATTATCATGATTAGTTATTTTATTCTAAGAGCTTTGAATATTAGGTGGGATATACATATTTAATAAAATAAATGCTACTGACCTAGAAATCCCAGTAACTTTTGCATGCAAGAATGCCTTTTTTGACTAAGTAATGCAACAATCTTTTGCTTAGGGTCTGGAGAGCCAGTATGATATAATGGTATGACTCTGTCCTGTCATGAAACCCAAGGCTGGACTTTGGGCGAGTCACACTCTCTTAGAACACAGAGGAAAGTAGTGGCAAAGCTCTTCTGAACAAACATCACCAAAACAGGTAAACAGGAATAAGAGTTTGCTTTAATAAGCATACATCTAAAAGAGTTGTACTACAATTCCCATGGTTTCTTCCAGCCAGGATGTCCAATAATTTGCAGTTTCCAAGATCAGAAGGAGGCTGATATGATGTATTTCTCCTTATTTATATTCAGAGCTACTTTTGGAGTAGTTTCCTTTCTCTTTTATGCATGTAAGTGATTACAGCCACACTTATCTCAATGAGACACTTACTTAATTAAGGAATAAAAGAGGCTGATGGAAAGGAAATTGCAGCTCACTCTAAGGTTCTTCTGTGCAAAAAAGAGATAATGAAAGAAATGGCCAAATGTCAGATGGGTGCTAAACAGACAAGGAACATGTGGACTTAAGAAACTCTATTTCCCAACCACTTTCATAAATCTGTGAATTATTTAGTCAATAAAGTCAGACAGCCAATGAGCTAAACTATGTCAATCAGTCAGTTTTCAGACATCATTTCTAATTTATTATTCCTTGGTTGTTGTTAACATTTATCTGGTTTCTTCCTTATTTGAATTAACATAGATTGTTATTGGGTTGTTGTAGGTTTTTCCGGGCTATATGGCCATGTTCTAGAGGCATTTTCTCCTGATGTTTCACCTGCATCTATGGCAAGCATCCTCAGAGGTAGTCACTACCTCTGAGGATGCTTGCCATAGATGCAGGCGAAACGTCAGGAGAAAATGCCTCTAGAGCATGGCCATATAGCCCAGAAAAACCTACAACAACCCAGTGATTCTGGCCATGAAAGCCTTCGACAATACATAGATTGTTATTTTAATCAATGAGGAGGGTAATAGAGATTACTTCCCTCCTACACCCAAATATCTACACCAGAACAAATATTGTATGATTCAGAAGAGTAGGGATGAACTGAGCTTTTAAATTATGTTATTTTTTAATTATGTCCACTTCTTTTATCCCAATGTAGCTTGTTTTATACTTTGTTGTTAGCCGCTTTGAATCCCTAAAGGGGAAGAAAATTGGAATATAAATTAATAAATGATGATGATGAAGAAGATGAAGATATGCACATTTTCCATTTTCAAGTCTTTCCTCAGTTGTCCTACTGTGTTTCATTCTGGGTTATGCTACTGTTTTGTACGTCACAAGCCACTTCATGGTTTGTAGAACTGAAAAGCAGTATAGAAATATTTCTATTGAATGAATTATAAACAATAAATAAGCATCTGGTATTCTGGGAAAAACATCAAGACTTGTTACCAATCCCTTCCTGCAAGTAAACTAGCTGATTTTCAGAATAGGTTTTCCCATGCTATCCAAGAACGATTCATTACGGCAGACTTTAATGCAGGCTGACTTACTGATCTTGTAGTGACTTATCCTGCCTTGCTACATATCACCCCCTGCGGCATAGCTAAACAGAAGAGACTGTGATGAGGAAGCCGATAATGCAAGACACATATTATGTCATTCTTGTTATTCCAGTGGCAAAAAGAATGAAGACGAGAATATGCCGCATTAATGGCATTCAGAAGGGAAGATTTTCAGGAACCCTTATCCTTCCAATGCTTACTCCTTAACAAGATACTTTATAATGGATGTCTCCCCACTGACTCATTTCAACTCCATTAAAAGAAGAAGAGAAAAATACAACAACACAAAGTAAGATATCAACATTACCCAAATGGGAAAGTACAGACATTGAATGTCTCACTTGTCGCTCCACCCACACACACGTTTCCCCACAGCTTTCAGGAAGATCACTGAGAGAGATTGATTTTCAGGACTTTGTGGGAAGGAGATGCTGGTTTTTAGTAAATAAGCTATGTTTTTAATTGATTTTATTGTCATTGTTTAGACATGTTTGGGAGTGTACAAGACACCTCCAAGTTAGCCTATCATTAACAGCCCTGCCCAGGTCTTGTGGATTCAGGGCCATGGCTTCCTTGATTGAGTCTGTCCATACTGGGGTGTTTTTTTACTGCCATCTAAGTCAGTGGTTCTCAACCTATGGGTCCCCAGGTGTTTTGGATACAACTCCCAGAAATCCCAGCCAGTTTACCAGCTGTTAGAATTTCTTGGCGTTGAAGGCCAAAACATCTGGTTGAGAATCATTGATCTAAGTAATCAAACATTATTGTCTTGTCTAGAGAGTCATGTCTTATCCTGATGTGTCCAAAGTACAACAGTCTCAGTTTAGTCATATTGGCTTCTAGGGAGAGTTCGGGCTTGCTTTGTTTTAGGACCCATTGATGTGACTTTTTAGTAGTCCACAGTGTTCTTACTGTCCAGTTTTCATAACCATATATAAAAACTGAAAATATGATCCTAACTTTAGAATTGTGTGATGTATCTTTACAATTTAGAATCTTGTCTAGTTCTCTCATTACTGCCCTTCCAGGTCCTAGGATACATTTGCCCTGTAGACTGAATGCACTTTGACATCACTTTAATTGCCATGACTAAATGCAGTGGAATCATGGAAGGTGTCATTTTAAAAGGTTTTTAGCCTTCCCTGCCAAAGAGTGCCAACGTCTCTTCAAACTACAAATCTTGGGATTCCATAGCATTGAGCCATGGTAGCAAAAGTGGTGTTAAAATGCATTTTTCTACAGTGTAGATATAGCTCTAGGACCTCATCACAATAAAGAATGAATCCAATTTAGATCTGGTTGCTGCCTCCTGCAGAATTCTGGGGTTTGTAGTTTAGGGAGGAGTCTTTAACAGCCTCACTATTCTACAAACCTCAGAATTCTGCAGGAGGCAGAAACCGGATTTAAAATAGATTCATTCTCTAGTGTGATAAAACTACTATTTTTCTGTATTGTCGAAGGCTTTCATGGCTGGAATCACTCAGTTCTTGTGGGTTTTTTTTGGGCTATATGGCCATGTTCTAGAGGCATTTCTCCTGACGTTTCGCCTGCATCTATGGCAAGCATCCTCAGAGGTGAGGTCTGCTGGAAGTGGGAAAAAAGGGGGTTATATATCTGTGGACTGACCAGGGTGAGACAAAGGGCTTTTGTAAGTTGGGCTAGGTGTGGATCTTTCAACTGACCACCTTGATTAGCATACAATGGGCTGACTGTGCCTGGAGCAAACTCTTCTTGAAAGGTGATTAGATGTCCCTGCCTGTTTTTCTCTCTGCTGTTTTGCTGTTGCAATTTTAGAATTTTTTAATACTGGTAGCCAGATTTTGTTCATTTTCATGGTTTCTTCCTTTCTGTTGAAATTGTCCACATGTTTGTGGATTTCAATGGCTTCTCTGTGGAGTCTGACATGGTGGTTGTGAGAGTGGTCCAGCATTTTTGTGTTCTCAAATAAAATGCTGTGTCCAGGTTGGTTCATCAGGTGCTCTGCTATGGCTGATTTCTCTGGTTGGAGTAGTCTCCAGTGCCTTTCATCACCCTGGACGAACATTTTCATGGTTTGGTGGTCCCTATGTAGACTTGTCCACAACTGCATGGAATACGGTAGACTCCTGCAGAGGTGAGAGGATCCCTCTTGTCCTTTGCTGAATGTAGTATTTGTTGGATTTTCTTGGTGTGTCTGTAGGTGGTTTGTATGTCAAGCCACTACATAGGTCCTGGTAGCAGACACCATGGCACTCATCAACCAGAGGTTCCCAGAAGACATCACGGCGCTGTTTCACCATTGCCTCACCACCAGCTATTTTCAGTGGGACAATGAATTCTACGAACAGAAAGATGGAGTAGCTATGGGAAGCCCTCTCAGCCCAGTCATAGCTAACTTCTACATGGAACACTTTGAAAAACAAGCTCTTGAAACAGCAACCAAAAAGCCCACTATATGGTTCAGATATGTGGATGACACTTTCACCATTTGGAGCCATGGAGAAGAAGAACTCAACAGGTTCCTGGAACATCTTAACAGCATCCACCCAAACATCCAGTTCACCATGGAAAAAGAAAAGGAAGGAAGACTGCCTTTTCTAGATGTCCTAGTCATCCGCAAACCAGATCAACAATTGGGTCACACCGTTACAGAAAACCCACACACACAGATAGATATCTACATAAAAACTCCAACCATCACCCAAGTCAAAAAAGAAGCACCATTAAAGCCTTGGCAGACCGTGCAAAAAGAATCTGTGAACCCCACCTCCTCCAAGATGAACTGAACCACCTCAACTGGGCTCTCCAGGCCAATGGATATTCCACCTCAGACATCAGAAGAGCTGCAAGACCAAGAACAAGCCACGAGAGTCAAGATGAAGATCCACCCAGAGGAAAAGTGTTCCTGCCATACATCAAGGGAACCACTGACCGCATAGGGACCTACAACAACCCAAAATTGATTCTATTTTTCTTGATTGCTCAAAAACTATACATATAAATATGTCCACTTTTCCTGCTCAACCAGAAACATATTTTGCATCAGATCATGGACATTACTTTGGATTAAGTCCAGAGTTGTCTACTCTCTTGTTTGCTCCATGACCAATTTCAACAGGACGCATTCATTTGACAGAATGATGCCCAATCTCATCTACAGCAGGTCCATCAAGTCAACCAGTAATATGCAAGCTAAATTAACTTTTATGCAACTTCCGATGATTCAATGCATCTACTCTAATTAAGATTACTGATAGGATTTAGACCAAAACATATAGAAATTATCAGCAGCCATGCATTTATACATCTGAAGTCATCCAACACATTTCCTAAGCTTTCCTCCTTGTTTTCATATTCAGTGTCAGGGTCATATCCATATTATACGTACCGATATTCTATTGATCTAAACTCTTTTTCAGAAGTGCATTTTCCATTTTTCAAATATGTTTTTTGACTGTTTTCAATCTACAGGGGTTAAGTTCCAAGACTTTCCATAGACACCTAAAATCACATATAATACTTGGGCTGGAAACATACCATAGAATTATATGGGAAAACCTAGAGAGGCCCATAAACCCTTCCTAGGAGGAATGTTTTGGGAAGCATGAATAACTGAAATTATGGATATTGCATCCATGAATTAGTTGTATATGGATTTTATTTACATTGCATCTTTTTTTTTAAAAAAAAGAACCAATTTTGGAAAAGTACTTTCAACCGTCAAAACCTGGAAGATTTGACAGAAAACTGCATTCTGCTTATGGGTAAGATCGGGGGGAAATGCCTTGAAATGTAAGCCAAACAATTTTCCATAAGCCTTGCTTCTGTATACGATTGCAAATTGACTACAAATCCTATGGGACATAGTCCATCATTTGTAAAGCTTTTTTTTTTTTAAAAAAAAAGCTATGAATAAAAGAATGACATAGTGTCATTCTTATTGAGCTAAGAAAGCTATTAACAAGCTCAACATATATATAAATTGACTAGATCTGCATTTCCTAAGAATATATCAGATATTCCAGACAGTTGGCATCAAATGAGACACATAAATTACCATAAGAGAATGAGTAAACAGCTTTTTACAGCAAAGAATCCAGAATTGTATGTAGTTGTATATAGGAATTTTCCTTCTAGCCATGCTGAAATTATTTCCTTGTCCTCAATGGAAGCCAAGCCATATAGCACAACACCCATTTCTTCCAAAATTCACAATTACCAAAGCTAAGCCAAAACATGTCTTTTTAGAAGAACTTGAGTCACAAGACAGAAAGATGTAGAAACCTTATTCCAGAATAAGAATTGTGCACCCTTCTATATTTGTTTGATCCTAACTCCCAGCGTTCCTCACCATTGGCTATGGGTTCCTGGCATATTAAGAGTCCAACAATATCCAGTTTCAATGGACTCAAAAATCCAGTTTTCTTTGCCACTAGCTCTGTTGACTAAGGCTAGTTCTGCAATACCATATAATTCAGTTTGAACTGCACTGTATGGTCAGTATAGAACCATATATGGCAATTTGAAGTGCATTATATGGTTCTACACTGACCATATAATGCAGCTCAAACTGCATTGTGTGGCTGTGTAGAACTGGCCTAAGACTCCTGAGACTCACAGCTCAATAATATCTTGTTGTGTGTCTTCAAGTCATTCCCAACCATAAGCCATATCACTGGATTTTCTAAGGCCCCATCTACAGAGCCATATAAAATCAATCTATCTATCTATCTATCTATCTATCTATCTATCTATCTATCTATCTATCTATCTATCTATCTATCTTGTATCAGGAGTGAACCAATGTATTTGAGAAAACACAGAGTTTTTTTAAAAAAATCCAGATTATCCACTTTGAACTGGATTATATTAGTCCACACAGCCATATAATCCAGTTCAAAGCAGATAATCCGGATGTTATATGGCAGCATAGATGGGGCCTAAGACTAAGAGTATGTGACTTGAAGCAGAAAGAAGATCACTCAATAGGTTTTCATGGCTTTTTCTCTAAAGTTGTAGTCCAACATTGAAGCCATTATTTATTTCTGGTTCTCAAATAATAACTACAGGTCTAAATGATCACCACCCCTGCTCTTTCCCAAGTGAAAAGGAGCTCCCTTCCCAGGTCAAGACCAATTTTCCTAGGGGGTTCAACTGGTCATTTCTCTACAATTCCACTAAGAGACCTTGTTTTGAAGAGGAAAAGAGGTCCTCATAGATGTGAAAGAGACTGTAGTGCCTGGAAATGCAGTGAATTGTGCACCCTAGAGTGTACAAATGGCCACAAAGAGTTGTCCCTCCAAAGCCCTAGTAGGATTGATGCAATTCCCAGACCACTAGAAGCTGCTCACTACCATAAAACTTCTGACAGCACTTGTGAAATTCAGTGGAGGAGAGGACATTTCTCACACCATAGGTTCTTTTTTTCTTCTGCTCTGGAATGACTATATATTTTAAAGGGGCAGCCTTCTGTTGTAATAGGGATTTTTTTAATGTTCACGTTTGGGTATAGGAGAGACCTTGCTCTGTTATTTATGGCAACCACAGTCACTTTCTTTTATTTCCCTTTTCAGAAGATGCTGAATGAACATCCATAATAACTTCCAAAATATAAAATAGTTTTTTTCTGGATCAAAGACATAACATGAGTTTAGCTGGAAAATGGTACATTGTCAAAAAAGAAAGAAAAAGCACCTTTCTATTGATGCACAACAGAGCTGGATTCCCAAATGGTGGAAATCACGACAGCTCCATTGATTTCAGCCAGCTTTGCTATTCACAGCAGCTGAACATCTGGTCCAACTAATTTAATTGGATTAGAACAAGAATGTAAAAGAACAGCCTGAACAAATCCAGCTAGGCCACTAAGTGAGTCCTTATTTACAAGATGTATCTAGCTGTGTGACTGTGTGTCTCCCAAGCCTCCCTCTAGCCTGACATGTTAACTTAAATGGCTTTTAAATTCTGCTTTTTCCCTTTTTTTTTCTTCTTCTTCTTCAGGAAAAAGCAAACCATCAGACTAAAGAATGCATCTGTGTTAATGGTCCCACTGTGACAGACACAGTCTTCCGTCCTCCTCTTCACAAAGGGCATGCCCAAATGTGCAGGGAAAACAGAATCCCCATATAGCCTTATGTTAAACAGATGCCTGGGAAAGCATTGGGAGACTCATGTCCAAGTCTGCCAGTGATGTTCATTGGTCTGTTTATATTGCCTTTCCTGGGAGCACAAAAATCCCTGTAACTATGGTTTTTTTTAAAAGCCAAACACTTCCTTTGTTTTCAGCTGGACAGTCAAAACGACACATCAGCCAAATGTGTTAGGAAATTCCAGAGTTATTATTCTGGGTTAGTTCTAGATACCATTGTTGTTGTTGTTGTTGTTGCTGTTGTTGTTGCTGCTGCTGCTACCCGGATTTATCTCTCCCGGAGGAGTTGGGTTGAGCCAAGCAAGCAAGCCAGGACTCTTAGAGTGTATCTGCACTGTATAATTAAAGCAGCTTGATATTAATTTAACTGCAATGGCTCAATATTATGGAATCCTTGGATTTGTGGTTTGGGGTGACAATGGCACCATTTGACAGAGAATGTTGGAAGCTCTTGTAGGACTTCCTCCCATGTTTCCACAGCATTGACCCATGGCAATGAGACTTGAAACGGGTCAAGGTTTAACCGGATTTAAAGTGGTGTCAGACTTCATCAAACTTTCACATGGTCGCCATAAATTGAAGTTGACTTGACAAAAACAACTCAAAAGTTTTATAGTGGTTTGATTTTTGGATTCTGTGAATGGGATGAAATACCCACAATGCCATGGGAACACATTGGGTGAACTTAGGCAAATCTCACTTTAAGCCTTAGAGAAAAGCAATGAAATATATGTACATGACTGTACATAACATAAAGATTGTTCAAAATATGAAAAGAGATTCCACCTAAATTTTAGGAAGACCCTTTTAACTGTACATGCGCCTTGACACTAAAATACAATGCCACAAAGGATGGTGGACTATTTATTTTTGGAAGTCTCTAAAAACAGCTGTTGAATGGACATTTTTCAAGAATGTGTAAGTTGTGTTTCCCTGCATGGGAGGAGATCAAACTGGATGACTCTTGTAGTCTCTTCCAAATCAGTGATTCTATGAATGGTGGTAAAGCTACATAGTTGTCTTATACCTATTTATAAATTCCACTAGAAAGGGGTTGGACATCAAGTTTACCCAAGGAGAGTTGCATATTTAATGCAAATATATGTGTGTATTGGGCAATGTGCATGATTTTGGCAATGTAGGGAAGCACTGCTTTTTCTGCATACAGATGTGCATTTGATTGCATATTCACAATTCACTATGATGAGGGGTTGCATAGGTGCTGCCATAGCTCTGCAAATGATAAATTACGTTCTATCTTCTTGATGTAGAATCTCATCTAGGGTCTTGTCCTTCCTGACTAGGATGGAAGGGGAGATGCACCAGCTGGAATCTACCATTGCCAAAAAACAGATCCTTTATTCATGGAGATATATGACCAAACTGAGATGTCAGATCTGGCTACAGTCAAACGTGCCTTAATTTCATCCTATCTGGATTACTATAATACTTTGTGTGGGGATGCCTTTGGAAAATATTTTGGAAAAATTAGTGAGTCTAAAATGTTACATCCAGGCTGCTGTCTGGAACTGGTTACTTGAAACATACAACTATCCATCCTGCTGAAACTATCTGTCCATTTCCAGCAGAATTTCAAGTGCTGGATTATGACAAAGCTCTGCATCTAAAAGACCATATTCCAATGTAAGTCTGCTCAATTAAGTTCTCAGGAGGGCTTTCGCTTGGTCACATTACCATCACAAATATTTTTGGTGAGGATATTAGAGAGAACTTTCCCTGACTGAAGAACTTCCTCCTATAGGAAACAAAGGGTGCATCCACACTAGGGTTGTGTAGTCCGGTTAAACCTTGACCCATTTCATGTCTCAGCTTTCGATGGGGGTCCTAATCTTTTTTGGGGGGGGAGCCTCCTGAAATTGAGAGGGCAGATACCTGTTTTTGCTCTGGGGTATCAAAAACCCATTTTATATTGGTCCATTATGGGGGGGGCAGCCTCCCCTTCCTGTCATTTTAGGCATTTCAGCTGTTAGTACCTGTCCGAACGTATCTCCTTCTACGTCCCACCTCGGAGTTTAAGATCTGCTGAGGGGGGCTGCTCTCAGCCCCACTTTTATCACAAGCGAGACTGGTGTGGACGAGGGACAGGGCCTTCTTGGTGGCGGCCCCTTGCCTGTGGAATTCACTCCCCGGGGAAATTAGGACATCAACATCCCTCCTCTCCTTCAGGAAGAAGTTAAAAACCTGGATGTGGGACCAAGCGTTCGGGTAAGCTGGCAGATGGACAAAGACAACCAACAATGACCAGAGTAGGAAAGGACAATGACGATGCTAATTGGCTTACGGACTTGGATTTGGTGAACACTGACCACAAGGTGATTTATTGCTGCTAGTATACTGTCTGATGGTTTTAATTAGTTATAACTGTGATATTATATGGTAAATTTGTGTATTGTATAGTGTATTGTATGTTGTAATTGTTAGGCATTGAATTGTGCCTTTGTAAGCCGCCCTGAGTCCCTCCTAGGGGGTTGAGAAGGGCGGGGTAAAAGCACTCCAAATAAATAAATAAATAAATAAGTGTTTCTACTCTAGAGGAGAGGTGTTGGGCTGCAGACAGGCACATGCACTTTCTGGGTACTCTTTCCAAGACAAAGAGGCAAATTCTGTTTCTTACTCTAGAGGAGATGCTCGGCTGTAGGCAGGCATGCGTGCTTTCTTGGCACTCTATGCAAGGCAAGGAGGCAAGTTCTGTTTCTTATTCTACAGGAGGTGCTTGGCTGCAGGCAGGCACATGTGCTTTCTGGGTCTGCACACCACACACACTCTCTTTCCAAGGCAAGGAGGCTACTCACAAAAAGCAGGCAAGGAGCCGGGATTGGCTCCCACATGCTTTTGGGTCGAGCTTCCCATTATGTGCTCCTGAAGGTAACAAAAGTAAAGAAAGAATTAGTGATACAAAAGAAAATGAATGCATGCACAACACTAATCCACATTGTAAAAGTAATGCAGATTGACACAAATCTTACTGCCATGGCACATTGCTGGTGCCTTGGTAAATTACAAATTCCTAGGATTCCATAATCCTAGGAATTTGTAATTTACCAAGGCACCAGCAATCTTTGGCAGAGGAGGTTAAAGCCCTGTTAACCTACAGATCCCACTTGAAGCCCCTTGCTGATAGAAAGGCAGGTATAAGTTAAATTCCTATTAAAAACTCACTTCCCCCAGGCACCTTTGGAATGTGACTATTAGCTTTTACACATATGTATCTATAACTGCAAGTCTTAAAACCATAAGTACTGTGCTAAAAATGAATGGTGATAAACCATTTTGAAATCCATGTGCAGTTCCAGGTACCAGCTTATGCATAAATTTAGAGTATATGGACAACATTGTCTATTATATTAGCACATTATCCATTGCAGCATATGGTGTATTTCTCCATGCAGCTCCATTTCTGCCTTAGCAGATATTTATTTCAAAAATCCTTACTATAAATTCAGGTACTGAACTCCTTCTCAAAATGTCAATTCATTGAAAACAGGACTAGTTTTCTGACATAATTATGCTTCATAGAAAGCAATTTTGCTCTCTGATATTATCAAGTTAACTCTTTCAGAAGAGTTTGTATAAAATGGATTTCTGGCATCTAGAAAAAACCAAAGGGATATATATGCAGCTTGTAAATAGTTTTAAAATTTGACTAATAATTGTAACCTTAGGCAAAATAATTCAGAAAGGCTGTTTTGACATGCAGAGGAAAAAAGGCTCTCCCATTAGCTGGGCAACACAGCTGAGGCATACAATTCCTATTTGGTGAAGCCATAAAAGATTTTGTACTTTTTCAGCATTTTATTTTCAAAATTTGTTCACATTTCATGATGTCTGTGTTTGCACAAAAGTCCATCATTTTTACACAAAACAAGTGTGGTTTTTACACAAGTAAATTTATTCTAAAGGAGGAATAATTCTTTAGTATCTCCCCCACTCCCCAGATCCCCTAGTGCAGTGGTTCTCAACCTGGGGTCCTCAGGTCCCCACGTCCTCCTTGGTATCCTATATTGGTATGGTGGGACCCTTCCATATCCCAATTGTAAAATGACATAAGAGGGTGCTCTCCATATACATGCCCAAGCTCTTCATTTTCTATTTATTTTACATTTTATAGTTACATTTAACTTTTCTTCAAGCTGGAACTCCAAAATAAGGAAGGCATGAAGAGAAAAGTATGTAGAAGTACACTCATGGGACAACAAATTGCCGAATTGGTGCAATTACATGATACAAGAAGATGCAATTTGGAAGGTATTCAACCCAGTATGTGTCCACTATCAATGATAGCACCGTTTTAGTAGAATAGCAGGTATGTGTGATTATCAAAGCCTTAACCTCCAAATACCAGCAGAGCATACATTAACAATCCAAGGGCAAGCCAATAGTCCAATAGAGGTGCAAACATTTAACAGAATAACACAAGACAGAGTCCAAAAGTCCATTCCAAGGTTGTGAGCAAATTACCAGAGTATCCAGAGTACAAGATTAAATCGGAGTCTGTAAACCAAGGTCCAAGGTAAGTCCAGGGTTCAGAAAACACTAGATAGCAAGAGTCCAGGGTCTTGCTATCTAGTGTTTCTAGAATCAATTCTAGAATCAATGTTGCAGCTAGCAACAAGGTGCCACCCATGAGCTCCTTAAAACCTAAGTTTGCAGGTGTTACCTGTGGCTCACTCTCTTCTCAACCAGTCTCAAAACCTGTGGAGCTGAGACTTCTCTTTTTGCAGAGCCATAAAAGCTAGAACAGTTAACTCTTCCTCAGCCTGCTCAGAGGAATTCACTTGCACTTGTTCAGCTGGATGAGTAGTAGTAGCACCTCCCATGGTTGTTGCTTCAGAGTTTGGCTGAAGGAGCTGCTGGGCTCTGCTGGGCTTCAGCTCTACTGCTAAGCCTTCCACAGCATCTCCTCACCACACTTTCAAAGCTATTCACAACAGTGATAAAGTCCTGAGTCAAAGGATCCCACAATCTTACAGAACATTTTTGGGAAATCTTAGTTCAGTAGTTCTCAACCTGTGAGTCCCCATGTTTTGGTCTACAACTCCCAGAAGTCTCAGCCAGTTTACCAGATGTTAGGATTTCTAGGAGTGGAAGGCCACAACATCTGGGGACCCACAGGTTGAGAACCACTGCCCTAGTTGTTAAAGCTATTTGATGTATAAAGTTCAGCAAGCTAGATAATTCCTTCAAAGTTTCCCCACTCCGCTGACATGTAAGCCGCAGTCATAAGTGGCATCTTAGTAGAACAACACAGTGCCTTCAACCACATCAATAATAAAGGTAAACATAAAAGTACCTTTTAAATAAATTGAAAATCACCCTGCAAATTTGAAAGACACATGAAAGAAAAGAACATAAGGCATGAAAAATCATTAAACTGAAAAATAGTCTTTATGCTCTTAAACAAAGAGACAGTAAATGGCAACCAACACAGAATGAATGGAATATGTCCCAGACATCCCTGCTCCTACAAACTGTCTGGCTACTGCATTATTTTCTAGCTAAACTTTCCCAACCAGCTTTTAATAAAGTAGCTGCACTCTGAAATCTGTGTTTTTGGGGAAGCAAGTATCTATTTCCTGCTGTGAAATATTATTTGCTTTTACAATTTGATTGTGACACAGTTGCTGAAGAAATTATTTGGAGGGAATTGGCTGAAGTCTCAGGGAATTGCATTGCTTTTCCCAACTTTCCAGACAGGGAAATAAATCTCAGCACAAACAGTGCTTTTCTTCAGAGGAGAAAATATAATTTTTGTCTCTGAGGTATTTTTAAAGCAGAAGTAAGTCCAAACCATATGTCAACTATGGGCACTGGACCCTACTTTTGCGGTCTCTGAAGCTGGGACCCCCAAACCCAAATCTATTTTAGTGTATTTTTAGGCCATTTTTACTGTGAACCACACAGAAAGCTCTTCAAATGCATGAAAATATGCAAAAATGGTTAAACACCACCCACACAATAAGAGTTTTATAATAACACATCCGGTCCCAACTACAAGCACAAACAGTAAGGAGGATGTGGCCACTTGAGCACTCCAGCCTAATGGAAATGATTGTCCTATTTTATCATCAACAGATTGACCATGATGGCCAGGCATTCACAGGGAGCTCTGTGGCAGGTGAGGAACAAGGGCATTGACATGGAGACAAGGGGATATGCCATCAAGGAGACAGGCTAGATAGAACATACACATTGCCCAGATTTGGTAGGATCCAGGGCAGCTCGGAAGCTGAAATACCCCAGCTTAACTTCCCCCATATAGACACAGCCTAAGACCCACAGCAATGGATTCAAACTACCAGAAAAGAGATTCCACTTAACCATTAGGAAGAACTTCCTGATTATAAAAGCTATTCAATAGTGGAATATCTTATCTGGAATGTGCTGAAGGCTCATTTTCTGGATTGGAATGCATGACAGAGGGTTAGACTGAATAGCTCTTGAGGTCTCTTTCGAGCTCAATGATATCCAAGAAGTATTTATTTATCTTTCAACTGAGTGGTAAAAGAATCTCTTAATGATAATACTCTCCTTCCAGTCTGTACTCCTTTTGTGATTGTTCCTTCTCATATAAGAATTCCATCCAAGGAGATGACTGACCACAATACGATGTACTGAATAATATATGCTTACTATCATGGAGACAAATGCCCCCCCCCCTTGGTAACATTATTTTACCTATCATGAGTATCATTTATTTATTTATTTATTTCGTATACTTCTACCCCGCCCTTCTCAACCCCCGAGGGGGGACTCAGGGCGGCTTACAAAATGGCACAATTCAATGCCTACACAATAATACAACAAACGTATAAAAACAGCAGTTAAACAGTTATAACAATTAAAAATTAAAACAASCATATATATCACAGTCAAAAGCCAATCTCAAGCACAGTGTTCGCTAACTCAGAGTCCMTACTTCGTTCCACATTGTCTATTCCTATCCGTCGTCACAGTCCTTTATTTATCTGCCAGATTGCCCAAACGCCTGGTCCCACATCCATGTTTTTAATTTCCTTCTAAAGGAAAGGAGGGATGTCGCTGATCTAATTTCCCCAGGGAGTGAATTCCATAGGTGAGGGGCCACCACTGAGAAAGCCCTGCTCCTTGTCCCCGCCAACCTCACTTGTGACAGAGGCGGGGCCGAGAGCAGGGCCCCCCCAGAGGATCTTAAACTCCGAGGTGGAACGTAGAGGGAGATGCGTTCGGATAGATACGCTGGGCCGGAACCGTATAGGGTTTTGTAGGTCAAAACCAGCACTTTGAATTGTGCTAGGAGCTGGATCGGCAGCCAGTGGAGCTGACACAACAGTTGAAATTACATATTTTCATTATGACCACTATATGGGGAAAACATAATGGGGCTGAAGAATCTATTTTCTCCACAAGAAAAATATACACACATCATTAAATTTATCTAGAAATGAACCAAAACAAAAAAACCCTACAAAACTAAAGACGTTAGGATACTATTTTTTTTCAATTGTGAGAAAAGGGCTTTTCAGTATAGCGCCATATTGGGTCAGAAGGCAAATACAAGTTTACATAGACAAAAAAATAACCCATGAAAGATTGATATTGGGTTGTTTTTTTATCCCTTGTACAAGTAATTCAATTCAAGGCCCAATGTAGTCAGTGAAATATACTGGGGGGGAAATCCAGATTGTGGTTTTGTAGTGTAAATCTAAACAGACAGCATGATGCAGTGGTTAGAGTGTGAATTGAGATCCTTGCATCCAGGATTCAAATTCCCATGTGGGACCTGGGGCAAGTCACACTCTTTCAGCTTCAGAGGAGCTTCAGAGAAGGGCAAAAGCAAAGCCTTTTTGAGCAAAGCTTGCCAAGAAAACCTGAGAAGGGTTTTCCATATAAGTCAGGGATGGTTTGAAAGGCCATGGCACAACAGTAGTGACTCTTTACATGCAGAGTAGGGCTGCCATATGAAATAAGAAATAAAGTTGTGTGGTAGAAAAAATCATATCAAATGCTTCTTGTCATTAATGTTGCAACCATTAAAGAAACAGGGGCCCCGTTACTTCTTTCACCTGGAATTTTTAATGTAGAGTTCTGTGCTGACTGTGCTAAAATGGCAACAATTAGTAACAATTAGTATCTGTGGTTTCCTTTATTCACACCACATTTGACAAAATATGTCCTCCTTTAGGCATTGTATTGGTTCTCCAACATGATACTCTTGGGCCATTTAAATAGAGTTTCTTATTACAGACTGGATGGCTCTTGTGCTCTCTTCCAATTCTATGATTCTATGATATTGGATAATGCAAAGTCCAGAAACATATTCCTGATGGGGATATGTTCAACACTATATTTTAATTTAATACTCATGTACATATCTGGCATTGCTTGGCTTTGCATGTTGTTTGTGGATGTTTCTTTCCTTACTCCCTTTCTCACACCTTTTCCCCCTCTTCTTTCTTTCTGTTGTTTGCCTTCGTTTCTCTTCCCTTCCTTTTCTTTCTTCCCTTGCTTCTTGTGTCCTTTCCTCCTTTCTTTTCTTTCTTTCCTTCCTTCC
Organism: Anolis sagrei ordinatus; assembly: GCF_025583915.1. NCBI lineage: Eukaryota > Metazoa > Chordata > Lepidosauria > Squamata > Anolidae > Anolis > Anolis sagrei. Next base: position 264,259,082 of record NW_026846588.1, on the reverse strand, counting down.
CCTCATAACTTAGCTCTCTCTCTCTTTCTTCCCTCCCTATTTCTTCTCCCTTTCTTTGTCTCTTCGTTCCTTCCTCCATTCCTTTCTTCCCCTTCTTTCTCCCTTCCTATCTCTGCCATCTATCTGCTTACTCCCTTCTCCACCTCACTTCCATGTTTGGCTGGTCCTTTGAAAACACCTTCCTCAGGACATCTCAATGGCAATGCTCTGGCCCTCTGAACAGCTCCTTCAGTGACACTCTAGTACACCTTCATTTATTATCTCTCTCACTCTCTGAGGTAGCTTCTCTATACTGTGTTAGTTTTTGGGCCTCTGCCCCCAAAGGAAGCCAATTTATCAATTGTAACCCCACAAATATTTTAAGGTCGATAATGAAGAGCATGTTACCAAATTTGGTCCAGATTCATCAAGCCATGTAGTACAAACCAACCAAGCAAGCTACAGACATACATACAAACTTTGACTTTTGTATGTATAGAAGACAACAGATGTGGTCTGCCCTTTGTTATGAAATTTCAGGGTCCAGACACTGTTAAGGGAAACTTTCATGCACAAAAGTCAGTAGGATTCCACCCATGGCTTTTCCCCCAGCCCACCTTCCCAAAACAACATAGACAACACCATAGGCTAGATGATGGCAGCTCCCAGATAAGTTTCTTTATTTTGTTGAAAATATCCCTGTCAAAACAAGCTATTTAACACATAGGGAACCATAAAAAATACTGCATAGCTTGGTAGGTGTTGGAACACTTCCTTCCATATGTACATTTCCTTGCCAGTAGGTCATCTTTAGAAGGTGTTTTCTGTCCCTGCTGTCTCAGTAAGACTTTTGGAAATTAGCCATAAGGATGGTTTTCAGTGGTTTCTCACTTTCCCTAGAGACGTACACTTCATCTTTATAAAGACTGTCTTCTTGGCACCAGGTCAACACCTTTCTGGTCTTCTGGGCTTTTGAAGATCTTTTTGAAAATCTGTGGGTTAGTTATTATGCCTGTTCCTGCTGGCTGTTTTAGCTTTTGTTGATCTGTGGCATATTTTGCGGAATGCTGCTAAAATGTGTATATTCAAACATTTTTAACACATGCTTGCTTTTTATTGTTTATGGATGTGGTTGTATTTTACTGCATTTTAATCTGTACAATATGTACAACAGGGGTGGCAATGCACAGTATTGCTGAATTTTGGCAGCAGGGTGGTAGGAAGGTTTTCTTTTTTTCCTCTGTTTCAGAGTTGAATTGCACTCCTAGATCCCTCCAGGAAGTACAATTTCATTCTAAAAGTACATGGTTTCCCACACCTTCTCTGGAAAAAAGCTGAGATCTTTTCCCCAGGGATAAGAAGAAAATGCATATTTCTTTGTTTACTTGATTTATATCCTTCATTTCTACAGAGCCTGGAACTCAAGACGGCACCCAACAGGCTCAACTAACACTGATACGTCTAAAAGCATAAAGCATTACACACTCCTCACTGCATATCATTGGAGGATACATTCCTGGACTTTGTGTACAAAATTGCAGATAATAGAGAACTCTATTGAAATGAAGAACTCCCAGCTCATTACTACTATAGTGTCACACTAGAGGATCTAGAACAGTGGTTCTCAACCTTCCTAATGCCGCGACCCCATAATACAGTTCCTCATGTTGTGGTGACCCCAACAATAAAATTATTTTTGTTGCTACATCATAACTGTAATTTTGCTACTGTTATGAATCATAATGTTAATATCTGATATGCAGAATGTATTTTCATTCCCAGGTCCAAATTTGACACAATACCCAATATGCCCAAATTTGAATATTGGGGGCTAGATGGGTGGATGGGTGGGTTATTTTGTCATTTGGGAATTGTAGTTGCTGGAATTTCTAGTTCACCTAAAATCAGAGCATTCTGAACTCCGCAAACAATAGAGTCGAACCAAACTTGCCACACAGAGCTCCCATGACCAAGAGAAAATCCTGGAAGGATTTGGTGGCCATTGACCTTGAGTTTTGGAGTTGTAGTTCACCTACATCCATAGAACACTGTGGACTCAAACAATGATGGATCTGGATCAAAATTGGCATGAATACTCAATAATGTAAACACTAGTGGAGTTTGGGGAAAAGAGACTTGACATTTGGGAGTTGTAATTTCTGGGATTTATAGTTCGCCTCCAATCAAACAGCATTCTGAACTCCACCAATGATAAAATTGGGCCAAACTTCCCACACAGAACCCCCATGACCAACAAAAAATACTGTGCTTTCTGATGGTTTTTGGTGACCCCTCTTACACTTACACCCCCTCATGACCCCCCCCCCGGGGTCCCGACCCCCAGGTTGGGAAACTCTGATCTAGAAAATGCCTAGAGGAGACTTATTTTCTCACACCTAAGGACTAGCCTTGAAAATATGAGAAAAGGGAAGTTATATTGTAATATTAAAACATGATAAACTAAACTATAATATAAAGCACACGTGCACTAAAACCAATTAAAAGTAGATGAATTTTTAAAAGTGTTTTATTAACCCTTCAAAAACACTTTCCCAGCAAACAGTCAATTGCTCAACAAAGCTTGTCTGCTCAAGATATTTTCATGACTATTTGCTGCTTTGCCATGAAGTGATATGTAGCAGTAGAATGAAGGGAGAGAAAACTGGACCCTGCACCCACCACAATTGCCCACTCCTGACCTAGGAAGACTTACCCACAGTTGCCTTGTCCAGAAATATTCTGTCTAGACATTTCCCAGGTCTTCCGGCACAATCCTATGGTATGCTTAATAATAATAAAATATAATAAAAAAAAACTTTATTTATACCCCGGCACCATCTCCACGAAGGGACTTGGGGTGGCTAACATGAAGCTAAGCCCAAACAATTACAATAAAACAAAGTAAAGTACATACAAAACAGACGATAACATCAAATAAAAATGCTAACAATAACATAGTAAAGCAAAAAATTCACAATAATATAATAGAAACAAAGTATAAAATGCTAAAAGAGTTAAACAAGAGCGAGCTGTCAGTCATTAATTTCAATAGGGCTCCCTATTATCTATAGTTTTACTTTTCCATGGTAAGTCTGGGAATGTATACCTTGTGTATATAGGGGTAATATTTAATTTCTAAACTATATTTCTTTTTAGGATTTCATCAGACAGTCTTTGGGCTCCAGGTACTTAGGAAACGGAGCCCCACAGAAGTCCCATGAAGGCCATCACATGATATAAGGGTACTTATGGCAAGACTCCATGGTGCTCTGTTTTCTAAGTGCATGGAAACAGATCCCAAAAACTGTCTTAAGTAGTTAGCCAACTCTAATCTGGGAAAAGGAGGGAGAAGACAGGAAAAGGCACAAAAAGATCATGGGGTGGCTAGCCATTCCAGATGACTAGTAAAGACAGTAGGGGACAAGGTAAGACAGTTCCCTCCAGGGCAGTAGCCAGAAAAAAAATTCGTGGAGGGTTGAAAATTTTGGAGGGGGGAGTTTTGAAAATTGGGGGGGGGGAGTTGAAACCTGCCTCTTAGCTCACGCTGAAGCAAAGAGCACAGGAGGGGCAGAGCAGCCTTCAATAGCCTGCAGCTCTGCCCCTGTCAACCACCTCCACCAAGTTTGGCCTCTTTAATGAGAGCGTTCAACACCCTCCCCTCCCCCCCCAACTTGGTTGCTTCGCTATATCAGCTATTGCTGCAAGTAATGACAGTGATAATAAATTGTCAATATTTGCTTGAGATAATGCTTGTAGTTCTTGGGGGACTCATAGACAGTTTTTTTGTGTCTCATAGACTTAGCATGGGGATTTGGTTAACCAGTTAAAATTCATGAGTAAACCAGGTTTATTTTTTTTAACCTGAAAAATTTCGGGGGGGGGGGGGTTGAACCCCTAACCCCCCCCCCCCCCTCACTACAGGCCTGGTTCCCTCCACTTTCCCCCACTTTTTTCACTGCCCATATGATGAAGTTCTTAGATGTCTAAACTTTATTTCTGTGTTTTCTCTGAATACCTAAGCTGTATATAAAGATGCCATCTTAAAGCACTCCTAGAATACTGAAGGCTGCAGGAAAAAATAATCTGAGTGATCATATTTATTATTTGGGGGAACAGTGTTCTCATTTTGCCCTCCTCCTCCATAGCTGTTTATCCTTCACGGCAACATCTAGAACAGTGGTTCTCAACCTATGGGTCCCCAGGTATTTTGGCCTACAACTCCCAGAAATCCCAGCCAGTTTACCAGCTGTTAGGATTTCTGGGAGTTGGAGACCAAAACTTCTGGGGACCCACAGGTTGAGAACCACTGATCTAGAAAGTGATACTCCTTCTGTATCACTTGCCATCATTGCTAGTAGCCTCTGAGTTCCAGGAGATGTTAATAAATGACTGTTACAGAAAACATCTGCGGGTAGAATTGTTTCCCAGAAGTGCTATTTTGAACAGCACTTCCTTATGTAGTGGTATTCAAAAATTCATGACTACAATCAGAAAATGTTTTAGTGCTCATTACTAAATGGATAAGAATGTATTATCCTGTGAAGATACCATGGCTATCCTTTAATTTTTTTTTCTTATTCTTTCTTTCTTACAACTTTGTTAGGAACCTGGCTTCAGTAAAAAGAATTCATTTGGAAAGAAGTCTTGTTATTGTTGTTGTAGGTAAGTGCCATCCAGTCAACTTTCACTTATGGTGACAACATGAATGAGAAACCTCCAAAACTCCATCTACATGTCAAATTAATGCAGTTTGACATTACTTTAGCTGCCATGGCTCAGTGCTCTGGAATCACAGTAGCAGTAGCTTTACAAGGTTTTTAAGATTTTCTGCCAAATATGCTTCACCAAACTCCAAATCCTTGATTGAGTTTATCCCTCTGGAATGCACTTCCTCTGCTACTCCTACTACCTTCTACCTTGCCAAGTATTATTATCTTTTCTGGTGAGTTGGGTTCCTCTTACGATACAACCCAAGTAGAATAGTCTCAGTTTAATTATCTTGGCTTTTAAAGAGAATTCAGGCTTGATTTGCTCTAGCACCCACCATTTTTTAGCAGTCCAGAGTATCACATTACAAATGAATCAATGTTCTCCCTGACAGAATTCTTCACTGTCCTTCCTTCGCTATTATGCATAGAAATGGGAAATATAGTGGCATGAACAATCATAACGGTAGTATTCAGTGATCTATTTTGTTACTTCCAGATCTTGTCTAGTTCTTTTGTAGCTGCCCTCCCAGTCCAAACTTCTCCTCATTTCTTGATTTATTTATCGTGTCATCAGCAAACAGACATTTGTATTACATTTTTACAAAAACAAACAGACAGACAGACAAAACACAGAATTTGCAAGCTTGGTAGTTGATTAAATGTCCTTTGACCAGTATCTGGCCACTTGGAGTGCCTCTGGTGTTGCCGCAAGAAGGTCCTCCATTGCGCATGTAGCAGGGCTCAGGTTGCATTGTAGCAGGTGGTCTGTAGTTTGCTTGCATGTCGTGGATTCCACTTTGTAGCCCCATTTCTTAAGATTGGCTCTGCATCTCGTGGTGCCAGAGCGCAGTCTGTTCAGCGCCTTCCAAGTCGCCCAGTCTTCTGTGTGCCCAGGGGGGAGTTTCTCATTTGGTATCAGCCATTGATTGAGGTTCTGGGCTTGAGCCTGCCACTTTTGGACTCTCACTTGCTGGGGTGTTCCAGCAAGTGTCTCCGTAGATCTTAGAAAACTATTTCTTGATTTAAGTCGTTGACGTGCTGGCTGATACCCAAACAAGGGATGGACTGGAGATGTCACTGCCTCGGTCCTTTCACTATTGGCTGCTACTTCCCGGTGGATGTCAGGTGGTGCAATACCGGCTAGACAGTGTAATTTCTCCAGTGGTGTAGGGCGCAGACACCCCGTGATAATGTGGTATGTCTCATTAAGAGCCACATCCACTGTTTTAGTGTGGTGAGATGTATTCCACACTGGGCATACATACTCAGAGCAGATTAGCATAGCGCAAGGGCTATATTTCTTGAATATAGTCTCCATTCTGATTAATGGCTGATCCACAATATGGAAAAAACTTTAACTTTTTCAACATCTTTATTATCCACATTGTTATGTAAACCACGTGTGGTCCTTATTTCTCTGTTCTTAATATCCTATAAATCTTTGTACTTTCTTCCTTGGCTTTCCTCAGTAATCATTTCAAGCCTTTGCTATTTTCTGCTAGTTGTATGGTGTCATCTGCATATTTTGAATGGCTGATGTTCCTTCCTTCAATTTCACAGCTTCTTTCTCCAAGTGTTGCCTTCTGCATGATATGTTCAGCATATAAGTTAGATAGGATAATAAAATGCAATGCTAGTGAGGGAAATGAACTCTCTAGTTTCACTCCTCTTGGCCACATCCTCCAGAGATCTCACTGAGCAAAGAACCCATTATATGCTTTAGCACATTCTAAATAAAACTTTCAAGCTTTTTATTCAAGCATATAATCTTTGGGCAAGTCACTATTTGCTTCACCCATTAAGCAATGCTGTGTGCTCAATGCTACAAACTTGTTTTATTTATGGACATTTCATGAGCACTATCTTTTGGAATGCGTGGACGATGCCATCCATGTATAGCAAATTGCAAATTATTTGCATGGAGTTTTTTTTTTTCATTTCATTAGCACTGTGCTTTCTGCCTGCCAACTGGAAGCTTCAAGCGTTCATTTCAGAAATGGTTTCCCTTAGCTATTGATCTGTCTTTTGAGGTGAGGGGAAAATGTGTCTCCTTTTCAATTATTTATATACCTGTGCAACGTATTTACCATCATTAAAAACACAAGAAATATGTATTGACTAATCAGCTGGCCTAATAGACCTGGACTTCATCCTTTTGTTGTAATAAAAATGGTATTGTCAAGTGAGGCAATGTGAGGTCTCTTTTATATTACCCAATCATTTTCTTTCCATTTGGCAAAGGTCATCTAATGATCTTGAGAAAACTAGCAGACTTGGTAGAATATGGACTAAATGAGATATTATTTATTTATTTGCTTTATTTCTATACCGCATTTTTCAGCCCTTAACAGGCGACTCAATGCGGTTGATATGGGCAAACTTTATTTGTCGTGTCAAGGCAACCAGTCGATTATATTACATTTCTAACAGAACAAAGCAAACAAACAGACTAAATACAAAATTTGTGAGTTTGGTAGTTGATTAAATGTCCTTTGACCAGTATCTGGCCACTTGGAGTGCTTCTGGTGTTGCTGCAAGAAGGTCCTCCATTGTGCATGTGGCAGGGCTCAGGTTGCATTGCAGCAGGTGGTCAGTGGTTTGCTCCTCTCCACACTCGCATGTCGAGGATTCCACTTGGTAGCCCCATTTCTGAAGGTTGGCTCTGCATCTTGTGGTGCCAGAGCGCAGTCTGTTCAGCGCCTTCCAAGTCGCCCAGTCTCTGTGTGCCCAGGGGGGAGTCTCTCATCGAGTATCAGCCATTGGTTGAGGTTTTGAGTGTGAGCCTGCCACTTTTGGACTCTCGCTTGCTGAGGTGTTCCAGCGAGTGTCTCTGTAGATCTTAGAAAACTATTTCTAGATTTAAGTCGTTGACGTGCTGGCTGATACCCAAACAGGGGATGAGCTGGGGATGTCTCTGCCTTGGTCCTTTCACTATTGGCTGCTACTTCCCGGCGGATGTCAGGTGGTGCAATACTGGCTAAGCAGTGTAATTTCTCCAGTGGTGTAGGGCGCAGACACCCCGTAATAATGTGGCATGTCTCATTAAGAGCCACATCCACTCTTTTAGTGTGGTGTGTTCCACACTGGGCATGCATACTCAGCAGCAGAGTAGCACAGCACAAGGGCAGATGTCTTCACTGTATCTGGTTGTGATCCCCAGGTTGTGATCCCCAGTTGTGGGCAAACTGAAGCCTATGAATGACATGTAGCTCCTCAGGCTGGTTTTGTGGCCCCAATGAACAGTAAGTGAACTCTTGCTGTTAAAAAAAATCCTCTCCTATTATTTATTTATTTATTTATTTCCACACATTTCTACCCCATCCTTCTCAAGCCCCAAAGGGGGACCCAGGGTCACTTACAATGACAGCAATTTGATGCTGACAATATACAAAACACTAGATCTGGCCTTGGCTCCAACCTTCCTTGTCAGTGAAGACAGCAGATACCTTGCCTCCCCTATGGCATATTTAACATACTTAGAGGTTCCTATTCATCGGAGGGCTTTCACCCTGGCCCGATGCCACGCTCTCCCATCAGCTGTACTCGAGGGCCGCTACCGGAAGATCCCTTTCCCAGAGAGACTCTGCCCCTGTGACTCGGGTCATGTGGAAACAATAGAACATGTGCTCCTTCAGTGTCCGTTCTACAGGGATACCCGTGCCAGGCTTATCTTACCTCTGATAGACAAGCACCCAGGCCATTCAGGACAATTTTATACCTCCCTGCTACTTGCGGATACTAATTCAGCTACAACCTACAATGTCGCAAAGTTCTGTGCAGCAGCATACAAAATCCGCCAGGGAATGACTAGTTCCAAAAGTCAACTGTGTGTCCAGTAATCTTCTTCCCTGAATCTACAATTTGGTGATGGATCTGGGCATTGTATGTTTTTACCCTGTTTCCCCTTCTGCTCCCTCACCCATATTGTGTTTTTAGTAGTTGTATTTATATTTTTAATGTACCAAACATGCCAGGTTTGTATGGAAATGTGACACTATTTCCTGTGCTGGTCAATGACCGAAATAAATGTTTTGATTTGATTTGAAAACACATTACAACAACATTATGCAAGAGATAAAACATTAGCTTAAAATACATTAAAACATTATTATTTGTCATATAGCCGAATCCTGATCTGATTTAGCAACCCACAACTCAGTCCAAAGTCTGTGATTGTCAGAGTTCAAACATTATGGATAAGGCCAAACCTACTGTCCAAATGCCTGGTCCCAAAACCATGTTTTGAGCTTCTTTCTAAAAGAAAGGAGGAATGAAGCTGACCTAATTTATCTAGGGAGAGCATTCCACAGGCGGGGGGCCACCACCGAGAAGCCCCTAGCCCTCATCCCTGCCAAACACACTTGTGATGAGGGCAGGACCAAGAGCAGGACCTCCCCCGACGAACTTAAATTCCAAGGTGGGACATAATGGGAGATACGTTCGGACAGAACCGTATAGAGCTTTATAGGCCAAGACCAGCACTTTCAATTGTGTTCAGAAGAGGACTGGCATCCAGTGGAGCTGACATAACAGAGGGGTGGTATGTTCCCTATATGTTGCTCCAGTTAGTAATCTGGCTGCCACCCATTGGACTAGTTGGAGTTTCCGAACAGTCTTCAAAGGCAATCCTATGTAGAGTGTGTTGCTGTAATCTATTTGGGATGTAACAAGAGGGTTGACCTCCGTAGCCAGATCAGACTGCCCAAGGTATAGGCGCAGCTGGCACACAAGTTTTAACTGTGCAAAAGCTCCCCTGGCCACCACCAAGACCTGGGGTTCCAGGCTCAGTGATGAATCCAGGATCACTCCCAAGCTTCGAACCTGAGTCTTCAGGGGGAGTGTAACCCCATCCAACACAGGCTGTAACCCTATGCCCTGTTCAGCCTTTTGACTGACCCAGAGGATCTCTGTCTTGTCTGGATTCAATTTCATAGCTCTCATCCAGTCTGACACTGCTGCCAAGCACCTGTTCAAGGTCTGAACAGCCTCCTTGGTGATGGGTGGAAAGGAGTGACAGAGTTGGATGTCATCCGCATAGAGATAACACCCAATTCCAAAACTCCAGATGATCTCCCCCAGCAGCTTCATGTAGATGTTAAACAACATTGGGGACAGTACTGAATCCTGTGGGACTCCACAAAACAAAGGTTGTGGGGTCGAACAGGTGTCACCCAATAACACCTTCTGTGATCAACCCTCTAGGAAGGACCAGAGCCACTGCAAAGCAGTACCTCCAAGCCCCATACCTGTGAGGCATCCCAGAAGGATACCATGGTCAACGGTATTGAAGACCACTGTAAGGTCCAGCAGAACCAACAGGGACACATTCCCCCTGTCTAGTTCCCAGCGTAGATCATCTACCAAGGCAACCAAGGCTGTTTCAGAATGGCCTAGGAGGAGCTGAAAATATGTCAAAAATATTCCCTAGCCTACTGTAGAGTATTTGGGAGCAAGATATGATTTCTTGCAAGGGATGAGATGTGATGCTGTATTTCATGGGCTCCTGGGAGAACTAATGCCCTACTAGCTGTTGTCAGCCAAGGTCATGCTCCCTACTTATGCTTGTTTTCCATCTATCCTTCCAAAGACATTGGCTTGCTATTTGAAAGATGTAATAATTTCTCAATATAGTAGGGTTTTTTCAAGTGCCTGACCAAATGTGCATTCTTCAGCATTATTTGAGGGATTTTTAAAGGAGAATTTGATTGGAAAATTGTATAGGCCCATTTGGAGATGGTATTGAAACACTCACTCATATACTGTCATTCTGTTCCTTCCACAGGGAATTGTGAAAAGAGTTCATCACTTCATCAGTGATTTCTAGTCCAGGTCATTCATCTGGTCTGAATATATCTTTCCTCCTTGTGGATCAAGATAAACAGGTAAGAACAAATTCTTCAGAATCTGGAGGGAGGGGGCTACTGACAAAATTAACTCCAACATGGGAACCCCAACATTATTCTCTCCCTCACACACACTAAAATGTGATTTATTAATTATACTAACAACTTCAGCACATAAATTTGCTATCCCACTAGTGTCACATTAGCATAGATAGTTTAGACATACCAGATTGCATACCTACAACATTGCACTTCTCCATTAGCACAATTGCACTTATTCACTGTTCTATAGGGCCACTTACTTCTGCACACCCTCAAAATCTTGCCATTCTGCACATCCTCAAAATCTTGCCATCCTGCACTATTGTATTTTCTTTATTCTTTTAGCACAATTGTGCAATTCCAGAATTTAATATCCAAGAAATAAAACATAAAAGACAAATCTATATAAATAAAAATGTAATGTTTGTTTGTGGGATTAACATAACTCAAAAACAACTGGGCAAATTGACACCAAATTTGGCCACCTACTAACCCGTACTAACCCAAGGAGTGACCATCACTCAAAAAAATGATTTTGTCATTTGGGAGTTGTAGTTGCTGGATTTATAGTTCACCTACAATCAAAGAACATTCTGAACTCCACCAATGATGTGTGACACATATGACTCGCATGACCAACAGAAAACACTAGAAGGGTTTGGTGGGCATTGACCTTGACTTTGGGAGTTGTAGTTCACCTACATCCAGAGAGCACTGTGGATTCAAACAATGATGCATCTGGACCAAACTTGGCACAAATACTCAATATGCACCAAATATGAACACAGTCTTTAGGGGAAATAAACCTTGACATTTGGGAGTTGTAGTTACTGGGATTTACAGTTCACCTACAAACAGAGAGCATTCTGAACCCCATGAACTGTTTACCCACAAGCATAGAAAAATTACATGTATTAGAAACCAACACTTTCTCATTACTTTATTTTCTAGATCACCAGACTGGGCCACAGCAATGCATGGCAGGGGACGGCTAGTATAAAATAAAAGGAAAACAGCCAGCTTGAAAATAGTTAGAAGGAGGAAAGGGAAAGAAGAATCCACCCCTACTGAGGTCACTTTATTATTGGCATGCCAGCAAAGAGGCAAAAAAGGATCCATTACACAAAGTTAAGTCAATGAAAGACTGTGTGATTGGAAACAATTGATGGGATTTACCCATTAATAGCTAGCTAGAGATAAGACAATCATGGGAGGGAAGCAAATTAATGGGATGCACGCTGCATCATATGGCAGGGACCATTTCCAAAGATGAAAGACCAGCTGCAATGCCTTAAGGATGCAAAATATTTAAAGATAAAACATTTCCGCTTTTGTGGTCGGTTGCCACCAGTGGTGCAATGGGTTAAACCCTTGTGCCAGCAGATCTGCTAATTCAAAGGTTGGTGGTTCAAATCCAAAGAGCAGGGTATGTTCCCATCTGTCAGCTCCAGCTTCTCATGCAGGAACATGAGAGAAGCCTCCCACAGGATGGTAAAACATCCGGGTGGCCCCTGGGCAACGACCTTGCAGACAGCCAATTCTCTCACACTGGAAGCAACTTGCAGTTTCTCAAGTCACTCCTGACACACACACACACAAAAACCCACTTTTGTCAATTATCAAAAAACATTCCCTCTTGACATGGATTTTCCCCTCTTTAATTAATCAAAACCATTAATCAAAACATCCCAGGAGTACCCTTCCTCCCCCTTGCCATTTCTGGTTGTAGTTTTCACTCCTTCTGCTGCTGGCCACAAGATAAACAAATCCAAGGTGATGACAGAAATTGGCATTCTCTATTTGACCCAATATACAAGCAAATACAAACATGGTTAAATGCATGGTAAGACCCATCTTCCAGTGTACAGTTACAAGCATCTTACATAAAAATGAAAACAAAGCATGGCAGAATGTATGACAGCTATCACATTATCTCTCCATCTTCCAATCAGCCAGCTTTTACATCAATGAGTTCCATCCTGACAATCACATCTATGGGTCTTGCAACACCGATCCTGCCATTTACAAGCTCCAGCAGCAATTCTAGCAGTGCCCAATCAAGAGGAGGACCGTACTCTACCATGCTTGCAATGGCCAAAACTATGCATAGATTTCAAATATAGTTTTACCATCAAGTTGCCACTCTTTCTCATATCATACATCTCAGAACCCATGTCTCTGTTTACAGCTGTGAATCTCAGAGAAGTATGCAGTATGTTATTAAAGATGTCTGCAGTTTCTCTCATAATGGTCTTCCAGGTGATGGAAGCAATACAAACTCCTGAAGCAATGTTCAAACTGGACCCTCAGGTTTAGAGCCATCATTTGGGTGGTTTCTCTGGAGCCACTCAAAAGCTGGTTCATCTCTAAGCAGGGTGGTCTGGCTAAATGCCACACCTTAAAGAGGGAGACTATAAGAAAAAGAATGGGGCTGTGTAAAGTAAATGCCACAACCACAGCACTTTGTTTGGATTTGTTGGCACCAGGTCCAGGCAATGCCCACCCAGTCCCTAATGTTTTCCAACAATACACAAAAGTATACCCGGACAGAAACAAAAGACAGAGTGCAATGAATTGGCTCAGAGGCTTTTGAGCAGTGGACCACCCAGAAAAGAAGTTAAAAATACCTTTTGCATTGATTATTGGTCAGGTGTTCCTTGCTAACAAAAAAAGGAATGGAGTAATGCGTTGCGAATTTAACTCTGTAAATGTTAAAGTTTTTGCTGAGGGGAATGCAGCTCCATCTGATGCCACAGATCATACCTTGAAATATGCAGAAGGGAAAGGACAATGAGCCCACTTATGGAGACAGGCTTTCAAACAGAGCTTCTGTCTGTGTGTGCTTCCCCAAAACACGCATGAAGCTAATGAGCCCGACAGCCATGCGAACCTCAAGGCGTCTGCCTGTAGTGGCTGCCAAGAATGTCCTACAGAGCAAGGGCTGTTAATTTAGCATGACTCTGTGAATAAAGTCTAAAATGAGTGGACTGGTACTATCTCTTCCCAAGAGAATTTCCCTCCATTTGTTTGCAGAGCTCCCCGGAGCCTATGAAAACAAAACTCCTGGACATTCTTTGGCTCATCCGGTGATTGATTTGAAATTGCTTCTCACACAGCACAGATTTTCGAAAGAAGCCCAAGCATGAAATCAAATCTTCAAGGTGCACGAGATGTATTTTTACAAATATCAACCACTGAAGGGGAAAATGTTAGGTTCATATAGCTAAGAGTTATAGTTTGTTTAAGTTACAATTATAGTTCATTTAAGGCCTTTTTAAAAAGGAGAAATAAAGCTGTGCAAATGATCCAGCTGAATTCCAAAGTAAATTGGTTCAATTTGGACTAATTTGTATAACTTTGGATTGGATCGGTTTGCTCCAGTTTGGTTCTGGAACAGAAGACCCACAGGTTGAAGCAATTCGGAACAATCTAAGGATTACAATGTCAAAATGCGTGGAAAAATCCCTGGACAGCGCATCTCAGACATGACCATGTAAGGCATACAGAGGGAGAGCAATTCTCTTTGTTTGGTGAGGATGTGTCCAAATAAGTACAAAATCGTAACTGTTTCTACTTTGTTCTGAGCCTGACCTGCACCTTTAGTTAAACCTATGGCTGGAATGCATGCACACAAACGCCAGCATGGAATTGTTGACTAGAATCATAAAGTTGGAAGGGACCTCATGGGCTATCCAGTCCAACCTCCTGCCAAGAAGCAGGAAAATCGTATTCAAAGCACCCCCGACAGATGGTCATCTAGCCTCTGCTTAAAAGCCTCCAAAGAAAGAGTCTCCAGCACACTCCAGGGCAGAGAATTCCACTGCTGAACAGCTTTCACAGTCAGGAAGTTCTTCATAATGTTCAGGTGGAATCTCCTTCCCTGTTGTTTGAAGACATTGTTCCATATCCTAGTCTCCAGTGCAGCAGAAAACGAGCTTGCTCCTTCCTCCATATGACGCTCACATATTTCTACATGGCCATCATGTCTCCTCTCATTCTTCTCTTCTGAAGGTTAAAACATGCCCAGCTCTTTAAGCCGCTCCTCATAGGGTTTGTTCTCCAGACCCTTGATCATTTTGGTCGCCCTCCTCTGGACACATTCCAGCTTGTCAACCTTTCCCTTCAATTGTGGTGCCCAGAACTGGACACAGTAGTCCAGGTGTGGTCTGACCAAGGCAGAATAGAGGGATAGCATGACTTCCCTGGATCTAGACACTATAGTCCTATTTATGTAGGCCAAAATCCCATTGGGTTTTTTTTGCTGCCGCATGACATTGTTGGCTCATGTTTCACTTGTTGTCCATGAGGACTCCATGATCTTTATCACACATACTGCTCTCAAGCCAAGCGTTCCCCATTCTGTATCTTTTCATTTCATTTTTTCTGCCTAAGCAGAGTATCTGGACTACAAAGTTTTTTCCCCCACCATTGTTGTAGATGAAATTCCAGATGCAAAGCAAAAAATAAGAAACCTCATGAGTCAAGTCCCTGTTGAGATGCTATACTTAGTTGCCAGGTCAGGTTCCATGTGTGGTGTAACTCCATGTTTCTCTCGAATTTCATTTTGAGTGAAATTTTGAGACAAAGTGCTCTGTTATTTATTTCAACCACAATTAAATTCTAATATCATTCATCATCTTGTTTTTCCCTCCTGTGTCATGAATACAGAACGAATTCTTTTTAAAAGGCCATGTTATATATTTGGGGCTTAGAAGTGTATTCAAAGAGAAAATTAAAATGTAAATAGAGGTGAAAGGGCCTCTTGCTCTGACTGCTGAAGGACTCAGAGAAATTACTGTCTACTTCAAGCAATGGTTGTTCTCATCTCCTATTCAGCTTGTGTTCTATATTTTCTTAAGTTTTGCCATATTCAGGAGGGAGCAAGCTTGTTTTCTCCTGCTCCAAAAACTAAGAGCCCTTCCGCACAGCCCTATATTCCACAATATAAAAACAGAAAATCCCACAATATTTGCTTTGAGCTGGGCTATGTGAGTCCACACTCAGATAATGTGGGATCTTCTGCCTTGATATTCTGGGATATAGGGTTGTATGGAAGGGCCCTCAGATAACCCAGTTCAAAGCAGATATTGTGGGATTTTCTGCCTTGTTATTCTGGGATATAGGGTTGTGTGGAAGGGCCCTATGACCCCTTCTACACTGTCATATAAAATCCAGATTATTTGCTTTGAACTGGATTATATGATTCTACACTGCTATATAATCCAGTTCAAAAAAAGATAATCTGGATTTTACATAGCAGCGTAGATGGAGCCTTAGACATTGAGCAATGGATTCAAACTCCAGGCAACAGCTTCCACCTAAACAACAGAAAACCAATCCTGATAGTAAGAGCTGTTCTACAGTGGAACATGTTGCCTTCAAGTGTGTTGAAGTCTCTTTCTCTGGGAGTTTTCAAGCAGAAGTTAGATGGTCATCTGTCAGAAGTGCTTAGAGTGTGTCTTCCTGCACAGCAAAATGGGGTCATTTGTTATTTATTTATTTGTGGTATTTCGGGTATCTCAATCCCGAAAGGGACTCAGAGCAGTTCACAGTGTTGGCAACAATTCAGTGCCATCGATGGTGCAATGAGTTAAAACCTTGTGCCAGCAGGACCGAAGATAGACAGGTCGGAGGTTTGAATTTGAGGAGAGTGTGGATGAGCTCCCTCTGTCAGCTCCAGCTCCCCATGCGGAGAGATGAGAGAAGCCTCGCACAAGGATGATAAAACATCAAAACATCTGGACATCCCCTGGGCAATATCCTTGCAGACGGCCAATTCTCTCACACCAGAGGCGACTTGCAGTTTCTCAAGTTGCTCCTGACATGGAAAAAAATGCCATCAATAATGACCCTTAACATTAAACATTATTAAACACATCACATAAAACATCACATATCACACAAAGACATAACTGTTGTCCGTAAATAGTCCTGGGTCATTACAATTTCAACTTGCACTTTAACTTTAAATATTCCTATGATGGGTTGGACTGAATTGCCCCTGGAGTCTCTTCCAACTCTATAATTACATGATTGTGTGATTTCCTTGCAAAGATTTTTGCAGGAATAATCCACAATATCCTTGTTTTATATCCATAGAGTAGCTACTCAAAATATCAGAGTCTTCTTTCTTGCATTTGTCCAAAATGTGTCTTCCTAAACCTAAGGGCACAGTTTGCAGCCAGTGAACTGAAAAATTCAAGAATCGTGCTTTTCTCTTTGATGCAACAAGCATTAAAGACCTATTTCTCAATGATGTGGTAAATCTCCATCTGGCCTGTATTTCAGAAGGATAAAGAGCTCACATGGCAAAATACTCTCTCATGGAGAGTCAAAAAGCACCCTACACATCAAATATGGATGGGCAAGCACCCCTGAGAATTACTTATAGAGGTTTGATGGGCATTCATCTGTGACATTCAAAGGTGTGGTGGCCAAACAGAATTCATTGTCTGATCCTAGTAAATAGCATCAATTCAGAATATGCTGGAAAGATTCTTGGTGAAGACTCGAGGGACCCATTAGCTGGATACTCTGGCCGTCATTCTGTTAGTCCATCTTATACCACTCTGTGTATTTTGTTCCTGTTGTTACAGGAAATACTTGGGATAAGAAGTGTTTTAGATTTTAGGTTCTTTGGGATTTTGGAATGCCTGTCTTTGCATGTGCATGCATAATAAGATATCATGGAGATATAGCCAAACTCTAAACACCACATTTGTTGATTTTTATATACATCTTATACATATTGTTTGAAAGTCATTTCATACAATATTTTTTTAAATTTTGCACATTCACCCATGTTAGACAATTTTGAATGTTGAAGTATTTTAGATTACAGAATTCTGAATAAAGGAGGCTCAACTTGTATTTGCTTCCTCCTTCTGCACTGACCTTTAAGCCTCATCACTAGGAGTATTGGGTATAGATCAAGGGAAATAATAGTGCAATCCCTGTTTTGCTTTGGTGAGACTTCATCTGGAACACTGTGTCCAGTTCTGGGCACCACGGTCCAGGAAGGCTGTTGACAAGATAGAAGGTGTCAAGAGAAAGTAAATCAAAATGGTCAGTTTGGAAACCATGAAATGCTATGTGGTGCAGCTTAAGGAAGTGGGTGTGTTTTGGCTGGAGAAAAGAAGGTTGAAAGGGGACATGTTAGCTATTTAAAATATTTGAAGAGATATCCTATTGAGGAGAGCGCAAGTTTGTTTTCTGCAGCTCCAGAGACTAGGACATGGAGCAAAGGATTCAAAATATAGGAAAATATTAGGAGGAACTGTCTAATAGTAAAAGCTGTTAAACCAGTGGTTCTTAACCTGTGGGCCGTGGATCACATGTGGGCTGCAGACCACCAGTGAACCACAAGGACAAAAATCTGTCCGCGAGCCTCCTTCCTCTTTATTTCTTTTATTTTATTTTATTTTATTTCCACTCCTTTTGCACTGCCAGCCACTCATTCCCTGTCACTGACCATGGCATATGTTCTGTATGAGAAACTAGAGCTGATGTGGTCTATCCAATGCAATTTTCTGAATCACCACCCCAAACCAAATCTAAAGTTGACCAAAAACTGATTTGTAACCCTTTTGGTACTAATGTTGGAGAGTGGTCCCTGGTCAAGTAGTCTCTGGTCAAGTGGTCCCTGATTAAAAAAAAGTTGGGAACCACTGTGGGTGGATCCAGACAGCCTTTTATCCAAGGAGCATCCATGTTTAAAAAACGAGGATGTTCCTGGAAGGCTGTCTACACCCACCCTGGGGTGGGTCTCCAGATGTTGTACTGGGACTTCCCAGTACAACATTGGGAGACTAAACCCCCCCTCCCCAGAAGCCCCCCTAAACTGAGTAAAAAATTAAAAGAACTCACCCGGCCTCCCTGGGATGGCTACCAGAGTTCTCCTGGTGCATACAAATGGAGAAAGGAGGGGGGAGCGATTTTCTTCTCTCTCCACCCCCCTCCCCTTCTCCTGGCATGTCATTTGGGCATGACAGGAGAACTCCGGCAGCCATCCCAGGTAGGCCAGGTGAGTTCTTTTCTCTTTACTCAGTTTAGGAGGGCTTTGGAGGAGGGGGCTGGGATTCCTAGAGTTTTCTGGGTTAAATTAGAACTGAAAATAGTGGGTTATCCCATGCCTTTCAAGAAGGCACAGAATAAATCCATTCTCTGATAATTCACTACAAAGCAGGGTTTTCCTGGTTCATAGCAAATTTAATTTGGGACTGTCCAGAATGTCGTCTGGACAGTCCCTCCTTTATTAATGGAATATGCTGCTAGCAGTGTGGTGGTCTCCTTTGAAGAATTCTAAACAGAAACTGGTCATCTATCAATTAGTACTATAATTCCATGTACCTGCATGGCAATGGTCTGGATTGGATGGATTTGATTTTATTCAGTGCTTTGATTTTAAATGTCTCAATCAAATGTTATCCCTGTGGTAACTTTTCTGACACCTCCTGCTTAAAACCCAAAAAGTATTATTGATAGTGATGCTGTTTAATGTTGTTTTTGATATTGCTTATGTTGTAAATTGTACCTGATTTTACATGTTGTACACCGCCGTGAGTCGCCCCAGGGCTGAGAACGGCGGTCTACAAGCGCAGTAAATAAATCACTTGCAAGACTAAAATTTGGGACTGAAGGAAAAGTTTGTAAACAGAATTTGAATGGTGAGCATGCTTTTCCCCACCCACACCCAATAATAGCTGAACCCCTTACACAAGCAGTTCCCACTCCTTTCTTACATGGAGATGCAAAGCATTCAACCTGAATCCTTCTGCATATAGAACATATGTTCTACCACAGAGCAAATTTTCAAAGAAGAGCTGGTAGAAAGATTAAATGAAACTACATTTCAGAATGTATGTGTTTGAATGAAACTCATGCCACTCAAGAGAAATTCCTTGCACAGCACAATCTCAGTATGGTTGAGGAAAAGAAAGCCTGAACTGTTAGTTTTCTACCTTACAAGGAACTCCTGGTCTTGCAGCAATCAAACCTCCAAACCTTGATAGAAACTGAAACTGTAACAGGAAAGTTGAACCTTAAAAATAATAACAGTAAGATTAAGCCATGAACCGTATCACTTCCCTTCGAGTTCATCCCACCCCTCGCCTCCTTTGGGGACTAGACATGCCAAGTCTGTTAATATATGGCCTGGATAAACTGTGCAACAAGGAATGTGAGATTCAAAGTGCATAAAAAGCTGTGCGTCTGACTTATTCAAAACACCTGTCTATGTACTTAAAGGAATAAAGGCCAGGAGAGAGGGAGCCGGAGGAACATAAAAAGTGCGGCTTCCCATTACATCACCACCTGATGTTTTACTTTCTAGGTAAGAGGATATTACAATTCACTTAATAAAACATCTGTAGTATCAAATTAAAGTAGCAAAAAAGCAGTCAGCTGTTGGGAATGTGCCTTTGCTTTTTGGATCAGAAGAAAGACATTATCTTGTTTGAGGTTCCTTGAGCAGCCGAGGAGACGGGCAAAGTCCCAGGAGACAAACATCTTTCTCTTTGTGAAGAGTAGCTTGGAGCCGAGACAGGCAAAGAATTATGCCTTAGACTCCCTTTCCTTGTTCTCCCACAAACTAACGGATATCACACCAGCATTGGTGAGGTTCATTCATTCAACATGTAAGAACTGTCTCATTAGACTCAACCCCCATGGGTCACTTAAATCCAGGTTTGCAGAGTTCCTGGACCCAATATGGCCACCAGCCATTTATAAGGGGTCAATATTGGACTTCAGTGGACTTTTTTGAGATTCTTGTTGCTTTTTTAAATTACTTTCTTCTTGTAAATTGTAAGAGAAACATAGCTGACCACAACACTATCATTTTGTTTTGTTGCATTTATCCAGTAGTGATAAAATCACGACTGATCTTATAGTTAGAACTTCCTTTTCTTGGGATGTATCTATCTACCCTGTAAAGTTAATGCATTTGGACAAGACTTTCCACTTCATCACACTGGGGCTTTTTGCCCCTTTGAAGCATTTTGGAGATGGTCCCTGCCGAGCACCATTACATAACGTTTGGCAGGCCCCACCCCATTTACCTTCCAAGTGCCAAGGAAGCATTGCAAGATGCTTTCTTGGCAACAACAGAGAGGTAAGTGGGTTTGGGGTAGCTCCAACAGAGTTACCCACATTTTGGGGCTCTTTCCCCTTTGTGACGGGGAAAAAGGCACCAACGCATGTTACCATGTTGCCACTCTTTCTCCCATCTGATGGGGACAAGGCACCGACACATCTTGTCTCATCCCTCACATGTGATGGGGGAAAGAGGGAGGGTGCTCAGGGCACCACAATGTGCCCTGCTCACTTGCTATTTCACCGGCAACTGTGAAAAAATCCTTTAATGCTCATGGGGTCTCCTTTGTGGAGAGAAAATAGTAATACCAGCAAACAAAAAGAAAAGAAAAGCATCATTCTCGGAAAACTACTAACACCTTACCTCTCCTCTAGAGCAGAAAGTAGAAACTGTTTTAAGGAAGCATTAAACCCAAAGCAGAAAGGCATGAGAGCGAAAAAGGCAGGTAGGGCCTGCAGTGCAAATCAAGAGAAAAGAGGGCTTTTTATAGGAAGCCCAGATAATAGCTCCAGGTCATCACTATTCCTTTCCAGTGGGAAGTGGGAAGCCTCCTTAAAATGCCTTAATGTAAAACTGCATGGAGGGAGAAAGCGCACAGTGCCTCCTGTCTTCTCTAGAACAGAAAGTAGAAACAGTTTTAAGGAAGCATTAAATCCAGGTCTCCTCTACAGATGAAAGAGAAAGGATCGCAGAAAGAGTGGTCTCTTAACTTTTAATCTAGGTCTTAATGAAGGATATTCTGTGGATGTAAAGTCACAGGATCAGAGAAGGAGAGAGGAAAGAGATGGATTTGTCCAGGTGAAAATAACCAACTATTTATTATGCCCAGCCAGGCAGGTGAAACAGCTTCCTCACACAGGACAATAGACTGCCCACCCTAGTATATGGTGAATGGGTTTTTATACCTTTTTCCCAAGTAATTTTCTATTTCTCTACATCATCAATCAAGTAACAAGCTGATTGGTTGTGCTGCGTGCTCATGCATGATAGAAAGTTTCTATTTACTCTTAACTTTCATTTCCCTTAAAGCATGTGACTTCTGGGAAATCACATGAGTCTAAAAGTCCAATTGGTGCATTTCTACATGCTTATTAATTATGTGTTTATATGATCCACTCATTTCCACACCTCCCATGTTGAATAATGTAACAGGTTCTCTTTACAAGCAGTTTCTTAACTTAGGTTTTACATATATTTCTAAACACCATTTCTTTTAAGCTTTCCAAGCCCTCTTAGATATAAGGACAAACAATGCAATTGCCTGAAATGATGGAAAGGGGAGCCCGGGGAGCCCTCCCATTACCACCAATGGGCAGGATCTAGCTGTATTTTTCGGCTGCAGTCTAAAACTCCATCTAGCTGCGTACCTGTTTTGGGGAGGTGATTGCAAACAGTTATGGGGATCTAGTGGTATCCAGGCAGCAGAAACAGATTGAAGTTCAATGTATTGTTGAAGGCTTTCATGGCTGGAATCACTGGGTTGTTGTGGGTTTCTGGGCTGTATGGCCATGTTCTAGAAGCATTCTCTCCTGACGTTTTGCCTGCATCTGTGGCAGGCATTCTCAGAGGTTGTGACAATGTCAGGAGAGAATGCAACTATCACAACCTCTGAGGATGCCCGCCAGAGGTTGTGATGGTTAGGTTCAACCAATATGCACAAGCCTACTATTCAGCAGAAGTGAACCTGCCACTGTAGGAAGTAGTGAATTCACTCAATTTTATTGCTGCTCTGGTAATGGATCCTCTCCCATCAGAGGTTTGGCACTGGGAGAGCTCTGAGCAGATGTAGGATGAGCAACAGTAACATCAAGGGTGGATTCACCATCCCTGCAATCTAATATATAACTATGTGTGTGAAAGTCTTCCACAGTCCTGCATAATTGAAGACCTATTCAGCTGAAAACATCACATAATATTATATACACTCCCATTTTCCCCAAGCACTCATCAATTGCAGAGTAGCTCTTTGCTTAAGTTTGGTTTCCTTTAGAGGGAGAGATCATTGGAGACTTTAGGCATTTCTATAATAGCTGAGTTTATACACAAACATAAAAAGCTGAGTGAAGCTTACAGCTCATAGCTCTCTGCCACACCAGATCCCTGAGAGATGCAGTCTTAATATGTGCTTTTGAAACCTCGAAGCTCTCTATTTCCTTTCATTTGATTCTGATTTAGAGATGCAATTTCTTGTTTCTGTACACATGTAGAATACAAAGAAAAGAGTGTGTGTGAGAGGGACAACATCAACCTCAACCAGCAGGTATTTGAATTTACCATGTTTCCCTGAAAATAAGATATTGTCTTATATTTATTTTTCCTCTAGAAGACACACTATGGCTTATTTTCAGGTGGTGTCTTATTTTCATTAAGTATGGTAAAACAATCTGCATTTATGGGATGATCTCTCTGGGCTCAGTAGCATTGAGAACACTCTTTCCTGACTATTAAGAATGGGGTTTAATGGTTTGAATGTTGGACTAGGGTTCCAAGAGGCCAAGGTTCAAATCATCACTCAAACTTTAAAAACCACTGTTTGACCTTGGGGAAGTCACTCTCTTTTAGCCACAGAGTAATGCAATGGCAAACCCTCTCTGAACAAATCTTACCAAGTACACCCTTGAATGGGTTTGCTATAAATCAGAGTTGACTTGAAGGCACTCAACAACAAGCAATACCTCTTAAAAGGGAAATGTATGATTATATCTATGAGGAACTCTGAGCCATCTTTCTGGCTCAATAACCTAAGCATGGGTGAGAAGTTCATTTGGTTATCATTTCAAGGTGAAGTTAGTAAATTGGCATGTCCCTGCTCTATACACAAAACAAGAAGCATTTCAACCTTAAAATCAATAATCCATATTTTTCTGCAGTTTATAATGCAGGCACAAAATGAGTTAATTTAAATTATGAATTTTAAGTAGTGTATTGGTTATTTGAAATGCATTGCTCTAATATGTTATTTTAAACTGATATTTAACACATTTATCTGTTGTGTGTTTTAGTTCATTTTGCATTTTAATATATTTCCATTCTCTGCCTTGATCCATGGGAATAGGTGGTTAACAAATTATTAGTAGTAGTAGCAATAGTAATATTTCCATAGCTACAACTGCTACTAATGTACACATTTGAAAAACTGCACAAAACAGTGTATTTGTGGACAGCAAATGCCTATATTTTGAGAACATTTACTCACAAGAGAAAGATATATTTATTTTAAGAGGAAACAACCTGAAAAACTATGTATTGTCAAAGGCTTTCATGGCTGGAATCACTGGGTTGTTGTAGGTTTTTGAGCTATATGGCCATGTTTTGAGCTATAAGGCATGAGCATCAAGTTTGCAGATGACACCAAACTGGGAGGGATAGCCAATACTCCAGAGGACAGGAACAGGATTCAAAACGATCTTGACAGATTAGAGAGATGGGCCAAAACTAACAAAATGAAGTTCAACAGTGACAAATGCAAGATACTCCACTTTGGCAGGAAAAACGAAATGCAAAGATACAAAATGGGGGATGCCTGGCTCGAGAGCAGTATCTTGGAGTCCTCGTGGACAACAAGTTAAACATGAGCCAACAATATGATGTGGCGGCAAAAAAAGCCAATGGGATTTTGGCCTGCATCAATAGGAGCATAGTGTCTAGATCTAGGGAAGTAATGCTACCCCTCTATTCCGCTTTGGTTAGACCACACCTGGAATATTGTGTCCAATTCTGGGCACCACAATTCAAGAGAGATATTGACAAGCTGGAATGTGTCCAGAGGAGGGCGACTGTAATGATCAAGGGTCTGGAGAACAAGCCCTATGAGGAGCGGCTTAAGGAGCTGGGCATGTTTAGCCTGAAGAAGAGAAGGCTGAGAGGAGATATGATAGCCATGTATAAATATGTGAGAGGAAGCCACAGGGAGGAGGGAGCAAGCTTGTTTTCTGCTTCCCTGGAGACTAGGACGCGGAACAATGGCTTCAAACTACAAGAGAGGAGATTCCAACTGAACATGAGGAAGAACTTCCTGACTGTGAGAGCCGTTCAGCAGTGGAACTCTCTGCCCCGGAGTGTGGTGGAGGCTCCTTCTTTGGAAGCTTTTAAACAGAGGCTGGATGGCCATCTGTCAGGGGTGATTTGAATGCAATATTCCTGCTTCTTGGCAGGGGGTTGGACTGGATGGCCCATGAGGTCTCTTCCAATCTTTGATTCTATGATTCTAGAAGCATTCTCTCCTGACATTTCACCTGCATCTATGGCAAGCATCTTCAGAGGTTGTTTGCCATAGATGCAGGCAAAACATCAGGAGAGAATGCTTCTAGAACATGGCCATATAGCCCGAAAAACCTACAACAACCCAACCTGAAAAACTCATTGTTTTTCAGAAAGAAAGCATACACAATCTTTTTATTAAAATGAACTTTAAAATGATGTAGATGTCTCTTCTTACCTTTCAACATTCTTATGATTCTGGGGATTTATTTTCCCATCAATCAGAGGACTGTATGCTGACTTATCTATCCCTTTCCTTCCAGTGATCCCTAAAGTGACAATCAGAAGCTGCATTCTCCTGCATTCATCCTTGCACCAGAAGTGATTGCAAAAGGAGGGTTGGAAATATCACTATGTTGCACTCTGATCAGCAGGAGAACAGCTCCCCATTGCTCAATGCTGCCTGGAAAAGCAGAATTGGAGGACTTTTATGATCATGGCTATAATGCCATGACCATAAATATATAGAGACTGTGAATATGAATCAGTTACGGAGATTTTTTAAAAACCACACATAAACGTGATAATGAATTCCAGCCAACTTCTTACCAAATTGGCCTCTACCTAATTTGAAGACAAAAACAACTGTGGGAATTGTGAAGCATTTTTGACTTCATATGTGGGTTGTAACCTAAGCGAACTCTAGGCAAAACAAAGGCAAAAATGGAAACAAAATCAACATTCAAAAAGCATGGGAAATCCAGACAGCAATTAATCAGGGAGTGCTAACACCTCACAACAAAGATTCCCCCAAGTAGCAACCAGCCAGGCATTGAAGCTGCAAGGCCATTAAATGATACTCAAGGTGGCGATTTGCAACATTCACACTTGCCTCAAGCAGACAAGAGTTCTTTCTTCCGCCCTGGACAATCCACATATATATAAGTCTCACTTGCCTAGCTTCCAACAGACCCTTCAATCTCTGAGGATGCCTGCCATAGATGTGGGTGAAACATCAGAAGAGAATGCTTCTGGAATATGGCCATACAACTTGGAAAACTCACAGCAACCCAACCTCATATCTCTTTTCCTATCCTTGATACATGGTGCAGATGAGAGATCTGATGCCCTTTCCTTTCCAGGAAGGAAAACAACTTTGCCATGACTACACATAGGGCTGGATGTGCTGGTGAATGTGACAGACATTATCTAAGCGAGATATTCATTTGTAAGTCACACTACACATGAGAGGAGAATTATTCACCATCATTATATTTTGCTGACAGTATTGGAAATTGAGTTGCTCATACAGCACATTGCATGTGATGGTTCTACACTGTTACAATAGTGGATTGCATGATGGCAGTTTGTCATATGTTGCATTGTACTGCTGTTCTTGATGGGGACAGTTCAGTTCTGGTAGAATGTATCTGTGTGTGCAGATATCTATGCTACATTGGATTGCATCCTAAGCCTGAAGAACAAAATGGCCCTGCTAGGCATCTCCTGTTCATCATGGGTGATCACTTGTGGTTGAGTATGAGAGTCTTCCAGAAGGAGAATTGTGGCAGTAAATCTGTAAATTACTATGAAAACCTATTCTGGATCCATATGGTCTTTCACATTGTGGATATAGATTTCCAGGTTCAAGGTGGTCATGACAAGGATTTGCTTTACATGTCTTCCTATTGCAATGTTTCTTCACTTCACTCTGTATATATGTCTCTTCAAAACCAATAGCTCTATATAAAGCCAAATGGGTAAAATAAATGGATCAGCATTGCTGATTGGACATCTTTCATCAAACAAAAAGATAATAAGCTAGCTTTGGGGGCACAACTTATAATTTATAAACACCCTCAGTATCTGAGACCAAAGGTGACTGCCTCATTCCACCTACAGTTGGACTGGCCTTGATGTCAAATGAACAGACAGTGGCAACAGCTTCTGTTCTTCTTCCTCACTGTAGCCTCTAAAGCTGATTTTCTGTTGTTTTGAATTCAAAGATTGATCTGTACATCCCCTCTTGGACATAAAAACTCAGTGTAGGGAATTGGTTAATAGAAGTGTACAGCATGCCTCAATTTTTAATCAGAGAAATAGTATCATTCAGCTCTCAGAGGTTAGGGAGACAACATTGCCTAAAAGAATGCAAACAGCAAAGGACGATAGCAACTGGCATTTATAAGTAAGTGTTCCAAGGAAAACTCAGCCGAAATCAGTGCTCTGATCCAATTTCACTGAAATAACTTGATGGTTTGACAGTCAATGCACTGCTGAGTGTGAACAGGACAACATTCATTTACTGACATGTTTTGGCAACTCCTCAAAACTGACAACTGCATGCAGAGAAAATCATAAATGCTACATGTGTCTTGATCAGGAATGGCCAACTGCCGGCCCATCGTCCAGATGCACATTCCCTCTCCCCCGAAGCAATTTTTCTGCCCCACCTCCATTAACCCAAACAGAAATGCTTACAAGAAACAAGAGAGAAGATTCTGCTGAATATTTTGTTATTGCCGTTTTGCAGTAGCAATGTTCCTCAGAAGGAATATTAATCCCAAGAGAAATATCACTGGAAGTTTTGACCATTAATAGTGTGTAACAGGGCAATGAAATGTTAGAAGTATCCTTCTACTGTGTTGTCAAAAGATTTCATGGCCAGACTCACTGGGTTCCTGTGAGTTTTCCAGGCTGTATGGCCATGTTCCAGAAACATTCTCTCCTAATGTTTTGTCCACGCCTATGGCAGGCATCCTCTTCTTCCCCACTGCCCTCTGCTAACAATGATAAAGCAGCCGTAATTAAACATGAGTGGAAAAGGAGGGCACAGAGGGCACTATGAGAATGTCGACATTTGTGGGCATATCACTCTGACCCTTCCTTATCCTAAGAAAATGGAACATGTATAAATATGTGAGAGGAAGCCACAGGGAGGAGGGAGCAAGCTTGTTTTCTGCTTCCTTGGAGACTAGGACGCGGAACAATGGCTTCAAACTACAAGAGAGGAGATTCCATCTGAACATTAGGAAGAACTTCCTGACTGTGAGAGCCGTTCAGCAGTGGAACTCTCTGCCCCGGAGTGTGGTGGAGGCTCCTTCTTTGGAAGCTTTTAAGCAGAGGCTGGATGGCCATCTGTCAGGGGTGATTTGAATGCAATGTTCCTGCTTCTTGGCAGGGGGTTGGACTGGATGGCCCATGAGGTCTCTTCCAACTCTTTGATTCTATGATTCTATGATTCTATGACAGCTGGGCAATCAAGCTGAAAGCAGGGCAACCAAGCCTGATAAGTCATAACATGGGGAATCTTCGTATCCTGGAAAAGCGAACACTGAGAGGTGATGTAACAGCCATTTTTAAATATCTGAAGGGTTGCCATGTAGAACACAGAGCTTGTTTCCACAAGAGCATAAGCCAGTGGATTCAAGCTCCGAGAAAGAGATTCTACCTAAATACTAGGAATAATTTATTTCACTACAGTAACAGATGTTTGACAATAGAATAGACTGCTTCATAGTGTGGCAAACTCTCCTTCTTTGGAAATCTTTAAACAGAGGTTGGATGGCCATCTCTCAGAAATGTTTGAGTTATGTATTTGAGCATGGCAAGGGTCTAGATAAGTGGTTCTCAGGCTGTGGGTCCCCAGGTGTTTTGGCCTACAACTCCCAGAAATCCCAGCCAGTTTACCAGCTGTTAGGTTTTCTGGAAGTTGAAGGCCAAAACATCTGGGGACCCACAGGTTGAGAAACACTGGTCTAGATGGTTTTCCAGTACCTTCTGAATCCATAATTCGATGATCTTGTGCAATTTGAAACAAACTTTCAATTCCGTTCGATCTATAACATCTTATAAAGCTTTGGCCCAGGCTAGCTGACAGACTTTCTCCATGATCTTGTATAGGTGCTGAGATCTTCGGAAAAGCCCCTTCTCTTGGTTTATCGTCACAGATACTGCTGAAATGTGTGAGAGAAAATTCTTGGAACCTGCTCCTAAGCTCCAAAACTTCCTTCCTATTGAAGCTAGAATGTGTTGGAGTTAATAACTTTTTCATGCCTGTGCTCATAACTTGCTGGTTTATATGTCTGAAGTTTTCTGCTTTATTTGTTTTAAACCCCCTCCTCCTTTCCTGCATAATTCTAGTCTAAATACATTTTATTTTCTCTCTGATTTTGTAAGGAATGCTACTTTTATAAATTCTGCAAAGTATATCAAACTTGCTTTTTTCTCTCTCTTCTAGACACTATGGCAGTGGGTTGGACTGGACTAGTTGTAGGTCAGGTCTTTCTTCCCAATTTCATTACTCTGTTTCAGAAATCCTCTACTACCTGTCATAAACCATAACAGAATGAATTACGTCTTTCTGTCAGAAGGTTGATTTTTAATTCCAACAGACTTTAGTGAACACTTTAAAAAGAAAGCTCAGGTGTTGCTAGGTGTTAGAATGGTTGTTAAATGCACTGCTTTTAACTTCTTAAGGCAGTCTTGGATGACACACATTTCCTTGACCTATTTCAAACTGACTTCAGAGCAGGATATGGAGTTGAGACTGTTATGGTCGCCTTAGTAGAGGATCTCCAACTTTATACTGACAAGAGGAATGTGTCCCTGTTGATGCTTCTAGAATCTCTGAGGAGCTTTTGATACCATCAACCATTGTACCTTTCTGGAATGCCTGAGGGATTTGGGAATTTCAAGCTCTGTGCTTCAGTGCTTCTGTTCATACCTCTCAGGCAGGTTCCAGATGACAGTGTTTGGGGATAGCTGCTCACCCAAAAAGGAACTGTTATGTGGCATTCCACGAGGTGCCATTCTATTCCCAATGCTCTTTACTATTTATATGAAAGCGCATGAGAGAGATCATCCGTAGGCATGGGGTGGGGTGTTATCAGTATGTTGATAACCCCCAAGTATATTTCTCCATGCCTTCAAAAACTGTCTCAGGTAATGATAGTGTGGTTCCTCTGAATGAAAGTCTAGAGGAGGTAATGGGCTAGATGAGGAAAAACAAATTGAGATTGAATCCAAACAAAACAGAGCTGCTTGCCATCAATGGTTATCTGTAACCAGGAATATGGCTGAATGCCATTAAATTACCTGACTCCCATCCATATTGCTCTGCATGGCCTAAACATTCCTAGACAGGTATTGTTCTGGAAAGACTGTTCCAGGAGTTCCAGTTCTGTTTGCTTCAAGCTAGAGGTTTGTTTGCAATCCCAGGCTTGGGATGTTGCAGCAGGGTGGCTTCCTGTTATAGTTTGCAGTCATAGGGCAAGCCTCCTGTCCATCATTGTTAAGTTTGGTCCCGCCCTCTGTTCAGGTTCTGAGAGAAGGGAAGGGAGTTATTTTCAGTTAGTTTTCTGCAAGGAAGTCAATGTACAGGATGTGTACAGATTTCCTCCTGTAAAAAGGCTTCAACCCTTAAGACCTCCTGGGGGAGAACCAGTCTTAAGAGTGTCTAATAGAGCAGCGGTTCTCAACCTGGGGGTCGCGACCCCCCGGGGGGTCGTTTGGCCATTTTCTGGGGGTCGCCAAGCCGCATTGGCTAGCCACGCCCCCTCCAAAATGGCGGCCGACCCACAAGCCAATGGCACTCCTGATAGGGATAGCGGCAGCCCTTTCCCAGCCCAGCAATAATCACATGCCTTCCTGGAGCGGCGGAGGCAGCGGCATCCTATCTCTGAACACCTCCACCGTCGAGCTGCTACTGCAGGCCTAGAGGAGCAGCTGCCCTTTCCCAGCCCAGCAATAATCACATGCCTTCCTGGAGCGGCGGAGGCAGCGGCATCCTATCTCTGAACACCTCCACCGTCGAGCTGCTACTGCAGGCCTAGAGGAGCAGCTGCAACCCAGCAGCAGCAGCTCGACGGAGGCTGATGGAAGTCCTCCCCGGCCTGCCAATGGCTCCTGGAAAAGTGGGAGAGGAGGCCTTTCCTCCGCTCTCTCTCTCTCTCTCTCTCTCAGCAGAGCAACCCAGCTAGGGAGAGAGGAAGAAAAAGGGTATGCAGGGAAAGGGAGAAGGAAAGAAAGGTGCCCACGGAGTGAGGGAGAAAAAAGGAAAAGCACGCACAAGATGAGAGAGAAGGAGAGAAAGGCACGCTGAGGGTGAGGGAGAAGGAAAAAAGGCAGGCGGGGGGGGCAAGGGGGGGTGGAAAGGCACACATGGGGCCAGGGAGAAGGGAAAAGGGTACACGCAGGGTGAGGGAGAAGAAAGGTGAACGAGGGTCGAGGGAGGAGAAAAGGGCACGCACATGGCAAGGGAGAGGGAGAAAAAAGTGCACACGGGCGAGGAAGAAAAAAATAAACGTGTCTGGGGCAAGGGAGAAGGAGGGAAAGGTGTGCAGGCAGAAAGAGCAGAGGAAAGAAAGGTGCAAGGAAAGAGGAGGAAAAGACAGCTGGGTTGCTCTGCAGAGAGTGGATGCCCTTCTTTCAGCCGCACACCTTCCTGGCATCATCCTCCGTGGAGCAGGTGCTGGGCTGCAGCCGCTCCTGTAGGCGGGCCCAGGAGCGGAGGAGAGCCATCCCCAGGCCAACGGAGAAGCTGCAAACGGAGAAGCTCCGTGCTGCAAACGGCCCCTGAGTTGTTGCAGCAGCGTTTGCAGGCGCCTCCCAGGGGATAGCTGTGGCAGGAAGGAAAACGCAGGCTCCCAATCTCCAAGGTCTGTTTTCCCCAGAGCCCCCAGTATTCTCTTTTTGTTCATGGGTGTTCTCTGTGCCAAGTTTAGTCCAATTCCATGGCTGTTGGGGTTTCAGAATGCTCTTTGATTGCAGAGAACTATAAATCCCAAGCAGCTCCCAATTTCCAAGGTCTGTTTTCCCCAGAGCCCCCAGTATTCTCTTTGTTCATGGGTGTTCTCTGTGCCAAGTTTAGTCCAATTCCATGGCTGTTGGGGTTTCAGAATGCCCTTTGATTGCAGAGTTCCCTTCCACACAGCTGAATGAAATCCCACATTGTCTGCTTTGAACTGGATTATCTGTGTTC
Source organism: Anolis sagrei ordinatus (assembly GCF_025583915.1). Classification (NCBI taxonomy): domain Eukaryota; kingdom Metazoa; phylum Chordata; class Lepidosauria; order Squamata; family Anolidae; genus Anolis; species Anolis sagrei. Next base: position 264,227,234 of record NW_026846588.1, on the reverse strand, counting down.
ACACAGCCAGATAATCCATTTCAGTGTGTATTTTTTGCAGCTGTATGGAAGGGGCCTCAGACAACCCAGTCCCCTTCCACACAGCTGAATGAAATCCCACATTATCTGCTTTGAAGTGGATTATCTGAGTCCACACAGCCAGATAATCCACTTCAGTGTGTATTTTATGCAGCTGTATGGAAGGGGACCCAGATAACCCAGTCCCTTTCCACACAGCTGAATGAAATCCCACATTATCTGCTTTGAACTGGATTATCTGAGTCCACACAGCCAGATAATCCACTTCAGTGTGTATTTTATGCAGCTGTATGGAAGGGGACCCAGATAACCCAGTCCCTTTCCACACAGCTGAATGAAACCCCACATTATCTGCTTTGAACTGGATTATCTGAGTCCACACAGCCAGATAATCCACTTCAGTGTGTATTTTATGCAGCTGTATGGAAGGGGACCCAGATAACCCAGTCCCTTTCCACACAGCTGAATGAAATCCCACATTATCTGCTTTGAACTGGATTATCTGAGTCCACACAGCCAGATAATCCACTTCAGTGTGTATTTTATGCAGCTGTATGGAAGGGGCCCTAGATAACCCAGTCCCCTTCCACACAGCTGAATGAAATCCCACATTGTCTGCTTTGAACTGGATTATCTGTGTCCACACAGCCAGATAATCCACTTCAATGTGTATTTTATGCAGCTGTATGGAAGGGGCCCAGATAACCCAGTCCCTTTCCACACAGCTGAATGAAATCCCACATTATCTGCTTTGAACTGGATTATCTGAGTCCACACAGCCAGATAATCCACTTCAGTGTGTATTTTATGCAGCTGTATGGAAGGGGCCTCAGATAACCCAGGCCCCTTCCACACAGCTCAAGTTTGGTCCAATTTAATTGTGGTTGGATTTCAGAATGCTCTTTGATGGCTGGGGAACTAAACACCCCAACAAGTCCCAAATGCCAAGGTCTATTTTCCCCAAACTCCACCAGTCTTCAGATTTGGGCATACTGAGTAGTTGTGCCAAGTTCTGTCCAAATCCATAGTAATTTGGGTTCACTGTGCTCTCTGGATGTAGGTGGACTATCTCTCCCATAATTCACTATCAATTCCCCCCAACCCCTCCAGTATTTTCTATTGGCCATTAGGGTTCTGTGTGCCAAGTTTGGTCCAGGTCTGTATTTCGGGTGGGGGGGGGAGGGGTGTCTCTTTGGTCTCTGGAAGTCAGAGCTGCATCACTTGAAGGTACTTCACATCCCATCATCCGTTGCCCACACTCCCCCAAACATATTGTTTTTTTTATTAATCACTATGCTTTAATTATGTTCAATTTTTAACAATGGGAATACATCCTTCATATCAGACATTTACATTACATTTCATAACAGTAGCAAAATTACTGTTATGAAGTAGCAACGAAAATGTGGTTGGGGGTCACCACAACATGAGGAACTTTATTTAGGGGTCACGGCATTAGAAAGGTTGAGAACCACTGGTCTAAAGATTCCTGAAGGTTCCAGGGAAAAAGCTTTACAGACCTGAAGAACTCCGGAGGGAATAAGAGCTTTAAGCATCAAGACTTCCAGCTAAGTGATTACAAGCCTTTTGATAGGTTCGCTTGGCATTGAGATGCAGTTCGGCCCGGTAGTGAATCCACATCAATAAGGTTTAAGTTCATAGTTAGCCTGGGAGAAATTTAGAAAGGGGTTTTCCTTTAAAGTGAAGCAAAGAATCAGTTAAGAAGTCACCAGATGTTTGAAATCTTAAAGTATTTGTTTGACCCTTTGAAGACAAAAGGAGTTTCTGTTGATTCTTCACCAATAAAGACTTTGTTATTTCACAAGCCTTCTAAAGCCTGTTTATGGTGAAAATCCTCTAAAATTTCTCTTCGGGCCCCCTGGCTTCCTGCTGGGCTAAAAGGTGCACATCCTGTTTTAAAGGCTCTTCATTTCAAGCCCAGCGGCGACAGAACAGGTATCCTATCTAGGAATTTTGTAGGTCATCCTGCGTTACTCTGTGGCAACTGCTGCAGAAAACATATCCTAAAACAATGGTTCTCAACCTTTGGGTCCCCAGGTGTTTTAGCCTACAACTCCCAGAAATCCCAGCCAGTTTACCATCTGTTAGGATTTCTGAGAGTTGAAGGCCAAAACATCTGGGAACCCACAGGTTGAGAGCCACTGCCCTACAATCACCTGGAGAACTTAGCAAATTCTTACAGAGACCATTATTTCGTGGGGGCTTTAAGTGAAACCATGGATATGGATTCTGTGATCATGAGAGTCATATTGTACAGAACCCTAAAACAACCCAAAGGCAATCAAAAACATAGTAAAATGTTTCTTGATACCACCTGGAGAAAATATGGGAAAATTTGGTAGGGGAAATCCAATATATATATATATTCAAATGTTTTGGTCATAAGTGCACAAAACCCTTTGAGAGAAAAGTTTGAAACTTTGTTCATGTTTATTTATTTATTATTTCAAACATTTATACCCTGCCCTTCTCAGCGGCTTACATCCAGCACAATTTGATGCCATTACATATAAATAATACATACTGAAATACATATAAAACACAGTAAATTGATTACAAAATTAGTTTCAAAATAAAAAGTACATTAATGAAAAGTACAATAATACTGGCTGTCTAGCCTTATGTAGAAACAAATTGAGTGAGCACAACACAATCAGAAGCCTTTCCATAGTCATTTTCCATAACATTATCATTATTATCATTTGCCAAAAATAAAGTTTGCCAAGAATAAAGTAAGGGAAGATTTCAGTTCCTGCGCAGGACTTGACTAGCCTGCCTTAATTAACAGAGATTTGCAAAGGTGTTGGACTTCATTCCCTACTGGTTGGAATTCAGTTCCTGCAATAAGTTCTTACTCCCTGGGTCCCCTCACTAGCCACTGATGACTCATGTCTTCCTTTGATGCACCTATTGTTTGGCTCATTATTTTTTTAGACAAAGCTCACTGTGTGATATTTTAATATCACCTACAGCTATTTCTTTCAAGTCTGAGAACAATCTTAAAATCTCAGGAGGGAAGAAATATTTTCCTTCACACTCGAGACTCCATGTGGCCACCATCAATTGGCTTCATAAATTCATCCAGGATTTCAGGCTGAAAATAGAAGGTGCCGGCTCTCAGGAATGTTCAAGAAAAACTATGTCACATTTGCACTCCTCTAATAGGTAGAAACCTTCACATCTCAAAGCTGAAGGTGTGCTGATAAATTCTGACGACCACACATATATTTTTAGCATGAATGAAATTCTCTGTCTTTTGATTCTGTTTCCATTTAAAGTAATGAATCATTTCCATGGCTGTCGGAGGAGGGTGGGAATGAAGCTTGCACTCTGCTAACCTATTGCAAATTCTTTCTCTTTCTTTCTTTCTTTCTTTCTTTCTTTCTTTCTTTCTTTCTTTCTTTCTTTTCTATCCAAGGTCAAAACAAAGCTTAGCATGACTTGTTTCAATATAGGTCTTAAATTAAATGTGTCCTGAACTGAAATGATGTGTTTTCACCATTCTCTTGTCATTTCAAATTTTCATCCTGAGCCACATACAATTAGTTCCCCATCTTAAGGCCCTTTACCTCATCATTGTAAATTAGATATATCTGGGTGTTCTACTTGCTTCACACACACACATTGGCTGGAGTGCTACAAGGATTATAAAGTTGGGTATGTGTAATTAAGCAACTTCTCCTGCCCCACAATGTAACCTACTTTGGGTTGTTGTAAGACTTTTGGGCTGTATGGCTGTGTTCCAGAAACATTCTCTCCTGAAGTTTCACCTGCATCTATGGTAGGCATCCTCAGAGATTGTCAGGAGACAATGCTTCTGGAACATGGCCATACAGCCTGAAAAACTTACAACAACCCAGTGATTCCAACCATGAAAACCTTTGACAATACACTCACCTACTTTATTGGGACTCAATCTTAGCAAGAGTAATAACCTATGGATGCGAGAGCTAGATCATAAGGAAGACTATCCTTAGCATAGTCTGTTGAATGCTCCCTGTATGCAACTCTGATGAGCAATCTGGCTGCTCCCCATTGGACCATTTGAAGCTTTCGAACAGTCTTCAAAGGCAACCCCAGGTAAAGCACATTGCAGTAGTCTATTCGGGACGTAAACAGAGTGTGGATTACCATGGCCAAGTCCGACTTTCCAAGGTATGGTTACAACTGACGCATGTTTTAATTGTCCGAAAGCTCCCCTGGTCACCACTGAATCCTGGGGTTCCAGACTCAGCGATGAGTCCAAGATCACTCCCAAGCGGCAAACCTGCGAACCCCATCCAAAAACCTGCGAACCCCATCCAACACTGCCTGTAACCCTGTACCCTGTTCAAATCACTCATCCTATATCTAAGCATTTCATTTTTATTGCCTAAGCATAGTAGCATACGTTTCTCCCTGTTCAAATTCATTTTTTCAGTTTTGGCCAAGCTCTCTAATTTCTTAAAGCCGTTTAGAATTATGCTCCTGTCCTCTAAGGTATTAGCCACCCCTCCTATTTTGGTGTCATCTGCAAATTTGATACACATGCCTTCCATTCTCTCATCCAAGTCATTGATAAAGATGTTGAATAGCTCAGTTCCCAGGACAGAACCCTGCGGCATCAAGTTAAAGAGAAGCTAAGCACCCCTTGGTTTTGGTCAGTCAATCAAACTAGCATTACCTAGTCCACATTTTACAAGCTTCTTTGCAAGAACATCATGGAGAACCTTGTCAAAAGTTTTGATGAAATCAAGGTATGCCACATAATACATTTTATGTAGGCCTGCATTGTTTCTATTCTGTATCAGCTCATCTTTATTTGGAATCAGTAATGGGCTTTGCTTGGCGTTTTTGTATTTCTTTTCCTACTCAATGCTGTAAATCATCCAAGTGCTTATATTAATTATATTCCAAGTGTTTTAGGTTTTGCTTTGCTTGCCCCTTCTCTCCCTTCTCAGTAGGGCCATAATCTCCCCGTGGAGAAGAGCTGCTAACAAGGCTTGCAATAGACAGAAGCAAAGAAGCTGCTACTAATCAGCTCGCACTCCCTCATCTCTTCCGGACCTACTGTGCAGGGATGTGGGGCATGCTGACTTCCTTTCCGGGGAGGTTGATGTGTCATCTCAATCCAGTGGCTTTGATGAGGAAGAAACACTCTGACAAATCAACGGCATCTGTTTCTAAAAGGATTGTCTGTGACCCCATCTGCAGCCTCAAAAAACTTGATATTTACGCCTCTTTTTAAAAAATGCAAAAAAAAATCGCAACCTTAGTTTTGCTGCATATGTCTGAATCCTGCCTGTATTTCCATCCTACTTTTTGTTTGTTACACATTCTGTCAGTTCGCATAATCATATGAATTTTCCATACACATATTCCACATCCGACAAAGAAATCAAAAGCATTTTGCATAGTCATGTTCCATAATGTGAACATTAATTAACCTTCTTCTTCTAGGGAGAAGAAGAAGGGGAAGACAGAGAGGAAAGCTGTCTTCTCCTTGGAGCAGTGCTTTCCAAACTCTCCAGAGGGATGCAGGGTGGTCCTCTTGCAACACTTCTTCCCTGGGACTGTCATGGCCAGCAATCTGTCTGGTCTGGCTCAGCTACTGCTGAGAGGAGCAGACCTTCGGCAGAAAAGCAGCCTCACGTTGATACCAGGCAAGATTCTGGAAAAGAATTTTCATGCCTTCTTTGAAACAAGGAAAGTATTACAGGCTTCAATAAGGTGAAAGCTTGATAAGATGAGCCCCAGCTGTGACCTCTAAAGAAGGAAGGTTCTTCCCAGTGGCTCTGGGTAGTTGACAACTTTGTATTCTTGCTCTGGATCCCGATTCTGCTGCCCTGTGGTTTGTAGTCCTGACATTTGAATTTCTGAGCTACTGGCATTGGATTTCTGGACTATGATTTTAGTTTTTTTTTTAAAAAAAATCTGGCATTTGTTCAGCAAAGGACAAGAGGGATCCTCTCAACTCTGCAGGAGTCTATCATATACCATGCAGCTGTGGAGAAGTCTACATAGAGACCACCAAATGCAGCATTGCTCAATATGAATCAAGGACCATGAAAGGCACTCAGACTAATTCAGCCACAGAAGTCAGCCATATCAGAGCACTTGATGAATCAACTTGGACACAGCCTATTGTTTGAGAACACAGAAATGCTGGCGCACTCTAGCAACCACTATGTCAGACTACACAGAGAAGCCATTGAAATGCAAAAGCATGTGGATAATTTCAACAGAAAGGAGGAAACCATGAAAATGAAGAAAATCTGGCTACCGTTATTTTAAAAAAGCTAAAATCACAACAGTAAAGAAAGAACAACACTCAAAAATGGGGGAAATCCAGACAAGAAACAATTAGGGCCAACTAATAACCTCCCAACAAAGGATTCCCCCAGACAGGAAGCAGACAAGCCTTGAAGCTGCAAAAGGCTATTCACTGATAATCAATGTGATCAATTGCAGCATTCACACTTGCCTCAAGCAGACAAGAGTTCTTTCTCCCACCCTGGACATTATTCCACAGGTAAATAAACCCCACTTGCCTTGTTTCCAAAAACCTCACAAACTCTGAGGATGCCTGCTGTAGATGTGGGTTAAATGTCAGGAGAGAATGCTTCTGGAACATGGCCACACAGCATGGAAAACGCACAGCAACCCAATGATTCCTGCCATGAAAGCCTTTGACAACACATATATAAATATGTGAAAGAGTGCAATAAGGAAGAGGGAGCAGAATTGTTCTTCTGCTGCACTTGAAACTAGAATTTGGAGCAATGGGTTCAAATTACAGGAAAGGAGTTTCCACCTGAACATCAGGAAGAACTTTTTGACCATACAAGCTGTTCAACAGTGGAACTCTCTACCTCAGAGTGAGGTGAAAGCTGCTTCATTGGAGGCTTTTAAACAGAGGCTAGATGGCCATCTGTAGGGGGTGCTTTGATTGAGCTTTTCCTCTATGGCAGCGGGTTGGTCTGGATGGCCCATGTTGTCTCTTCCAACTCTATTATTCAATGATTCTATTGTCTACTTTGACTAGAAGGGGCTAACAAGTTTTTTTAGCAATGGAAATACTTCTCCTAAAACGTGCTACCTTTTCTCTTTCTGGAAACAAGCCCCCCCCCCCCACTTTTTTCCTCTATAAAATTGTTCCCTGTACAGAAAACATTGTAAAAATGTGTTTATGTGGAAAAAAGGCTATGTGTATCTATGTTCATCCAAATAAGAGTAGACTTCATCAACTGGATTTACTTATGTGTTGACTGACAATTTCACAATTGAGTTAATGGGTCTACTCTGATTGGTACAAACCGACTGCATCCCAGCCATGCAATTGCTCATCTCAATTACTTGTCACTTCCTTCAATGTACCATTTATTTACTGAGGTTGCACAAATAGCCATTGTGCATTCCCCAGGTCACAGTAAAACAAGAAGCTAATGGATTGGAAGATACACAATGTATAGTGCAATGTTAGTATTCAATCACCATTTAACTACATGAGAATTGATTTAACCAATACAAGCACAATGTAGGATCTCATCCAGTATCTTTGTCACTTTCATCACACCTCATCCTCTCTCATAAACACATCATTTGATTTGATGTTGGTCTTCTACCTCCAGTCTGAAGATGCCTTCTTGGGAGGTGCAGAGGGAGGAAGACGCGAGTGCTGGTCTTCTTCTTCCCACTGTATCTAAAACAATTTGTTTTGAGGTCTCAAGTTTTTTCTGATGTTCATTTGCACTGAATTATGATAAGTAGCAGAAATATAGCAGTTCCAAAAGCACAGCTTCTCCTATGGCAGTGCTTCTCAACCTTCTGAATACAGTTCCTCATGTTGTGGCGACCCCCAACAATACAATTATTTTCATTGCTACTTCATAACTGTAATTTTTCTACTGTTGTGAATTGTAATGCAAATACCTGATATGTAGGATGTATTTTCATTCACTGGACCAAATTAGGGAGAAATACCCAATATGCCCAAATACCCGATATGCCCCAAACTGTTGTGGTTGGGGGGTGGGGATTGGTTTTGTTATTTTGGAGTTATAGTTGCTGGTATTTATAGTTCATTTACAATCAAGGAGCAGTCTGAACTCCACCAGCAATGGAAATGAACCAAGCTTGGCACCCAGAACTCCCATGACCAATAGAAAATACTGGAAGGGTTTGGTGGGCATTGACCTAGAGTTTTGGAGTTGTAGTTCATCCAGAGAACACTGTGGATTCCAACAATGATAGATCAGTACCAAGCTTGGCACAAATATTCAATATACTCAAATGTGGGAAATAGACTTGACATTTGGGAGTTGTAGTTGCTGGGATTTATAGTTCACCTACAATCAAAGAGCATTCTGAACACCACCAATGATAGAATTGTCAAACTTCCCACACAGAACCCCCATAACCAACAGTAAATACTGTGTTTTCTGATGGTCTTTGTCGACCCCTCTGACACCCCCTCATGACCACCCAGGGGTCTTGACCCCCAGATTGAGAAACACTCTCCTATGGCTAGACATTTTACAATGCTGATCTTTTATCATGACATCTTTCCCATAAAACAACTGCTCCTTTGGATGGACAACAGCTTCACCATGTCACTGGAGACAAACTAAAGTGCAGATAACCCAACTCAACCAATTACTCTGATAACCCATAGAGTAATTGGTTGAGCTTGGAAAGATAACTCTTGCATGATGAGAAGTAATAAGGAGTATAGGTCAGGTGATGGAATAAAGCAACCAAATCAGCACCATCATCCACATCTCCTCATTTTGGAGAACAAGGGAAGAAACAAAAGAATTCCCTGGTTCTGGCAGTTTTCAATGCAAACCTGGCAATTATAGAGAGAAAGAGTTTCTAGGGAGCTATGTACCATCCAAAAAAAGAGAAGCAAGCTCTTGTTTGATACAAAAAGCTCTCCCAGGGGGTCAGGAGAGGACATGTACAGAAGAGAGAGCAAAAGAGATATCAGCTCACATAAATAGGTCATAAAGAGAGGTTCTAAACAGGGCGTAGCAACAGAAGCAGGGTTTTGAGATGCTGCTTGCAGCCTATTAACAATGACTTTAGTGTTCTGCCTGATTAAACTATAAAAAGTCCAATGAGCTCTTGCAAGGTTTGCCAGCCCTGGGAACCAGTGCAATGTAATAGGTTGGAGTATTACATTTGGATGTGAAAAGAAAGAGCTAAAAAGCCCTGCTCAGCTCTGAAGTTCACCAGGCAATCTGCTATCATGGATGGCAGTGCTTGAAAGAAGAGGTGTACAAAGAGGGAAAATGCCTTTCTTGAACAAGGGGAACTGCATGCTTGCAAACCCTTTCCTCCACTACTTTACTCTCCCTCCCCCCCCCACACACACACACACAGACACACACACACACATCTCACAGATAATTGTCCATAGAATAGGCAGTGAGGTCCAAGAAAGTGACTCATGAGTTTCTGCACTGGGTGACACCAACCCCAGTGTCACCACTGGCTAGTTATGGTGTGCAGCCATAACATTGGATCTCCATACCCTTTCCTTCATGGAAGGGATAGAAGTAGTGATTCCAACAATAGCAGCAGAGTCTTCAGTGCTGCCAAAAAGAAGAGGTACCACATATCAGCTAGTCATGGGCCCAGTAACTGTTTCAGCTGTTTAATTCGTGTTTTCATAACGTTTGTTTCATTTGGATGGCACAAAATGGTACGCCTCTCTCTGCTATGGAAATATCAGTGAAACGAAAGGAAAGTGGGAATGGTAACCATTTGGTTACCTGATTTTCAGCACTTGGCTGCAGGCACTAGCAGGCGCAGGCACTTTGGGCCTGCAAGCCACACACACACACACTTTCCAAGGAGAGTGTGTGTGTGGCTTGCAGGCCCAAAGAGCCCGTGCCTGCTGGGGCCTGCAGCTGAATGCCGAGTAAGGGGCAATTGGCTGAAGGACCTGGCAGGCACGGGCACTTYGGACCAGCAAGACACACACACACACACACACACACACACACACACTGTCTTTCCAAGGAGATTATGTGTGCCACTTGCAGGCCAAAGCACCCGCTCCTGCCAGTGCCTAAAACTGATGGGAAGGGGACCATGAAAAGCCCACCCATTGACGCCAGTAGGATAAAAATATTCATTTTTTCAGACATGGGATGAAAAAGCTCATTCGGAAAGGCACCCATTTTCGGGAGAGGTGCTCGAAAACATGGCCTTACAAATGAAACAAACAGAAACTGATAGTGATTCTACCCAAATGCACAAGACTAATACCAGCCTTGTCAAATGGCTGAAACCCCTAGGGAGAGACCCCTCTTCAATTGCATACAGGTTTGTGTATGTGTTTTCTAAATTCTGTTTTGTTCCATCATGGACAGGCTTTTTTACAACTTGCTTAGATTTTTTTTTTATTTTGGAATTTGTGGCTAAGATTTCTTTGGATAGTAAACAGTAAGAATGAGGTCAAAGTCTTCCAGCAGACTTCCAAAACATTTTAATTTGCCAATATGAAACAGAAAAATCTATCCAAAACATTAAAAGAAATTACAATGGTTCATCGGTGGCTGCATTTAATCAAAACTGAATTGATAAAAATATTTAATTACTGAAATAACTATGTGTGGTACATTTTTATTATGATTTTCATTTAAAGTCTCTTTTTAGAGAAAAAGCAAGGTATAAACAACAATTAATTATCTCACACTATAGTAGAAAAATTGACAATATTGAAAAAAAGTGTTTGTTGATTTTTGGAGTAATATTTAAATAACTAATGCTCCTTCATTTTCTCTGGTCCCAGTTTGTAAATCTTAAAAACACACATTACGTCAAAAGAAAATTGTTTCGATTTTGCCAGATTCGCTCCACTAAATTATCATCCTACCCCTGGAACCATTGTCTCGGTGCATCCCACAACATCTGGCAAATAAGCATTGATATATTGTAATGTTTGAGAGACCATATGGTGATCCATCTTCAAGGTCATCAGCAGGTGTGTGTGTGGAAGGTAAGGGGCTGTTATCATTATCACTTTTCCTTTCTCTCACTCGCCTGAGAGTCATACTGATTCAATCATTGTTGTGTGTTTACGTTATTTTGTGTCACCACTCCTAGCATTTTATGGAGCTTTTGCAGGAGAGTGACAAGTTATTCCAGTAAAATTCATTGGAAAAAATGGCTAACATCTTGTTAGATTCATTGTTGTCATTTGGTGCCATTAAATCATTTACAACGTATGGCAACCCTAAGACAAACCTATCTGAGGCTAAGGGTGTGTGGTTTGCCCAAGGTCACCCAGCTGAAGGAATTAACTTCCTTCTTCATGCAATAATACCATTTAGCTAGTAGAATCATCTGGCTACAGGCTTTCAGCCAGACTCATAACAATAAAGGCATTCTCTAAGATGTATTGAGGGTGCTCTGGAGATCCCAGAAGATGATGTCATTCTGTATCTGGCTATTGTAACATCTTCAGATTCTTCTCTGGTGCTCCCTGCTCTCCAACAGTCAGTTAATAGCCACAAGAGAAATGCTAACCCTACATGAGAGGAGAGGAAAGACCTGTATTTCTGCCAGGTCAGAAGATTGATACAAGTATCTCCAACTATGTGGTCTTGTTTGTTCTCCATTTCTCACCTCAACACTCTTCTATTCAGCCATCCTCATCTAATTTCAAAGAGTAGAAGAGATAAAACGAGAAACATGCAGCTCTACACTCAGAGGCCTAAATTAAAGATTGGCTTCAAACTACAGTATTCAACTAGGGTTGCCAAGTTGGACATAAAATGGAGATCCTTGAACTTTAACCCTGATCAGATCATAGTGCAGGACAAAGTACTGCAAAACTCTATCATAACTGGCAGAAGGTCATAGAATCATAGAGTTGGAAGAGACCTCATGGGCCATCTAGTCCGATCCCCTGCCAAGAAGCAGGACAATGGTGCTTAAAGCACCTCCAACAGATGGCCATCCAGCCTCTGTTTTAAAGCCTCCATAGAAAGAGCCTCCACCGCACTCCAGGGCAGAGAGTTCCACTGCTGAAAAGCTCTCACACTTAGGAAGTTCTTCCTAATGTTCTGGTGGAATCTCCTTTCTTTCCTGTAGTTTGAAACCATTGTTCCACTGTGTCCTAGTCTCCAGGACAGCAGAAAACAAGTTTGCTCCCTGCTCCCTATGACTTCCCCTCACATATTTATAGATGGCTATCATGTCTCCTCTCAGCCTTCTCTTCTGCAGGATAAACATGCCCAGCTCTTCAAGCTGCTCCTCATAGGGCTTCTTCTCCAGACCCTTGATCATTTTAGTCGTCCTCTTCTGCACACACTCCAGCTTGTCAATATCTCTTTTCAGTTGTGGTGCCCTGAATTGGACACAGCATTCTAGATGTGGTCTGACCAAGGCAGAATAGAAGGGTAGCATGACTTCCCTGGATCTAAACACTATACTCCTATTTTTGCAGGCCAAAATCCCATTGGCTTTTTTAGCTGAAGCATGACATTGTTGGCTCTCCTACCTTGCTGTCTCCAGTTTTTAGATACAACCATCTCAAAATATATCTTGTCTTCATGGTGGAGAGAAGGTAAAGGATGAAGAGAAGTGTCCAGCTTTTTCCTTATCAACAAAGACTATGCACCTCTTTCTTGGGGAGGCAGTCACTCTGTGGAGAGTGGACAGCTGTGGTTGCAAGTTGGGATTTAGGAGAAAGGACAGGATCATTTTGATAGAGTTCTATGGTACCTAGACTTGTTTCACAATCTGTTCAATAACAAAATCACGGGCATCTCGTCTAGAATCCAACCTAGCAATTCTAAATTCAGCATAAGCACTCAGTCATCAAATTGTCATAGTTTGGCTTTCCTTAGAGCTAACAACTGGATTTAGGCCAGGATACATATCCTGACATGATTTTTAGGAACGACGGAAACTATCATTCCATACATGGTGAGAACTGTGCTCCTGATGTAGCTTCCTTCCTTCAGTCAATATGGATGGCACTGTCTCCAAAGTAGTGCTGAAGTTAGATTGAACTGGTCAACATTACCATATGAAATTGAGGAGTTGTTATCTGCCTCAAGCAGGAATATATCTTGGACCAGACTTGATTTGTCCTTTGCCTTTTTGATGTTCTGCCAATTAGATGTTGGCAACAAATTTGTAAACTAATTACAAAACAAGCATTTGAATCCATAAATAATTGTCCTTGTTGCCTTGGGAAGGGACATTTAACAAATCACTGGTTTGTACCATTAGGAAGAATATTTTTAAAATACCACTAGCTTTCTGGACAGCTTTCAACCATACAACTCTGGAGCCGTTGGACAAAAACTGTCAAGGTTACCCCATGGGATGCATGTCCATGATGTCAAAGATAGCTTTTCTTTAAGTTCTCATTCCAGAGGCCTCCTTCGGAATATCAACTACTTTATCTTTCCACTTGGGATTCTCCATATGTTTCTATCCAAAGCAAGGGCACTTGGAAGTCATTTCAATCTTTTGTTCATATGTGTTGTGCTACAGAGATGCAACAATTGTAGTTTTGTTTTTTTCTGGAGTCCCTATTCCAAAAGGGTTGATGTAGGTCTTGGCACAAGATTGAGAGAGTAAATTGAGCTATTTCTTTAGATTATACATCACCAGGAAAGTTTTCCTTACTCATTTTCTCTCCCTGCCAGATACATCCTATTGTGTTTTTATCAATAAAATCTTGCTTATCTTGCATTTTCAAGTGATTTATGGTATACATATTAGTGACCAAGATGAAACTTTTTTTATAGATCAAATGTATGTTTAGGGCTGCACAATATTTATTTTCAAGGATCTGTATCAAAGAGCATCACACCTCACGAGGTCCACAGCTTTTCCCATTTTAAATGCTCACTGGTCAAATTAATACACTATATTACATGGCAAACTCTCCATCTGCAAGAGAGAAAATTAAACTATTTGTCATTTATTGCAGTTCTCAGCTTCCATCCCAAGGATGTACAACTGGCAATTATGCCATCTTCCACCGCACCTTGCTTCAAGCAGTGGCAGATAACTAGATTCTGAAACTTTCAAAACCAACTCAGAGAACATATTTCTGAAATAAAAGATGCTTGGAACTGTCATTTTCTTACTTGAGGCTATATTTCTATCAGGGTGAATTGTAGAAGACATGAAGCATGGTTGCAGTGTTTCTCTAATTCCTTTTTAATTTTCACTATCACTCTTACCAAACGAGTGTTGAAAATTAAAATGAAGCTCCAATTAGGAGATGAGTTGAAACAGCGATGTAGTTCTTAGCATTAGATAAAGCTTATGGATAGTCAGACGAAAATGACAACTGGCAATTCAGCAATATTCTCCTTAATTTGGGGTATCTTCATTGTAGAAGGCAGAGAGGCAACCGACTGCTCTGAAGAAGCATGATTTCTTGCAGCTTCTTGTTGGTTGGGTTGTTGTATTTTTGGGGGCTATATGGCCATGTTCTAGAAACATTTTCTCCTGACGTTTCACCTGCATCTATGGCAGGCATCCTCACAACCTCTGAGGATAGCTGCCATAGATGGAGGTGAAACATCAGGAGAAAATGCTTCTAGAACATGGTCATATAGCCCCCCAAAAACCTACAACAACCCAGTGATTCCAGCCATGAAAACCTTCAACAATTCTTGTTGGTTATTGTTACCTTGGCAGCCACCTATAACATAAAACCAAGGGTAGTAATAAACTGTTATAGATTTTCACTGACAAATCTGAAGACAAAACCATGTACTAGGCTTGTTTTCTATTTTTGACAGGTGGACTAAGGCAATGGGTACAAGAACGGAGGAGATAAAAATACAGTAATTCCTCCCAATTTGTGGTTTTGATTATTCATGGATGCAATTGAAAACATTCTTGTATGTTTGATTATTCATGGATGCAATTGAAAACATTCTCTTTATGAATTTCTAGGTCTTCCACAGTGTGATTCTATGAGCAACTTCCTCTGGTCATGTTGGAGAACCTTGAGCATTCCTAGGGAAGGGATACCACCCTAGGAATCTCTAGGTCCTTTTATGTGATTCAATAGTTTCCAGGAGAAGCTGACCACAGAATATTGATAACAGGTTTTAAAAACCAGAATCCTAAGTCTAAATTCCAATAAAAACCTCTCTATTCTATCACCAACCACACATTAAAAGTTGACTTTCCACCCCACTAGTCAAAGACATTTGTAAAACTACTACAATAAATTTCTCATTATTACTTAATTAAGTTTAAACTTTTGCTAAAAGTCAGGTAGTAAAACCCAACCTTCAAATCCCATGAGTGGTATTATTCCTTCTTTCTTTTCTATATAAGATTAAAAAATGGCTCCTGATTTTTTACAAAATCATCCACAGATTTCTCTTTACTCAAAATAGGCAGTTTATCTAGCTGTCATTTCAAATATTTTTACCATCCATTTTTGTTCTGTTGGGAAATCACTGCACTTTCTCCACTTCCCTGGCCCTATGATTCACTGTTTGCACTATCCCTTGCCCAGCCATTTAGTTGACCATGCCCTTTTTGGTAGTCCTAGCCATTGGTTTTATTGAACCTTGTCTGATGGAGTTATAATTGCAATTGGTTTAATTTTTATTGTGGTGTTCTAGTATGATTTTTGTGTTTTATGATGCTTTTATTTTAACTATTTGTATGGTTTTCTTCTTCACAATTGAATGTTTTGCCTTATATGTTGGAAACTGCCCTGAGTCCCTTTGGGGAGATGGAGCAGTACATAAATAAAGATGATGATGATGATGATGAGGAGGAGGAGGAGGAGGAGGAGGAGGAGGAGGGGGAGGAGGAGGAGGAGGAGGAGGAGGAGGAGGAGGAGGAGGAGGAGGAGGTTTGACTCACCCACCATCACTCATGGGTTTCCATGGTCAAGCAGGGAACTCTAGTCTCCAATGACATGGACCAACACTTGAACCGCTACAGCACTCTGGCTACATTGTACAACAGATTCATAATGATAATGAGACATGCCGCATTATCATGGGGTGTCTCTGCCCTACACCACTGGAGAAATTACACTGTTAGCCGGTATTGCACCACCTGACATCCGCCGGGAAGTAGCAGCCAATAGTGAAAGGACCAAGGCAGTGACATCTCCAGCTCATCCCCTGTTTGGGTATCAGCCAGTACGTCAACAACTTAAATCAAGAAATAGTTTTCTAAGATCTACAGAGACACTTGCTGGAACACCTCAGCAAGCGAGAGTCCAAAAGTGGCAGGCTCAACCCCAGAGCCTCAATCAATGGCTGATACCAAATGAGAGACTCCCCCCTGGGCACACAGAAAACTGGGTGACTTGGAAGGTGCTGAACAGACTGCACTCTGGCACCACGAGATGCAGAGCCAACTTCAAGAAATGGGGCTACAAAGTGGAATCCAGGACATGGGGGTGTGGAGAAGAGCAAACTACAGACCATCTGCTGCAATGCAACCTGAGCCCTGCCACATGCACAATGGAGGACCTTCTTATAGTAACACCAGAGGCACTCCAAGTGGCCAGCTACTGGTCAAATGACATTTAATCAACTACCAAGCTTGCAAACTTTGTGTTTTGTTTGTTTGTTTGTTAAAAAATGCAATACAACTGTTTGGTTTGCTCCTGACACGATAAATAAGTTAAAAAAAAATTTTTAAACCATGTGTGTAAGGGCATCCATGTGTATGATGCCAAGAGGCCTTCAGTCCATGTCTTACTTTAGGTTGTCTGGAAATTTGAGAGGAGATAAAAGTAAGAATCAATTTGGTTAATAGCATCTTTTTTTTATCCAAAAACAGGAGCTTAACAGGACAAAGTTCTCCAGTTAAAATAAAAAAAAATGAAAAAGGTCTGTTTGAGACTTTGGAGAGTAGCTTTGAGTCAGAATAGGCTAAATGAGCAAGCAGTTTCCTAGTCCGGTTTTAGACAATATCCTGCGATCCCAGGAGAGCCAATTTAAATCCTTCCTAAACGGTTCAGTTCAAATAAAATAACGGCAATAAAAAAGAAAGGCCAAAAAGTGACCATAAGGTCTAAGAAAAGTAGAACAGTTTTGAAGAACCCGGGGGGCAGGGGGTGCTGCTTAGACATAGAAAATGTTATAAGCTTTTGGTGATTTCATCTTGAACATTATACAAAATAGTGTGAGTCATGTTCTCTAAAATAATCATGTTCTCTCAGGCTATCTGATGTGGGGGACTGGCAATTATTCTTCCGAGTTTGACAGGTACCAGTACTGTATTTGTGCACATTGATTCAAACCGATTCTTTCTTTCCTAGAAACTTTCCATAATCTGGCAGCCAATATCTGAGAGACAAAGTGGTGTCAAACTGCATTAATTCTACAGTGTAGATCACTGATTGCCAACCTTTTTTTTTTTACTAGGAACCACTTTGACCAGGGATCACTCTCCAAAAGGGTTACGAATCGGTTTTTAGTCAACTTTAGATTCAGGTTTGTTATTTGGGGTGCTGATTCAGAAAATTGCATTGGATAGACCACATTAGCTCTAGTTTTTGATACAAAACATATGCCATCCAGTATCCGCCATCTGCTCACCTGGAAAACCATATTTAATAAGCCTCAGCACTATAAGAGGGTTTCACGGGTTTCAGTCACTCTTGTTGCAATGGTGTAGTAATGATGAGGATATGGATCATATTTTAGTTTTTGTGGACCACTGGTGGTCCACAGACCACAGGTTGGGAACCACTGTTGTAGATGCACCATTATAAACACAACTTGCTCCTGATTGATGAGCATTTGTGCCTGTTTATTTTTCTTTACTGCATTTATATCCCATCCTTCTCACCTCGAAGGGGACTCAGGGTGACTTACCAAAAAAGTATTGATGCTGCTGCATGTTTTTGCAAGTATCTATATTAATTTGTGTTAATTGCTTGTTTAGGGTGGACCCTGGACTTCCATGCAACGTTATATAAACTGAAGAGTTCAGTCTACCAAGAAACCCCATTCATTAAAAAGTTGTTTTTTTTCCTCAGTTGGAAATAAAAAGTCACTACACAATCATAGCCATAGTTGAGGACTGCTAGGGTCTTCTACTTGGTTGGGCTCCTTACCACAGTGATGAATTTGGCTAGAATGTTTCCAAGAAGGTTATCTGGAAGAGGCTGCTGAGACTAGTATCTTCCTAAATAATGGACTCCATGAAATAATCTTCCTTCTGAACGTAGAGGACAGGACGATGTTGTTCAATCACTGAGAATGTCTTCAGCAATAATAATAATAATAATCATCATCATCATCATCATCATCATCATCATCATCATCATCATCCAGACAGACAATGTTTTGGAACACAATATTTATTTATTTACTTATTTATTTACATTATTTGTATACCGCTTTTCTCATCCCGAGGGGGACTCAAAGAGGTTTGAGTACACCCGACATCATGATTGTGGAAAAGAAAAAGGTGTGGATTATTAATGTCGCCATACCAGGTGACACCCGAATTGAGAAAAAACATCAGGAAAAACTCATCCGCTATCAAGACCTCAAAATCAAACGGCAAAGGCTTTGGCATAAACCAGTAGAGGTGGTCCCAGTGTTCATCAGCGCATTGGGTGCCAAAAGATTTCAGCCAGCATTTGGAAACAATAAACATTGACAAAATCATGATCTGTCAACTGAAAAAGGCCACCTTACTTGGACCTGCACGCATCATTTGAAATTACATCACACAGTCCTAGACACTTGAGAAGTGTTCAACTTGTGATTTTTTGATACGAAATCCAGCATATAGATCTTGTTTGCTGTGACATACTGTGGTTTTGTGTCAAAATAATAATAATAATAATAATAATAATAATAATAATAATAATAATAATAATAAAGTGATAGAAGAACCAGCTCTTTTAAGTCTATTGGGGAACTTCTATTTTTACTAAATGTATAGAAGTTCAGTTAAACAATTGTAAGCATATAATTCATAGTATCATAGTAAGGAGATAGCAGGCTTATTCCATGATACTCAAAATAATAATAATTCAAATTACAGGTAAAGAGATTCTACTTAAACATTGAGGAAAAGCTTTGTAACAATAAGAGCTGTTCCATGGTGAAATATGCTGCCTCTGAATTTGGTGGAGTCCTCAATTTCTGGATTTTTTTTAAAACAGAGGCTGGATGTCCATCTGTCAGGAATGCTTTGATTTTATATTCCTCAATGACAGTGAGTTGGATTAATGGCCCTTGTAATCTTTTCTGAATTTAAGTCCAGAAACCTAGTCAGATGTATGTGCAATGATGACACAGATAATGATCAAAATCCCATTTATATCAAGGTCATAGAAGCAGGATTGCATACGTGATGCGGTTTTGCTTGAGCATTCAGTTATGTATTTCCTCCCACTATGCATTGGATTGCACATTCAGTTCTGGAATATTCTCATTAAAATCAAGTATTTCATAATATAACCAATGTGTAACTTCACATGCAAAGATTTTTATCATTTGTGGTTTTGTGTCTTCAAATCATTTCTGAACTATGGCAACATCAAAGTGAACCTGTCAGAGGACTTCCTTGGCAAGATTTGTTCAGAAGAGATTTGCCATATGTCAAGATTTATACTATGCAAATCTGATTTAGGAATGCCACCTGTTTCTTTCTCAACGTAGTTATTTTTTGTAAGAACCAACAAGAGATGAGATGCTGCCATCCAGACAGCCCAACTGTCAGAGCATCCTAAAAATGTTCACCATTCACAGACATGACCTACAAGAACGTAACATATGAAGTTGTAGCTTCATGGGCATCTGACCTCCTACAGCATCATGTTGCTATGGGGCAGAGTAACAGATATTGAAGAATGAACATAACTTGGGATCCTTCTGGAATGGCTGGAGAGGGGCTGGGTATTGGAGGTACTGTGCTACCTTGGTTCCCATCGTACCTCTCAAAAAAGGAGCTGCTATGTGGTATCCCACAAGATGCCATTCTATCCTTAATGCTTTTTAATATTTACATGAAGCCGTTGAGAGAGATCATTCGTAGGCATGAGATGGGGTGTTATCAGTATGCTGATGACACCCAAATGTATTTCTCCATGCCTTCAAAAGCAGCAAAGCGAGAGATAGCATGTCTCCTCTGAATGAGTGCCTGAAGGAGGCTGATGAGAAAAAAACATATTAAAACTGAATCCAGACAAAATAGAGGTGCTTGCCATCAAGGATCCTAATCTGGGGATGGAGGCATGTTAACTAGTCCTGGATGGTTTTGCACTCCTCCTGAAAGACTGTCTTTGCACCTTTGGAGTGCTCCTGGATCAGTCTCTCCAAATGCCAGCCAAGGTAGATGCAACGGTCAGGAGTGCTTACTATCAGCTTCAACTCATCCACCAGCTGTGCCCCTTCCTAGATTTGGAGAACCTGAAGATGGTAGTGCACATACTGGTAACCTCAATATTGAACTTCTGCAATGTGCTCTACATTGGACTACCTTTGTACCAAGTTTGGAAACCCCAGTTGGTTCATACTGGTCAGGGAACATCTAAGAGTGAGCATATTACACCTATCCTAAAGCTCCAACAGCTGGATCAATTGTTGGAATTTAAGATACAAGTGAAGACCTTTCTCTTCCAGCAAGCCTTCCCAGACAGTTTTAATTATTAATTTTAAATTGTATGCCTATTTTTGTGTATTTTATTATGTATTTTATTTTATTATTATTACTATTTGGAGCAAGAAACATTTGCCTTTGGACAGAAAGATACAAGATTCCTACTCTGAGCCCCAATGGAACCAAATAAAAAATGTGAAATTCTGGGCAGGTGTCACTAAATATTCAAGAACAAAACAAAACTGTAATGCTACATCAGGGGTGAATAAAGTGAGACCCACAGCCTTTCAAAGGCTGTACCTGTGACCATATCTTTATTGATATTTATCATCCAGTTGGCTTTGAGTTATGGTCACCCTGTGAATGAGAGACCTCAAATAGTCTAGCTCAGCCCAGAAACCACACAACACCTCAGTTGAGCTTAGATTTTCAAAACTTGGGACCAAGTGATCTTCCTCTTTTTCTACTGTTCTGCACTTTGCCAGTTGTTTCCAATGTTTCCATCAGACCATCCTTTTTCTGGCAAAGAAGAAAAAAGGCAAATCACTTCTGGAAGATTCCTTGGAGAATGGTGATCCATCATTTATACAGTTTGAAGCTCCCAACACCACCATGCACTGTTAAACACTTTAGCATTCTTAAAATGCTATATTTCAATACCAGTGGTGGTCTCCCAGAAACCCCAGTTGGCTTTCTTTTATGGCTTTGACTTTGATGCAGGATATTTGGCTCCTGGAAAGTCCCAAAGGCAGAAAATTGGCCCTTGAATGGATTCAAGATCCAAGGGCATTTGATGGATCTGATACAGAGCTGTCAGGAGGGATCTAGGACAGGTCTCTTGTTCCTTTAATCTTCCACAGATCTTGGAACAGAATGAGGTAGCATAAAACTCCACCAAGCAGGAGAAAGGTATCTATCTTCCCTTACCTTTCAAATACTGATTTTAAATCACAGCCAGCATCACATCATGAATGCAGACAAAAAGAGGGGGTGTTGAGAAACAACCAGTTCTATTCTAGTTTCTGGGCTGCTTCTCCTCTATGTCCTTCCATCTGCTTTCAACCAGCAAAGCAATAGCAATGTTAGGAGTGAATGGTTGTGGCTGATTTGGAAGATGGGAAGGGATAGCTGCCTCCATCCACTTGAGAGCTTTACAGTACCTTCAAGATCTTAAATCTCCTTTGGTCAGACCTCATCTGGAATGTGTTGTCCAGTCTTGGGTACAATTCAAGAACAATATTGGCAAACTAGAACATATCCAGAGGAGAACCAGTGAAATAGCCTGACATCTGAAGCCATGTCATATAAGGTGTGGCTTCAGGAGCTGGGTATGTAGGAGAAAAGGCAGTTAAGAGGGTACATGTATTTATTTATTTATGATATTTCTAACCCACCTTTCTCAGCCCGCAGGAGACTCAAGGTGGCTTACAAAATGGTAGCAATTTGATACCATAACAATCTAAAAATACAATTGCAAAATTTAAAACATTATAAAATCCATACACAAAACCATTAAAAACATATAATAGCCAATGTCTTCCTACTAATTACATTTTCCAGTAGCATTGTCTGAGCCGTTCCATGTTTCAGTTCTACATAATTCCATGTTTATCTATTGCACTGCATTCCCAAAGGTTTGTTTGAAGAGCCAGGTTTTTACTCTTTTTTTGGGAAGGTCAGGAAGGAGGGGGCTTGTCTAATATCCCTAGGGAGGGAGTTCCACAGATGAGGGGCCACCACTGAGAAGGCCCTGTCTCTTGTCCTCGCCAGACATGCCGGTGAAGAAGGCGGGATCAAGAGAAGGCCTCCCCAGACAATCTTAAGTTCCTAGATGGTTCATAAGGAGAGATATGTTCGGACAGGTAAGCTGGGCCAGAACCATTTAGGGCTTTATAGGCTAAAGCCAGCACTTTAGCCATGCTAGCCATGTTTCAACTATTTTAAAGGATGTCATACTGAAGACAGAGAAGGCTTGTTTTCTGTAGCTCTAGAGGCTAGGAGACAGAGCAATGCATTCGAACTGGAAGAAAAGATATTCCGTAAGATGGTAAGAGCTATTCAACAAAGGAATATATTACCTAAAGTTGTGGTGGAATTTCGTTCTCTGGACTTTTTAAATCAGAGATTGGATGGCCATCTGTCGGGAGTGCTTTGAGTGTGTATTACTGCATAACATGAGTTGGGATGAATGGCCCTTAGAGCCTTTTCCAAGCCTATAATTATATGAGCTGCATCCCATAAGAAGTCTGGCAACTCTATTCTGATATCAGCAGAACAAAGTTGGCAACCCCCTTGTCTAACGTATGCATCTCCAACTGTGAAAATGAATTCTTACCACTGAGTGTTCCTCTATATTACATACAAAAGTAAAATATTAGCAAAAAGGTCAGGTTTGAGCCCTCCCCATGACTTCTGATTTTCTATATGGAGGGAAATTGAAAGCAGGGAGGAAAGTTAATAGAGAAGCATTCATTTATTCTGATGCCTGTATAACTGGCACCTGTACATTCTAAAAAAACCAAGTTATTGAGACATCACCATTGTTCAGGAAAGCATAAAGCTCTCCAGAAATAATGGCCCAGACAGAAAGCAAGGCCCTAAATTCATGACCCACCCTGAGCCTTGGGATAAGGAAGGAAAGACATCTTAATAAATGCAGCCATCTGCTGGGCTCAACAGCATGAAATGTCAAGCCAAGAAGCATTTCCCAGCATATAAAGAGAGGAGGGAGAATCATAAATCTCTGCATGGGAATTACTTTATCATGAAGTGAAAACTCAAACAGTGTGCCGCATATATAGAGATATTCCATTTATTCTCAAAGCTGGTGCATTAGAGACTGAGGGTCATTTATTTGTTTTAGAAAAAGGAAAGAAAGAAAAGAGCAGGGCTTGCCCTCTTTGGTGCCACAGAGAACATGGCAGTGAACTGGAAGACCAACACCTGCGTTGTGTCAGCAACAAACTGCTAAGGCTGTGTTCTGGGAGCACAGAAAGGTGATGGGTCACAGCTGGTAGTATGCGGCATGCCACTCACATTGCTGACATGGAGGTCAACCAAGCGGCATTCTCCATGCCGTTATCTTTCATTCCCTGGCCCTTCAGGGTTAGAAAATATGGTGCAGCATAGTGGGAAAGGATCACAGGGGGAGAGGTTATGGCTCACATAGACAGTGGGCACCACCAAGCAATGGACTATACTCCGCAGGGCACACAGTAACTCTTACACATCCAGTCATTAAATCCTGCTGGTGGAAGAAAACAAAACATTGTATATTTCGCCTGCAGAAGAGAAGACTGAGAGGTTAATTGATACCCTGGTCAGAAAGGAGTGACCTATAAAAGATGTAGTGTGCTTGCTTTATACTGCTATAGAGAACAGGGTCAGAACCAATAAGAGGGATTTTGAGCAAGTATGAAGAACTTCCTGATGGTAAAAGCTGCTTCACAGGGGAATAATATATTTAAGTAAGTGATGGGCTTCCCTTAATTGTAGGTTTTTAAACAGAGTTAGATGGCCACATCTGGGATGTTTTTGCATTAGATCCCTGAAATGGCACTGGACAGATTGATAACTGGCAAATAAAGGGAGAAAACATGGAGGCAGTGACAGACTTTGTATTTCTAGGTGCAAAGATTACTGCAGACGCAAACTGTAGCCAATAGGGCTGGGCGGTTTCATTTCCTTAATTCGTAATTCGTTAAAAATTCGTTATTTTTTTGTTAACGAAGCGATAACGAACCATTCTGGAGCAACTTAAAAACGAAACGAATTTTTCAATTCGTTTCGTAAATGCTTCGTATTTCGTTATGTATTCGTTTCGTTATTGGTTTGAGGTCGTTTCGTTATTATTTCCGCATGTCTGGGGCAAGTTTTATAGTTGTTTTTTGTTTAATTAGTGAAAAAAAATTATAATATCACACCAACAGTCAACAACAGAGGGAGAGGGAAGCTTCAGAAGTTTTTTTAGCATATTGCGCGATCGCGGCCGCCATTAACGAATCGATTCGTTATTGTTTCGTTATTGTTTTGTAATTTTTTTACCATTTACGAAATTTCGTAAATATCGAACTTTTTTAAAGGAAAATTTCGGAATTCTTTTAAATATCGAAACGCAAAAAACCCCAAAAAATGAATCGATTTTAGAAACAAATTTTTCCGTTGTTACCCAGGCCTAGTAGCCAAGTAATCAGAAGACATTTACTTCTTGGGAGGAAAGCAATGGCCAATCTTGATAAAATAGGGAAAAGTAGAGACATCACACTGGCAACGAAGATGCAAATAGTCAAAGCAATGGTTTTCCCCGTAGTAACCTATGGATGTGAGAGATGGACCATAAGGAAGGCTGAGTGAAGGTAGATAGATGCTTTTGAACTGTGGTGTTGGAGGAAAATTATGAGAGTGCCTTGGACCGCAATAAGATCCAACCGGTCCATACTTCAGGAAATAAAGCCTGACTACTCATTGGAGCGAAGGATATTAGAGGCAAAGATGAAGTACTTTGGCAACATCATGAGAATACAGGAAAGACAATGATGCTGGGGAAAACGGAATGAAAAAGGAAGAGGGGCCGACCAAGGGCAAGATGGATGGATGGGATCCTTGAAGTGATTGGCTTGACTCAGAAGGAGCTGAGGGTGGTGACAGCTGACAGGGAGCTCTGCTGTGGGCTGGTCCGTCCGGTCATGAAGAGTCGGAAGCGACTGAACAAATAAACAAGACAAATCCTGAAATGGCAAAGAGTTAGACTAAATGGTTCATGGGGAACCTTTCAAAATTCAGTATGTATCCATACTGTAGAATTAATACAGTCTGGCACCACTTTAACTGCCATGACTTGTGGAAGTTATGGAATTGTGGAAGTTATAGATTTATGACATCTTTAGCCTTGGGTTGTTGTAAGTTTTTCAGACTGTGTTGCCATGTTCCAGAAGCATTCTCTCCTGACGTTTCGCTTCAGTCTATGGCAGGCATCCTTAGAGGTGGTGAGGTCTGTTGGAAACTAGGAAAATGTGGTTTATACATCTGTGGAATGTCCAAGATGGGAGAAAGGACCACTCTAACAACTACCATGTCAGACTACAAAGAGAAGCCATTGAAATTCACAACCATGTGGACAATTTCAACAGAAAGGAAGAAACGTGAAAATGAACAAAAATGGCTACCAGTATTTTAAAAAACTCTAAAATCAGAACTGTAAAGAACAACATTCAAAAATAGGGGAACTCCAGACAAGAAACAATCAGGGACAGCTAATCACCTCTCAACAAAGGATTCGTCCAGGCAGTAAGAAACCACACCTTGAAAACTGCTAGGCCATTAAATGCTAATCAGGGTGGCCAATTGAAGCATTCACACCTACCTCCAACAGACAAGAGGTCTTTCTCCCACCCAGGACATTCCACAGATATATAAACCCAATTTTCCTAGTTTCCAACACACCCCACAACCTCTGAAGATGCCTGCCATAGATGCAGGTGAAGCATCTCGAGATAATGCTTCTGGAACATGGCCATACAGCCCAAAAAACTTACAACAACCCAGTGATTCTGGCCATGAAAGCCTTTGACAATACATCTTTAGACTTCTCTGCCAAAGAGTGCTGGTGCCTCATCAAATTACAAATTTCAGAATTCCATAGCATGGAGCCATGGCAATTAAATTGTGTCAAACTTCATTAATCCTACAGTGTAGATGCACACCCAGTGAACAAAAGTCAAAAGTGAACATAGACTTGAGGAGGTCCATAGGATCGGTGGGCTCCTAGGACAAAACCAAAATCCTATTGATAATCCCTGCTGTAGAACACCATCAGAATGAACTTCTGGATAATGGCGTAAAAATTAGATCAATATTACTGAGTCAATAGGTCTATTCAAACCACTATTACCAATACATTCAGGTAAGAATATACAAATCATTGAGCTACCAAGAGTTTGGGGATATCATTTGGATTGTTTCCGTTTCTCTTGCTACCTAGGAAATAAAGATTGTACAGCTGACTGGTTTTTTGTTGGTTTCCAGACTCCTTTTGCTGCCTAAAATTAAGCTGCAGACAGATTGTTTAGAGAATTTAAATAGGGGAGAAAGTCCCATACACGGTGGGGAAAATTGGATTCCAGCCAAAAAATTAATAGAAACAGTTTAGATGCTGCCTTGGTTCCGTCTCTAATTAATATTTATATGCCCGTTCCAGAGAGATTGTTGTTTATTTAAAAGGCATTTCTTCACTTCTTAATGCAGCTGTGTTCTGGCAAAGGTTCACTTAGCACACGTGGAAAAACTGTAACAGTTGACTCTGTTTATGAGACTAAATTGTTTTAAAAGAGGTTTTTAAAGCAAAGTGTAAAGATAGTTTCATGTGCTTAGTTGATAAGTTATGTATATTATTTTTTACACCTGGTGTGGTGCTCCCACTATTGGACTAGATCTGTTGCCACATATTACCATACCAGTGGCTATGAGAAGCTACTCGTACTACTTACATCATGATTTCTCAACCTGAGGGTCGGGACCCCTGGGGGGAGGGTCACAAGGGAGTATCAAAGGGATCAGCAAAGACCATCAGAAAACACAGTATTTTCTGTTGGTCATGGGGGTTCTGTGTGGGAAGTTTGGCCCAATTCTATCATTGGTAGGGTTCAGAATGCTCTTTGATTGTAGGTGAACTATAAATTCCAGCAACCACAACTCCTAAATGTCAAAGTCTATTTTCTACCAAACTCCACCGGTGTTCACATTTGGATTTATTGAGTATTCATGCTAAGTTTGGTCCAGATCAATCATTGTTTGAGTCCACAGTGCTCTCTGGTTGTAGGTGAACTATAGCTCCGAAACTCAAGGTCAATTCTGACCAAACCCTTCCAGTAATTTCTGTTGGTCATGGGAGTCCTGTGTACCAGGTTTGGTTCAATTCCACCTCGAAACCAATGCCCTCACTGCGAGAGAAGATGCAGATCAAGAATAGGGCTCCACAGTCACCTACAGACCCACCGCCAGTACACTGATCTTGGAAGACTATCCTACTCGGGCAATGAGTGGTCGCCTAAGTAAGTAAGTTAGCTCTCCATCTCTGGATTCTTTCTTTTCTTTATGATCCCACCAGAACCTCATTTCTTCTGGTGGGGGTTGATTCCTATCTTCTTTCTTTAATGTTTCTTCCCTAGGCCTTTTTTTAACCTTTAGATTACATGTTAACAGAAAGTTCTTCCTAATGTTTAGGTGGAATCTCTTTTCCTGTAACTTGAATCCATTGCTGCATGACCGAGGATTTGATCACATGACTATCATGTCATCTATCCGCCTTCTCTTCTCCAAGTTAAACATACCTAGCTCCTTAAGCCAATCAGCCATGGAAGTTAAAGTGGTGTCAAACTGCACTGAATCTACAGCATAGATGCACCTGTAGTCTACACTGCACGTCCTCCATTGCAAGATTTATTTCTTCAAGTTGGGCACTCATTTCCCTTTGGAACAGTGGTTCTCACCCTGTGGGTCCCCAGATGTTTTGGCCTTCAACTCCCAGAAATCCTAACAACTGGTAAACTGACTGGGAGACCCATAGGGTGAGAACCATTGCTTTGGAAGAAGACATGCAAAGTAGATGTTCAGCCATTTCATTCTTTCTCTATCACCTCTTAGCTTTTATTCTACCACTTTCTTGTTCCATTTCTCCATGAAGCAGAACCACCACTGCCTTGTCCCATGTTCTTCCTCCTCTAGTGGGGGGAGAAAACCTTTTAATTATTTTTAGCCTCTCTTATAAGTGGGATATCATTCTGACAGTTAGCCCCCCTGACCTTTTCTCTACAGATACTGGCTGTTCATTTGAACTGTTCTTTGGGTGGTTTGCCCCTTCATCCATTTTTATACATGCCCTTTTTAAATCTCAACTCATTACAAAGCTCCTTACGCCACCATCTTTACATGCTTCTCACATTTCCTTCTTGTTTCAATTGTTTGTAAAAGTGCCTGTGATATCTCATCTTTAAGAAACTTTCATCCACCATGAACTCTGTCCTCTTTGAGTGTTTCTGACCTACATTCAGCTTTCTATTTCTTCTGTATAATAAATCACAAAAAGAACATGTCACTTATACCCAAGGTTCCTACTACTACCGTTTTTTTTGCTAGTTCTTCCTTACTCGTGACAATGAGGTCCAAGATGGTTGCCAATTTTAGGGAGAAATGGGATTGCGAGCAAAACAAGAAAGGAATTTGTTGGACCTTATACTCCTGGAGGAATTTGACTTGCAGATGGTATTAGGATATGAGAGTTCTTCCACTGCTACTATCTCTCTCATTTTTATTGTTTGGTCATCTAATCTAAGGAGGAATCATCCAGCTGAGCTAATAACATGTTGATGCTATGTATCTTAAATGCGCGCACATGCGCGCACGCACACACACAACAGGCATTTTTGAGATTCTCAAGAGTTAAGGAACCAATGGAAATATATTCAGCTCCTTTCCTTTCAGAGATCCAGTATGATGCAGTGGTTTGAGCATTGGGATTATGACTCTGGAGACTGGGGTTTGAATCTTCACTTGGCCATGGAAACCTTCTGAGTAGGTAAAAAAGTAAAGGTAAAGGTTTTCCCCTAACATTAAGTACAGTCGTGTCCGACTCTGGGGGTTGGTGCTCATCTCCATTTCTATGCCAAAGAGCCAGTTTTGTTTGTAGACACCTCAGTTTCAGTTTCAGTTCTACTTTATGTAGTTGGCACTCTATATTTGCAGATTTAACTTTTGCAGATTGCATGATTTATGGATTCCATTAATATGGTCTCCCTAGGAATCTCAAGATCCCCCAGGATGACCTATGATCAATGTGTGGCAGAGATTGAAAACAGAATTGTGCTAGAGGACCTAGATACTACTAAGGATGGGTTCTCCCAGATTAAAACAAAATTGCAACTTTTTTAAAAAATATATTTTATTAGTGAATAACATCAATACATATTGACAACATTGAACACAATAGACATAACTATGAATAAAATACTAAAAGAAAAATATAAAACAACATACAGTATTGATTCCTTGTACAGTGAAAGTGGGTGAACATGATTGTAGAGATAGCAAGACTGTATGAATAATAGGAGCAGGTGAGAGGAAAGGAGTGAGAAGGAAAAAAAACATAGACACATGGCAGCTTTTTATTCACTGTATTTCCACTTTGGGGAAATTGTCCTGTGCCCCTAACTTCAGCCATTTTGTTGTTTATTCGTTCAGTTTTTCCAACTCTTCATGACCTCGTGGACCAGCCCACACCAGAGCTCCCTGTCAGCTGTGGCCACCCCCAGTTTCTTCAAGGTCAAGCCAGTCACTTCAAGGATACCATCTATCCATCTTGCCCTTGGTCGGACCCTCTTCCCTTTTCCTTCCATTTCCCCAGCACCATTATTTTCTCCAAGCTTTCCTGTCTTCTCATTATGTGGCCAAAGTATTTCATCTTTGCCTCTAATATCCTTCCCTCTGATGAGCAGTTGGGATTTATTTCCTGGGGTATGGACTGGTTTGATCTTCTTGTAGTCCATGGCACTCTCAAAATTTTCCTCCAGCACTTCAGCCAATGTTGAACAGCTTATAGCATTATCAGTATGATGACCAGGAAATAGGAACAGTGGTAAATGTAGGCTGAAGGTGCATCTATACTGCAGAATTATTACAGTTTGATATCACTTTAATTGCTATGATTAAATGCTATGGAGTCCTGGGAGTTTGAATTTGGTGACATACTAGGGCTCTTTGGTAAAGAAGCCTAAAGACATTACAAAACCACAATTGCCATGATTCCATAGCATTGAGCCATAACAGTTAAAGTGGTGCATTAATTCTACAGTGTAGATACACTTTAGGAGTATATTTGCACTGCACACCAGTAGTACACATTGAACTACCATGTTTCCATCCTACAGATTCCTGTGGTTTGAAGTTCAATGAGAGCTCTGCAGGAGAACTTGAATACTACTGGAGACCTCTAGGACTGTTCATTTTAAAAACTCATAGGCCCCTTCTATACTGCTATATAATTCAGGTTATCAAAACAGATAATCCACATTATCTGCATTGAATGGATTATTTGAGTCTACACTGCCATATAACCCAGTTCAAAGCAGATAATCTGCATTTTATATGGCAGTGTAGAAGGGTCCTTAGAAATCTCCATCAAAATTTTCTGTGTACCTTTCCATACTACATATCTCTGACTTCCTTGAATAGGAGCCATAGCTACTAAAGTGGTATCAGACTGCTGTAGGTTTATTAAAGATACACTCTAACTCCCTCCAGATTTGCCTCTACATAATTCCAAAAGCATCTCCATTGTCTCGTTTTCTCCTGCAGTCATCTGTATGCAAATGCATTCCACCCAACATTTTATACCCGTCACTCATTCCTTCCAGACTTCCCCATTAGTCTTACAATAGCTAACATTATAATACAAGGACACAAGCTATAATAAAATTCATCTAACATCATACCAATGAACAACTGGACATGCACTGAATTGCCAGAGTTGAGATGCTTAGTCATGCAAAAGGCAGAATACAAACATCAGATACGTTATATTGTATTAATTCATAAGCTGCCCATCTGGGGGGGGGGGGGGGATAAACTATAAATAAAGTAAATCAGTCATGCTCAATCTTGCTTTGAAAATACTATTTTTTCCACACAGCCTCAGTGCAAATTTTCAGCACACAAATACAATGCATTTTAGTAGTAAATCACCCACTTTTGGACATTGACAGCATCTGTAGTATTATCAAAAATAATATAGACCAGAAATAAATTTACATGCATCACTATTTGTGGCTATTAGTCCTTCCAAAGGCCAATCTTACAACTGAGGTAAGGCTATGTGCCCCATATCTGGATGGTTTACATAGATGGACTAAGGTATTCATCCTTGTTGTGTGTAGCTTGAGACTTATGAGCTTTCTTAGCAGGATGTATACAGGGGCAGATTGTCTTTGCCTTCTTCTGAGGCTCAAACAATACCCATTGGGTTTTCATGGCTGAGCAGGGATTCACACCCTGATCTCCAGAGACATAATCCTAAAATCAAATCACAACATCACATGACTATAAAACTCATTTCTTTTTGGACATCCATGAGCACACACTAGTTTCTATGGTCCAAGGGATTGAATTGGTTATTTCGGTCAGGCCTAAAATAGTGGGTGTTGACCAAGCATGCCCTTTCAAATGGACCGACTGCAGAACTCCTTGGGAACTCCTGGCTGTTGTGGGCACCACATGCTGACATCATCAGTGACACTCGTTTGACCAGGGAGAAGAAGAGAGCCATGTGAGTAGCAGACCAGTCTGCATTGTACTCCCTCCAAACTATATTCCCCAGCTTTCCTTAACATGGGGCTAAATTGAATAAACTCCTGCAATAAGGGCCATGTGTGCCTGGACATCATGAAGGCAAGCAGAAGTGGCTTCATGGTGAGTGTACTATTGTTCCCATATACACAATACCTTAGATCAGTGGTTCTCAACCTGGGGTCCCCAGATGTTTTTGGCCTACAACTCCCAGAAATCCTAACAGCTGATAAACTGGCTGAGGTTTCTGGGAGTTGTAGGCCAAAAACATCTGGGGACCCCAGGTTGAGAAGCACTGCCTTAGATCCACCTTCCCTCAGCTTGTTACCTCTGGACTCACTGAATACTGTGATGACACCTGGGCCTCCTCTGTTAACTGGGCTATGTGCCAAGCTTCTTGCAACTGCTCCTGACACAGTAGTCGCAAGAATGGATGCTGAGCCTGAAGCCTCCTAGTCTGGCCAATTTGTTTCTGTAGCCAAGCTAGCTAATTCTCTCCCTTCTGTTTGCTTCTCTGTCCCTTTTAATCCACCTCCTGTCACGCCTTTCCAAAGTAGAATGCTATAGCCACATCATTCCACAGCTGTTGCATTTATTGTGCTGAGGGCAATAGACAGGTGAGCTGCATTCTTTCTTTTTCACCATTGCTGGTTCTTCTAATTCCTCCTGACTGACACAGAAAGTTTCTAGATTCTCTTGGGTTCATCAGCAAGTGCTGTCCTGGTGAGTCTATCCAGTGTCAGTGGATTCCAGGCAGTCATAGATTCCATTTATGAGTTTTTGAAAGCTCCCCCTAATTTGGGATAATTTTTTGTAATCAGATTAAATCTATTTTTTTTTTGTTTATTTACCTGGCTATGTATTTTACTATGATTCTATTGGGGACACAGCTAATTTGTAGGCTCTACTTCTCTGTAATATTCTATGTAATATTCTCGTAAGTACAAAGGACACTTGGTATCTTTTGAGGGTTGATTCTAGGGCACACACTCACACACACACACACACACATGGATACAAGAACCCATGGATGTTCAAGACTCATTGTATATAATGATTTAGTAAAACAGATAAATAGAATCATAGAATCATTAAGTTGGAAAAATCTCGTGGACCATTCAGTCCAACTCCTTTCTGCCAAGAAGCAGGAAGATTGCATTCAAAGCACCCCCGACAGAGGACCATCTAGATTCTGTTTAAAAGCCTCCAAAGAAGGAGCCACTTCCACTGCTGAACAGCTCTCACAGTTAGGAAGCTCTTCCTAATGTTCAGGTGGAATCTCCTTTCCTGTAGTTTGAAGCCATTGTTCCGTGTCCTAGTCTCCAGGGCAGCAGAAAACAAGCTTGCTTCCTCCTCCCTGTGGCTTCCCTCACATATTTATACATTAGGCCTGTTTGATCAAGAAAAAATTTGTTTCTAAAATCGATTTGTAATTGAGGTGTTTTTTTGTTTTGATATTTAAAATAATTACAAAACTTTCCAAAAAAAAAGTTTTGGTATTTAAGAAATTTCGTAAATATTTACAAAACATTTTGTAAAGATGGCGGATCCCCGCGCATGCGCAAAAACACTTCCGAAGCTTCGTTATTGGCGCGGGGTCGATTCGTTAAGGAAATAACGAATCGATTCGTTAAAATGGCGGACGCGATCGCGCATGCGCAAAAGCGGCTTCCGAAACGTCGTTATTAAATACGATTCGATTCGATATTGAAATAATAACGAATCGATTTGTTAAAGCGAATATTTTGTATTTTTTAGAATAAAAGGCAGGTATTTTTAGAAAATATTCAAAACTGGAAAATTAACCCAAAAATGGCCCTGATGTGGACCAAACACAGCCACGAGAAACAAATGAGAGCACACACCAACAGAAGAGTCTTTTCTTTTTTAGAATATTTTTTGTATTTTTTAAGAATAAAAGGCAGGTATTTTTAGAAAATATTCAGAAATGGAAAATTAACCAAAAACTGGCCCTGATGTGGACCAAACACAGCCACGAGACAGGACAAACGAGAGCACACACCAACAGAAGAGTCTTTTCTTTTTTAGAATATTTTTTGTATTTTTTTAAGAATAAAAGGCAGGTATTTTTAGAAAATATTCAAAAATGGAAAATTAACCAAAAACTGGCCCTGATATGAACAAACACAGCCACGAGACAGGGCAAATGAGAGCACACACCAACAGAAGAGTCTTTTTTTTTGGAATATTTTTGTTTTTTTTTTAAGAATAAAAAGGTATTTTTAGAAAATGTTCAAAAATGGAAAATGCACAAAATGCTCTCCCTGCCGTGGAGGAAACACAGTCACAAACAGGGACCAACTAGAGCACACAGCCACAGAAGACTCTTATTTTTTTAGAATATTTTTGTGTTTTTTTTAAGAATAAAAGAAAGGTATTTTTAGAAAATGTTCAAAAATGGAAAATGCACAAAATGCTCTCCCTGCCGTGGAGGAAACACAGCCACAAACAGGGACCAACTAGAGCACACAGCCACAGAAGACTCTTTATTTTTTTAGAATATTTTTGTGTTTTTTTTTAAGAATAAAAGAAAGGTATTTTTAGAAAATGTTCAAAAATGGAAAATGCACAAAATGCTCTCCCTGCCGTGGAGGAAACACAGCCACAAACAGGGACCAACTAGAGCACACAGCCACAGAAGACTCTTTAATTTTTTTAGAATATTTTTGTGTTTTTTTTAAGAATAAAAGAAAGGTATTTTAGAAAATATTCAAAAATGCACAAAATGCTCTCCCTGCCGTGGAGGAAACACAGAGCACACAGCCACAAAAGAGTCTTCTCTTTTTTTAGAATATTTTTAGGTTTTTTTTAAAGAATAAAAGAATAAAAGACAGGTATTTTTAGAAAATATTCAGAAATGGAAAATTAACTAAACTCAGCTGGCCCTGATGTAGAGCTAACAGCAGGAGACAGGGCAAACGATCTAAATTAATCTAAAGCTAACACAGCCAAAAGACAGCCAAAAGCACACACCAACAGAAGAGTCTTTTCACCAAGCCAACCAAGCCAAGCCACGCCAACCCAAAGCAAGCAGCCCTCCCAGACCTCTCTCCTCCCTCGCCTCCGCGCTACAAATGAGCTCCGCGGCCGCGCGGAGCCGCTTTTAAAGGGCTCGCCAGCCAATCAAAAGCAGCCACGGTGCACTTGGGTGCTGGGAGCGCCGGATTGGCTCCCAGGCACCAGCAGCCTCCATTTCATTAACGAAACGAGCGGAAGCTCGTTAAATCAATGGGGCTGACGCTTCGATATTTTAAAACCCTTCCGGGTTTGAAAATGTGTTTTGATATCGCTTCGGAAATGCTAAAAATAACGAATTAATAACGAATTACAGAATTAACGAACGAAACCGCACAGGCCTATTATACATGTCTATCATGTCTCCTCCCAGCCTTCTCTTCTGCAGGATAAACATGCCCAGCTCTTTAAGATGAGTGTCCCTTATTTAAAATGGAAAAAATACATTTGCTTTTGGAATTTTCTTTTTTATAGGAATATATTTTAAGCCATAGATAGCAGAAATCATTGATCCAGAATCCATGGATATGTAAGACCAACTGTCTTTTTAAAAAAGACTAAATGTTATCTGAATTAGGACTCTTCAAATCTCTTCCCTTCCCTCACCTGGACTTGTTTCTCATTTGTCTAATTCTTCCGGGACACACAGTGCTCATAATAAAACATAGTATTTCAATTATTGTCTCAGCAGTGCTGTGGAGAGCAAAATAATTATTTGCTTGGTTTATATGCACCAAACCCCTCTTCCTCATCTTTCTTGTCACTGACCTAGAATATGGTATCTAAAATCCATGTAACATTTGTTCCAGTTCACATTAAGGCATAATTGCTTTCTGAATCAATGCCAACCTTTTATTTATTAAAACTCAGAACTTACTTCTACTGGAGTTTTTCAGTTGTTTAGCGTACTGCAACAGGTCTCAAAATGGAACTGCCATACCTTCCTTATATCAGGATATTTTAACTCACTTCATGAAAGACCATAATTAAGCTTCTGACCATATAAATCATGTTGCTAAGTCCCAATGGTTCTGACAATATACATGTTGTTAAGCCCACTGGCAACAAAGATCCGCATAGTCAAAGCCATGGTATTCCCTGTAGTAACCTACAGATGTGAGAGCTGGACCTTAGGGAAGGCTGAGCGAAGGAAGATAGATGCTTTTGAAATGTGGTGCTGGAGGAAAGTCCTGAGAGTGCCTTGGACTGCGAGAAGATCCAACCAGTCCATCCTCCAGGAAATAAAGCCCGACTGCTCATTGGAGGGAAGGATACTAGAGACAAAGTTGAAGTACTTTGGCCACATCATGAGGAGACAGCAAAGCCTAGAGAAGACAATTATGCTGGGGAAAGTGGAAGGTAAAAGGAAGAGGGGCCGACCAAGGGCAAGATGGATGGATGGCATCCTTGAAGTGACTGGACTGACCTTGAAGGAGTTGGGGGTGTTGACGGCCGACAGGGAGCTCTGGCAGGGGCTGGTCCATGAGGTCACGAAGAGTCGGAGACAACTGAACAAATGAACAACAACAAGCCCCAATGGTTAGAAGAAGCTTGAGACCTAAAACATTGATCTGAATCCATTTCCATCCCAACTAAAGTCAACTGATTGAATCAATAGAATGCATGTACGTGTTGGATTTGTGGATTCCCATTGTTTGAATGAGGCTCCTTTAGTTAGGACTAGCAATTGAATTAGGGTACTTTAGCTAGAACTAAAGCTTAGATAGGCATACTGTCTCCTTAAATCTTATGGACCATTGTACTCTCTCAGAGTGATACGCTGTTCCATGACATCTTCCAGATGCCAGACATTAAGTATATAGGGACCAAATTTTAATTTTCCCATCATGTCCCTGAGTTATGTTTCATCATCTATTATAATTAAAATGGTCAGTGCCAGGAACTCTCAAATTCTAGTATCCTTGCTGCTACCAATAATCAGGGGCTGTTTCACACTGCACAATTATAACACTATGATTCCACATTAACTGCCAGAGAATCCTAGAATAATAGAGTTGGAAGAGACCTCATGGGCCTTCCAGTCCAACCCCCTGCCAAGAAGCAGGAATATTGCATTCAAAGCACCCCATTGTTCTATCCAATAAAACATTGGCAGTTCTCCTTCATAGCCTGGTGAGAGTCCATCACTATTAGTGACATATCTCTGAAGCTGTTTGTACAGTTTACCATTTTTTCAATGGAATGTCTCAGAATGTCAGCTGCCTTAGAGTGTGGTAGAGTCTCCTTCTTAAGCAGAGGATGGATGGCAATCTATCAGGAGTGTTGTGATTGTGTATTCCTACCAGGCAGGTGATTGAATTGGATGTCTCTTGTGGTCTCTTCCAACTCCTATAATTCTTATCCTTGTTCAATAAGGATGAGAAACTTTTGTACACACCTAATGCACTGCAGAGACTTTCCACAACTGTTTAAGTTTTTGTGGGTTTTTTTTCCAAATCAGAAGTGGATGTCTAGACAGTTTCATTTAGTGAATAAGAACAGTTTCATTTAGGGAATATGAATAGAGGAATTTACATTTATGGTGGTCCATATGACCCCTACAGTGTCTCCAGGGTAAGAAGTAATAGCTCATGGATCCATCACAGTTGCCATAACTTGTTCCACCCCCCAAAAAAGTTCCTTTTGACTTAAAAGCCTTAAGCTTTTTTTGTGTGTTTCCAGCTGGCTTGCCTTCTTGGTCTTGACATGATGGTTCTACCTCTTTGGACAAGTCTTCAAAACATATTCTTCTTATGAGAGATCCTTTGAAGATATGTATGTTGCTTTTCAGCATCAGTCCTCCTCCAGGAGAAATTAGGTTCTCTTCAATGCAATTCCAGTAAGATTGAATGTTAAAGTCTGAAAGGTTTCCTGGCACATCCATTTGCTTTTCTTCTTCTCCATCATTGTTTCCCATCCATGGGGAGGAAGAGACGACTCCATACCACAGGCATGATCGGCCAAGTCAAACACTCTGATTGAGATTAAAAATGAAGCAGATCTGCTTAGTCAATACACAGTTCCATGAAACATTACAATTATAGAGTGCCTTACCTGCTCAGTAGACTTAATTGTCCCCCTGGGTGTTTATCCTCATACATTTTCCATGGCTTGTTAAAAATTAATAACAATACCTCATTCTAGTTTGCTTTTGATCAAACTGTAGTTCTCAAAGTGATGGGGTAAAAATGTCTCTTCTGAACAGGAGGGAGAAATCTATGAGTCTTGCTTTCTTCTATTTCTGAAACCAAAAGTTCTTTCTATCCTACTTAGGGGTGAAATAGGAATTTTGATAAATTGGTTCACAGATGTAAATGAAATTTCTCCCAAATTTCTTCTTCTTTCTAAGCTGTTTTCACAATGGAGGAATTAACATTGTGACTGTTGTTTCCACAGGGCTTTGTTTTGGGTATCCTTAGGTCTCAGGTTTGCAGCATACATATCTTTGTTGATAGTGTCCAACTATCTTTTCTTTGGCCATCCATGTAGTCGTTGTCCTGCAATCTCCAAATGCAGTGCTGCTTGTGCTACAGATGTTCGTTCTCTTCTCATGACATGG
The DNA here is from genome assembly GCF_025583915.1 of Anolis sagrei ordinatus. NCBI lineage: Eukaryota > Metazoa > Chordata > Lepidosauria > Squamata > Anolidae > Anolis > Anolis sagrei. The sequence goes on along the minus strand of NW_026846588.1, from coordinate 264,188,701 downwards.
CCGTACCACCATAGTCTTGCTTCCTGCATTTTCTTGCTAATCACTTTTATTCCTAGTCTTTGATGGATGTCATCATTTGGCACATGGCCAAAATATCTCAAGCTTAGTGTCATCTCAGCATTTTCATTTCCATTGTGTTAAGGACTTTTTAATATTTCTTTTGTTGCTGACCAGCACTCTGCCTCATAGAAGGCTACTGGGCGAACAACTGTAGTGTAGATCTTAACCTTGAGTTGCGAAATACAGCCAACCTATGAATGAGAGACCTTCCAGATGCCCTATCATCAACAGTCCTGTTCAAATCATGACCGTTAAAATGGAATCATACTGCATCAGTTCTACAATGTAGATATAATTCTAATCACCTTATGATCAACAGACCTACTCAAGTCTTGCTGTCTCAGTCCTGTAACTTCTTTGATTGAGTCCATCCATTTGAAATGTGGTCTTTCCCTACTCCTACTGCCTTCTACTTTCCAAGTATTATTGTCTTTCTCTAGTGATCTAGTTCTTTTCATGATATGGTCAAAGTATAACAGTTTCAATGTATTGTTGAAGACTTTCATGGCCAGAATCTCTGGGTTGTTGTAGGTTTTTTTAGGCTGTATGGCCATGTTCAAGAAGCATTCTCCCCTGACATTTTGCCTGCATCTGTGGTAGGTATCCTCAGAGGTTGTGAGGTCTGTTGGAAACTAGGATAATTGGATTTATATATCTGTGAAAGATCCAGGGTGGGAGAAAGAATTATTGTCTGTTGGGGCTTTGTGTGAATGTTTCAATTGGCCACTTGATTAGGATTTGATGGTCTGATAGTTTTTTCGTGTGCCTTGTTACTGCTTGGGGGAATTCCTTGTTGAGGGGTAATTAGCTGTTCCTGATTGTTTCTTCTCTGGAGTTCCCCTGTGTTTGAGTTTTGTTTTTTATTTACTGTTATAATTTTAGAGTTTTTTTAATACTGGTAGCCAGATTTTGTTTATTTTCATGGTTTCTTCTTTACTGTTGAACTTGTCCACATGCTTGTGGATTTCAATGGCTTCTCTGTGTAGTTTGACATGGTGGTTGTGAGAGTGGTCCAGCATTTCTGTGTTCTCAAATAATATGCTGTGTCCAGGTTGGTTCATCAGGTGCTCTGCTATGGCTGACTTCTCTGACTGAAGTAGTCTGCAGTGCCTTTCATGTTCCTTGATTCGTGTTTGGGTGCTGCATTTGGTGGTCCCTATGTGGACTTGTCCACGGCTGCATGGTATACGGTAGACTCCTGCAGAGGTGAGAGGATCCCTCTTGTCCTTTGCTGAACGCAGCATTTGTTGGATTTCAGTATAGCCATCTTGGCATCTAGGGACATTTCATACTTTATTTCCTCTAGGATCCATTTGTTTGTCTTTTTAAAAGTTCACAGTATCTGTATGATTCTTCTCTAGCACTACATTTTCTTCCCGCCAGCTTTTTTCACTGTCCAGCCTTCACAACCATGCATAGAAATGAGAACTACAATAGCATAGACAATTCTAACTTTAGTATTCAAAGATATATCTTTACACTTCAGCACTTTGTCTATTTCGTTCATAGCTTCCCTTCTGAGTCCTAGTCTTCTTCTGACTTCTTGACTGCAATCTCCATTCTGATTAACGGATTCCATTCTGAGCTAACCTATGGACATTTTTGAACTATTTGATGGCCACCGGCTCTGTTGGCTGAGCGACTGTAAGGATCTTAATTCAAAAAAGCAACTTCTCTAAGCTCTGTACTAAACACCATCCCCCAACAACAGATATGCAAGTTATTCCTCCCTTTGACTAGCATTGCGTCTGCATTGCATATGAAATGGCTTTGGATGGCTGCAACTCAGTTAAAAGGGAGCAAACACATTTGGTTTTCAATAAGCAACATCTCCCCAGATGAAAACTGCAATAAAGATAACGTATAACAATTGCCTTTAAAGGGAGCAAATAAATGTCTGCTAAATAAAATCTATAGCATAAAAAGCATATTTGTTATCAACAGCTGGCAGGAAACATGAACACTCATGCTTGCAAATATACATTGCCTTTTGAGGGCTCGTTTACAGAGCTTATTTCTAATTTTTAATTTGCAAATGCTGTTGATATTTCCAGTACCTCATTAGCATAGACTATATGCTCTGTAAATTATACAGTCCCCAGCTATGGAGAAAAGAAATTGTTCAAGGACATTCTAGGGGGGTGCCGGCACATAAACTGATATTAAGCATCAAGGCGTTTGGTTCCCTGGCTCCCGCCTCTGTTAACCAAGCTCTGTTCTGGTGCACTGAGATTAAGAAAAGCCTGGGAAGAAAATCTTGGGCTTGCAGTCTCAGAGTGGAGCGTGGAAATGGAACATCTAAAAAGCACAGACACTTTGAAAGAAATGGGGATGAATAAATCTTCAAAGGAGATAGCATGCTATAGTTGTTTGAGTGTTGGACTAGCACTCTGGGAAGACCGGGATTTGAAAGTTCACTTGACCACAGCAACACAGTGAGTAACCTTGGAGAAGTCACATATCTCTCAATCTTAGAAGAAAGCAAAGGCATATCTGCTCTGATGAAAGGCAAACCCCACTATAGCTTCACCTTATAATCATTCTAATTCAAAGGCAGAGGCAAACAACAAGGAAAGCATAACATGATGTGAACAATTTTCAGTGTTTCACTCTCTGCAGTTTGGAACTGAAGGAAAATGTCAAGGAGGGGGTGCACAATTCTTATTGGGGCAATGATGAAGCTGTGGTGGCATAATGGGTTATACCCTTGTGCCAGCTGAACTGCTGACCTGAAGGTTGGTGATTTGAATCCGTGAGATAGGGTGAGCTCCCATCTATCAGCTCCAGCTTCACATGTGGAGGCATGGGAGAAGCCTCCCAGAGGATGGTAACATATCCGGGTGTCGCTTCAGCAATGTCCATGCAGACGGCCAATTCTCCCACACTATAAGGGACTTACAGTTTCTCAAGTAGCTTCTGACACACACAAAAAAAAACCTTATTTGTCTTCCATTTCATTGTCTGTCTCCTTATTGCCCCATCCTAGAATAAATTATGGTATAGTTTTGGAAGCTGTGAATCCAAGTCATCAACTACTTGAAGACACACAGCAACAAAAACAGATCTTGAAAGTATGCAATCCCTCCCCCCGCACATACACCACTTTCACAGTCCTCGTTCTCCACATTATATCAGCTTATAAAATAGATATAGTAAAGTTTTTCCAAAACATACATTTGCAAGCCCTGAATTCTTTGCTTGCTTAGACTAAATGCCTCTACCACCAGCACTCAATGCTTCCTTCATGGAATCAAAACAAGTATTTTCTCATCTTAGAGAATTCCTTATTTGAGGTCCTGCATAGTGTTTATAATGTGCACATTTACACTCACATAGTTGCACAGTTATTGTTCTTCACCATCCTTGGACTGGATACCTCTTGAACTAGAGGATTAAAGACCATTTAAGCAAGAAACTTAGCCACCCTTCCTTGAAACTGTATTGCAAATTCCAACTGGGATGACTAGTGTGAACCAGCTTCCCTGAATGACAATTTGCTTATTATAATCTTTTCCTGATATTTTAGTCAAGATCCTACAACACGACACTTTGAACGAAATACGACACTTTCACAGCATGGCTAAAACAGCATAACATGGAACTATTCTTAAAAAACTATTGGGAACTTTGACCTTACAGACTGAGATCCATAGGCTTACATAGGCTTAAATCTGCATTCATATTCCCAGGTGGTTGTGGGATGCAAACCTTCTGATGAATATCTTATGTAATTGTCAGTGTAATTGTCTATTTAATGTCTGTTCTGAAATGAATAATCCACAATGGCTATTTCTGCTGCCCTAGTGAATCAGAGTGGTACATTGTAGCACCTCATGAATAATGTATTGTCGAAGGTTTTCATGGCTGGAATCACTAGGTTCTTGTGGGGGTTTTTCCGGGCTATAGGGCCATGTTCTAGAGGCATTTCTCCTGACGTTTCGCCTGCATCTATGGCAAGCATCCTCAGAGGTAGTGAGGTGAATAGTTACAGATTTGATTACAATGCTCATCTAGGTGGAATCCATGGAGTAGTCTGAGTTGGACAGATTCATTGAAATAAGACAAAGAATCACAAGGTTGGAAGAGACCACCAGGGATATCCAGTCCAACCCCATCCTGACAAGCAGAAAAACACAATTAAAGCACTCCTGGTCATCCTGTCTCTGTTTAGAAACCTCCTGAGAAGGAGACTCTTCCATTCATCAATTGTTCAATGGAAAGTCAACATATACATAAATCCAATTGATTCAATGTCTCTAGTTGGAGCATATAAAAGAATTTAGACCCACGTGAAATGGCTACTTTGTTGAAACTCCAATTATGCCCCCATTGTGATGCCAACCAACAGGATTACAACCTTTTGCTTTGGCCAGAATGGAGCCAGTCATCTTTATTAGTATGGGAGGGAGGAGGAGGAAGAAGAAATAAGACAAAGAAAAAAGAAGGAATCACTTGAAATTAGATTGATTGCAGCTATAGCAAATGTGAGAAGTTTCTTCCACCTTTTTATAATAATATAATAATTTTATATGACAATATTATAATTCAGTTTAATAGAAATGAAATTGTTTTTTTATCCCTTCAAAAATGCATTGGAGAAGAAAAATTCAGTGAGAGTTTCAAGGGGGCGGTTTCAAGCTCTTGAACTTAACTTAGTTATGAGGTGACTGAGGCATTTGTGAGTGACCTTTCTTCTATTGTATTCTCATTTCTCAAGCAATTTTCAGAGTGCCCAGTTGCCTACGCTTTAATTAAAGTCCAGGCAAGGATGTCATAAGGTAAATCCCTCTATGGGGATTTTTTTTTTCAATCGAGAAGTACAGGTTGCTGAGGAAGTAGCCATGTGTTGGAGAGATGTGAATTATAAAGAAGTGCACATACCACACCTTTGTTGGCCTCTCACAATGGGTAAAATAAGCTTGAAACACTGCAAATAGAAATTTAAACATTAGAGCTATTTTCCCCTCTAAGCCTGACAAAGGGATGGTTTGGAGTGGAAAGAAATATTGGGTAGGGATTGAGAGTACATGGAAATTCATTGGACTTGACAATCTCAATGAAATTTGCATTTTCATAGCTACTCAGATTTGTTACAAGAAAATGTGCACCTAGTTTAAAGATGCAATTCTTTGCCAATTTTCTTCTTGAAGGAAGCAATGACTAATTTTAGCATTTTTTCTCACCGTTCGAAAGTTTTCAAAAACCATACTGTTTTTTGGAGACTGTTCACAATGTGATACGAACTCTATGCAAAATTCACATGTGGCATTTTCAAACAGAAGATGTAATCTTTCCTGCCGAAAGTAATATTTCTGTAAATAAATAGAATTTTTCTGCACACACAATGTTTCTGTGCAGAAAATATCCTAGAAAAAATGTCCAAAAAGTGTGTGTGGGGGGGGGGGGGCATATAACATTTCCATAGAATAGATCCCAAATTGCACAGATTCTCATCACACCAAAATTCTTCTCGTCATAGTTTCTTATCATTCAAGAAGCATGTTTTTCAACTATTCTTCAAATATTTCATATATTTCTCCCAGCATATCATAGGGTTCTGTTGGGGGACATAGAAATTCCTAAATAAGTATCCATGGATATGGATTCTGTAGTTGTGCTGGTACGGCTGTACCAGGAGCTCCAACTTCCTTTTCTTTCTTTGAGTGTTTGCATGAATTCCAATGTTCCATGCACTTTGCAATAAGGTGGCTTCCTTTGGTTTGCAATCATGGGGCCAATGACCCATCAATCTTCATTAAGTTTTTGGTTCCGCCCCTTTCCCCAGGGCTTTGGGAGGGAAAAGAAAGACTTCAGGCAGTCTTACAGTTTTGGAAGCCCAGTTACAGGACGTGAGCTTTCCCCACCTGTAGAGAAGCTTTGCTTCTCTCAACATCTGGAGGAAACAGCCCTAAAACTTCTAAGGAAAACAGTTTGACAGCACAATCCTTGTTGGGGTTAAAGAAACAGCTCCACATCATTCGTGGAAAAATTCCAAAAGGACTCCAGCTGGAAAATCTACAAAGTCTTGGCTGGTAGGTCTACTCAGGTAACCAGAAGCAATTGGAACCAGGAGTAGGGCCCACACCAGCAGAGCCTAGAAAACAGATTGCCCCAGGGAGTGGGTAAAAAGGGTTTTCCTCATAAAGAAAAGAAACAGTTCACGAAGCCAGTTGCCTGTCCTTTGTGGGCAAGATAAGCAGCATTTGTTTGACTTGTTGAAGATCTAAAAAGTATTTGATTGTTTGTTGAAGACCTAAGCAATAATAAAGAACTTTGTTAAACTTTTTAAGCTTCTAAAGACTTTTGTATAGGAAAATCCTTAGAGCCTCTCAGCTGAGGCATCCCGGCTTCCCGCTGGGCACAAAGAGCACGTCCTGTTCAAAAGCCAATTACTATAGGCCCAGCGTGCGACAGCACAGTAGTTATGAAGATCTTACTATATTTAGTTCATGGTTTCCCATAAGTAGAATTCTGCATATGCAATCTATATAAATAAAAATGTAATGTTTGTTTGTGGGATTAACATAACTCAAAAACCACTTGACAAATTGACACCAAATTTGTACACAATACACCTATCAGGCCAACGAGTGATCATCACTCATTAAAAACACTGAAGAACACAGTGGAAGAGACTTAAAAAGCCAAAAAATAAAAATACATTATAACACATGCGCAAAATCACATATATGCACATATACACAAATATATATACACTCAAAACACATATATACAGACTGGGCCACAGCAAAGATATTCCACACTATATCTTTTTTGACATTTTTGTGACACCTTTAATTGTTCTCTTTTTCTCTCCACCTGTCTTTCAACATCTTTTACACCACTGTTTGTTCTCTAATAATATTGTATTTTTGCTATTTTGCATCTATGAGTTGCTAAAAATTGTCATTTGGCAGCTTATCCGAAAGCAGACAAGAAAATAGGCTACAGCTGAACATTTTGGAAAAAAAAAGTGTAAGATGGATATTCACATCGATGAAGTTCAGGCCACCCAATGAGCACCTGAACAACAATCATCGCACTGTATTGTTTTGTGTTTCATTCTTCATCCCTTTTGCAATAACGGTGTGGCCTAGTATCAATGTAATACTCCACAGATAAGACTCCAATTTGTGGGCTTCAGCCTATCTAACTGATTTGAATTCTTTTAGGCCCAGTAGATAAATGAGGTTGTAGTACATTGTGACAGATATTTTAATGAGTTTCTATTTACACCCAGACTTTTGTTGTGGTTCATAGAGTGATAACAATTGTACAAGCCAAGACATGATGCAAGCCAGCTAGGACTTACAATATATTAATAGAATGGACATTGTGGAAGTGATTGCATCCCTTATTTTCTGCAGTGTAATAGAGGGTGGACAAAAGCAACAATGAACATTGCTTGGTCTTCTGCTTAGGCTTAATTTGATTTTTTTTTGTTCACACTTTACATTTCTGTTCTGTCCATTGGCTTTGCCTCTGTTTTTCTCATAGCTGGATAGTGTCAGCACTGTTATCAGTTCTCTCAGATACAGATACTATGTGCTGTCCCATTATTTTTCCACTGAGAGAAAATGTACTGTACATCTTTACTATAAACATGGACAGAGACTTTTCTTCATTTACTTAATTATGAAAGCATAATTAAGTAACATCTCCTGGCCCAACCCTCCAAACATACATCCAACTAGAAGCAACACTGAGCAATGGAGCACTGTTCTTCTGGCAACTAGAGTGCAGCAGGATGTTTCCAGCCCCTCCGCCCCACACACGCACACATACACATATACACACCAGCAAATGAGGTTGCAATAAGGGGTTGGGAGAGGAGTCCTGTTTCTGATGACCACAACCTCACTCATTGCTAGGAGGAGGCCAGAAACATCACATTTCTGCACCCTGGTCACCAGCAGAACAGACTTTCCACTGAAACCAGGCTCCCACAATTCATAACATCTGGTAAACTGGCTGGGATTTCTGGGAGTTGAAGTCCAAAACACCTGGAGGGCCAAAGTTTGCCAATTCCTGACTTAAATATTAGGACGAACTTCACTGCTTATTAGTGGAGTATGCTGCCTCAGAGTGTGGTGAAGCCTTCTTTGCTGAGGAGTTTTAAGACTGGATGGCCAACTGTACGGAGTGCTTTGATTGTTGATTCCCTGCATGCCATAGGCTTGGACTGGATCCCCTTTGTGGCCTCTTCCAACTCTATGATTTCATCAAATGACATACCTGTAGGATTTGGCTTTGCAGTTTGCTGAATATGGGGCAATTATAGATCTGTAACTCTTGGTTAAAATGATGTAAGTGCAGTACAACACTGATTTTCATTTCTATAAAGCCCTTTCACATTTAACAGAAGGCACAATCTGTTTTAGAGTTAGTCCCATGGAATGCAGTAGGAGTTATTTCCAAATAGGCATGGCATGGAATGTGATGTTAATGTAGTTCATTATAGTAAACTAATCTACATTAAAAGTAAAATTAAAACTCTCTGAAGCAAAAAAATAAAGAAAAAGAAGACATTTACATTATGACATTGTAAAAAAACTCATGCTTGGTAAAGCATTTATAACAGAGTTCAAATTTTAATGATTTCATTTCCAAATTAATTATGTTTATTATTTACATTGCGACTTGCTTTGCAAAGTCTTAAGTACAAAATAAGATTATATATATATATATATAGAGAGAGAGAGAGAGAGTCTAGCAGCTTTCCATCAATGCATAGAATAAGATAAACCAAATTAAACAATAGGGAAAACGATTGGCAAACAGAAGGCCCAAGTTTTGTTCATGGTCTCCAGTTGTCATTGTGTGGTTTCAAGTTATTTGTGACTTATGGCAACCCACATTCTCAGCCCCAGATATCACAAGGCTGAAAATGTGTGACTTACCCAAGTTCACCCAGTAGAAACCCACTAAAAGTTCCAGTGGACTCCATAGTCAAAGTCCATTGCTCAAACCATTGCATCACAGTGAGTCTAAGGATTAGATAGCAAGTGATGTAAGGCAAATTTAAATGTACAAAGTGGGATCACAATAACACTCAGTGAAATATGGGGAGAATGTACAAGTTTTCACTCACATGTAAAGAATATCAGGTAAAATGGCCAGAAAATATTTAAGAGAAGGAAGATTTGCAGTCAAGGTGCCACCATGAAAGACACATGGCTTTGGAAAAACTTGCACCTAGATCAGTGGTTCCCAATCTTTGATCCTCCAGTTTTTTTGTTTGATTGTTTGTTTACTTCAACTCCCAGAAATCCCAGACAGTTTACCAGCTGTCAGGAATTATGGGAACTGAAGTCCAAGACTCCTGGATGGTTGGGGACCACTGACCTAGATGAACCTACCCAGGCCTTAAAGACAGTGGTTCTCAACTGGGGTCCCCAGATGTTTTTGGCATACAACTCCCAGAAATCCCAGCCAGTTTACCAGCTGTTAGGCTTTCTGGGAGTTGAAGGCCACAAACATCTGGGGACCCCAGGTTGAGAACCACTGCCTTAAGATTTATCATAGTCACATGTCTCCTTTTAAGTTGGCAGAGCTTTTTATGTGACAGCCTCATTCATATGGAATGCCTTACCTAGAACGAATGCTCATTATATCTGCAGATATTCTCCTCTCTTTCTGTTTCTAAATGACTTTTAATAATCAGGTTATTCCAGGTTTACTTTTAAATGAAAGTCAGCCTATCTTGTATAGATGGTTATTTTATGTAATTTTATATTATTTTTGGTTTTGTGGCTATTTTAAATGACTTACATTTTCATTGATTGGGGCTTGGATTCTACCAGCTAATTCCAATTAGAACAGATAATTCAATCAATTGTTGTCTGGCATGTCACTGCCTAGGTGAATCCTATTTATTCAATGGTTCTACTATAGTTGAGATGTACAATAAAACTGATAGACTTAAAGAGATATATTGGCTGGAATCCTGTAGGCTAGTCCAAAGTACAGATCCAGCCCATTGACTCAGTTCTTGAATAGTAAGCCAACTCATGTGTTATTGCTGTCACAATGTGCCTTCAAAACTTTTCCAACTTAAGGTGATGCCAAGGCACATCTATTACAGAGGATTTTTATGGCCAGAAAAAAAGATTTGCCACTGCCTTTTTATGTGGCTAACTGTGACTTGTCCAAGGTCTTCCAGTGGCTTTCCATGGGTGAGCAGGGATAATACCCTAGTCTTTCATAGTCAAAGTCTAACATGCAAACCATTATGTTATGCTGGCCCTGAGCCAAAACATAGGCAAATCCAATTGATTTAACAGCTCTTCTCTAGTCAAGATTAACAATACGTCTCCATTTTCTTACTCCGTGAACCACTTTGTTGAGCCTCAGGTAGAAAAGTATGGAAATTATTTCAGTAATACTGTCCCCAAATATGAAAAAACCATTCATTTGTCCTACAGCAGTAGATAAGGCAACATGGCCCAAGGTTTTCCATTCATGTACCATTGAAATTGTTTTAATAAATAGTACAGCCCCCAAGTATGAAAATCATTTATTTCTGCTTCAGCAGTAGGTAAGGCAAATGCCCCAAGGTTTTCCATTCATGTACCATTCCCAGTAATAAGCCACAAAGTTTATTTTACTTATGACTTTTCCCCCTTCTTTCTCCCCCATTGATGATTTAATTACATTTGCTCCATATTTCTGAGCCAGACACTTTGACACTTAAAAAATATTAGGAGTATAAATTAGTATGATATTTTCTCTCTCCCTCCTGAACTTGTCCTAACCTATCTTTAACTGACATATAATTCTTCATAATCTATACGTGCCAAGCTGTCTCATCTTACAAGTTGTCACATCGGCTTGTTACAAGTGGCATAACAAGATGTTTTACAACCTGGAGGTGTTTCTGTTTGCAAATTCATCCACAGCTTTTTTTTTAATGAGTCAAAAAAAGAATCAGACTAAGCAACTTTTCTAGGGCAAAATAATTTCCCAAAAATAGAACAAAAAGTTCTTTGCTACTTCTTGTTCCTTCTGAAGAAGGGTTCCATACGGATCTCAGATAATTGCACCACTTTTCATACCTGGTTGTCATTCTTGGTAATTTCTTTTCTGCTCTTCCATCCATTCTGTTGTTAAAATTTTCAGGAATACGTGCTCCAGAGGGCTCAATTAAATGTCTGAACAGACAGTAGGTCTTAATACAGACTTCCTTGAAATTCTGTCTCTGTACCCTACAGTTTTTCAAAGCATGTAAAAATGCTGAATGAATCAGCTGGAAAAACACAGTCTATGTAAAGTGGTGACTCCTATCTTTCATGTGAGTGGGACAATGTATCCTCTCTGGGTTACAATCCAAACCATATTGGGTCCAGCAACTCCTGCTGGACCCAATTCTCAAAATAGGTTCAATATTTCCTTTAAATACCTCCTTTAAAGTTCATACTGAAACCCAGACTAAATGTGTGGCCTCAATGATGAGGAATCCACTATTTAAGCATAAAGTGTCCCCATTACTTTTGGGGACTATAATCCCCAGAATCACCCCCAAAAGATTATGAAAGCTGTGCTGTTGCCTCATTGGCCTGCTTTTGTTGCTGTTGACTGCCATAAACTTTGACTTATGGTGACCTCATGAATGAGATCTCTAAGTCACCCTATCCTCAACGGTCCTGCTCAGATCTTGAAACCGCAGGGCTGTGGCTTCCTTTAATAACTGTATTCATCTGGAAAGTGGTATTCCTCTTTTCCTACTGTCTTCTATATTATCAAGAATTATTGCGATAGCCTGCAAAATCTCTCTGCAGTTGATAGGAATGTTTTTGCTGAGGGGCTCACAAATCTAATCAGGAGGACCTTAAACCAAGTTATGTGAGGGAAGAATACAATGTTCTTGAGAGCAGAAGTTCATCTAGTGCTGGATATAATAGCCCAAATGTTATAGAGAGAACTGAGTGACTAGTAGAGGAACACAACAGTGGGAGGGAAAAATAAATCAATATACAGCTAGGTATAATGGTCAGTGGTCTTACATGTATTTATATTAAAGCACAAAATATGAGTGATAAACAAGATGAACTTGTACTCTTAACACAGCAATGCAAATATGATATAAGAAGTACCATTGAGTATAATCTATTTCCTTGGAGAAAGTTTCATAGTCTCAAAGGTGGAAGAAGCAACAAGGGGATCAAATACTGAAGATCTGATACTAACCAATAATAATGACCCTGGTTAATGGGGTGGAAGTGGCAGGATTCTTAGGTGATTTCCGTGTTTTCCTGGAATATGTTATACAGCAGAAAGAGGAACCCAAGCATAGTTAAGCATGCATTCTATAAGAGACCTGATTTCATGAAAGATAGGGAAATACTATATGGGATCCTGTGGTCAGGAATACGAAATTAAAAGGAGTCACTTCTCACTTACAGTGATCACAAGACAAACTTATCATGGAGTGTTCGTAGCAAGAATTGTTGAAAAGGGACTTGTCTTGGCCTTCCTCTGAGGCTGAGAGAGTGTAGCTGACTCAATGTCACCTAGTAGGTTTCCATGAGGAGAGCAATGTCCAGTCTCGATAAAATAGTGAAGAGTAGAGACATCAGACTGGCAACAAAGATCCGCCTAGTCAAAGCCATGGTATTCCCTGTAGTAACCTACGGATGTGAGAGCTGGACCTTAGGGAAGGCTGAGCGAAGGAAGATCGATGCTTTTGAGCTGTGGTGTTGGAGGAAAGTGCTGAGAGTGCCTTGGACTGCGAGAAGATCCAACCAGTCCATCCTCCAGGAAATAAAGCCCGACTGCTCACTGGAGGGAAAGATACTAGAGACAAAGTTGAAGTACTTTGGCCACATCATGAGGAGACAGGAAAGCCTAGAGAAGTCAATTATGCTGGGGAAAGTGGAAGGCAAAAGGAAGAGGGGCCGACCAAGGGCAAGATGGATGGATGGCATCCTTGAAGTGACTGGACTGACCTTGAGGGAGCTGGGGGTGGTAACGGCCGACAGGGAGCTCTGGCGTAGGCTGGTCCATGAGGTCACGAAGAGTCGGAGACGACTGAACGAATGAACAACAACAACAGGTTTCCATGGTTGAACAGAGGTTTGAATCCTGATATTCAAAGTCACATTTCAATGCTAAACAACACCAATATGTTGGCTTTCTTCATATACATTAACAAACATGTAAATAGAAATATGATACATCTCTGCAGTGATCATGACTTGGCTCAATTTGCTGCCTAAGTGCTACTGACAGATAAGGCTCCTGCTGTCTCTTTTTGTCGTCCTTCAAGCAAACTTGAATCCTAAAGCCCTTTCAAATGATTACTTCAGAGTACTGTTCTCTGTAAAAAGCGTACACCTGACCACCATAAAGCAGACAGTATTAGAAACTTTCTGCACCAAATAAGGAGAGACATAACTGAAGTTAGAAAATTATGCATAGCATGAAAATGTCGATAGATGTACTTTCAATTGCCTCTTGAAATTCATCTCTTTTCTTCCGTTTTTGGAAATTAATCACAGTTATGCTAGAGCTGTGCTGTTTTTCTAAGCTGTACCGTACTATATGTTCCTTGTAGTATTGAAAAAGAGCATACTGCAGGTGAATTCTGGTTCCTTAGTTACCAGGTAGCTGTAAAATCACTGAGCTTCTTTGTCCAAATTCATAAAGTTCTTGGTCCCAAGCCTTTTTTTCTCCAGCTCTCCCATTAGCCAGTGCTTTAAAGGTAAAATTTCACTCTTTTTGCAATGTAGCATTTTATTAGTCATACTGGAGGAGGAATACAAAAAGGTACATGTGCTGGCTGATATTACTGCCTTGTAGTATCTTGCAGTTAGTGAGGTGACTATGATATTTGGGGTTTTCTTTTAATCACAGGGTGGTGACTAAAAATATTCAGGTGCATATTTTCAAAGTACAAGCTCAGTTAATAACGTCTCAGACAAAGAAGCTCCTCTTTACAAAGTGTTTTTATGTCCAGTCAGCTCCCCATTTTGTTCCTTGTCTTCTGTTTAGCTGGATATTCTTCAACAGAAGTGGCATTGGGAAGATGAGGAAGAAGGGCTGGAGAACACAGACTTCCCAAGTCAAGTTACAGCAGCATCTCTGAAGTCAGAATGAGATTATATTCTAGCCAATCCTGCACATGTGTCCCTGCCTATAACAGGCAAGGTAAACAGGTGTCGATGCTCAGGGAGGGCCTTCTCACAATTAAAACTCGTATGCCAGCTACATCCGTACCTTGTGTAGTCTGATCTGACCATGGTGGTCCACACCTTAGTTACCTCTAGACTGGACTATTGCAATGCAGTCTACATGGGGCTGCTCTTGAAGATGGCCCAGAAACTTCAATTGGTCCAAAGATCGGCAGCCAGACTGCTAACAGGAGCGAATTACAGGGAGCGATCTACCCCCCTGTTTAAGGAACTCCATTGATTGCCATTTATTTTCTGGTCCCAATTCAAGGTGCAGGTTATCACCTACAAAACCCTGAATGGTTTGGGGCCCACCTACCTTTGTGACCACATTTCCTTTTAAAATATTGCACGATCTCTTTGATCCTCTGGGGAGGACCTCCTCTCGCTCCCACCTCAATCACAAGTGCGACTTGTGGGGACGAGGGAAAGAGCCTTCTCCATTGTGGCCCCTCGGCTTTGAAAATTACAACCCCACCTAAAAAACTACATTTTAGCTGTTATAACCAACATGTATGCAAAGAGAGTCATTTACTTGCTGGAGGATAATGGAGTAACCCTAGAAGCACCTTCCTATGTTCCTTTCTATGCTAGATGAACAGAAATGTTGTTATCCTTTAGCACTTCTGAAAGACCCTAAAAGATCCTGGAGGGTACTTTGTTTTTGCATATCCAGCTAGAGAAGTATACCTATCTCCACCTTACAGCTGCTCTTTACTGGCTGTGTAAAAGGAGAGGATGCCGTAGCTAAAAGGTCAGCTTGGAGGATGAAAAGGAAACGTATAGTAATTCTACCTGTGCAGAATTTATGATCCATCTCTCAATGCAGTGCTTTTGCCATATTTTCCATTCCAATCTTATTTTCTAGAATTAATTTTACTCTGTGATTCAAGTAAGTCATAAATGGATGTAGAAAACTATAAATAAAGAGTACAGCAAGATTTTACAGGCCAACCATGGAATATGTTGTGGCTGCGACAAACAAGATAGTTTTCTAATGGTACCACTAGTATCCTCTCAATCCTCCATGGCCACTATTCTCATCTTACTTTTGTCTAGTCATTTGCCCATGTTGCAAATGAAGATGAGCTGAATGATAATATAAAGCTGGTTCTCAGAGGTTGATGACTTGACAACTGTTGCACCCTACTCCATAGGTGGGTTACTGTGTGAAACCTGAGGGCCAATTTTTGATTTCCCACAAGTTGCATCTGCCCAGCAGCATACCAAAATGCCTCCTCTTTCATCAGTAACCCAAAACAGGATGTTTTCGCATGGATGTACTATTATCTAGGGGCTTGGATTGTGGGTTTAGGGTAAATCTCATCTGAAAATCATGCCAAAAAAAACATGGGTTACTCTGGAGAATAGTGGCAAGTTTTGGGGCCACAAAAGAGGAGTCCAGACCTGCCTTGAAGCCCATATTTCTGTTTTTCTGCCGTACTCATAAGAAGTCCTAAGGCTAATTCAGGACATTTGACTCCCTGAGAAGGCCAAAATGGAAGCCATCAAGTTTGAAGTTGGATATTACATTGGGCATCCAGTACACTAAGGCATTGGTTCACAACCTTTCATCCTCCAGGTGTTTTGGACTTCAGCTCCCAGAATTTTTTACAGTTGGCCAAAATGGCTGGAACTTCTAGGAGTTGAAGTTCCAAACACCTTGAAGACCAAAGGTTGGTAACCACTGGCATGAGAAAAACTTATATGGCCCTGAACACTTAATGTGTGTGCAAAACTTTGGTAGCAATTAAATTCACTCACAAGGAAATCTTGGAAATTTCTTTAATGCTAGGCAGGTTACTACTATATGGCAAAGTTAAGAAAGAAGAAAACACAGGCAGCTTATCAGTTTCAACCCCCAAAACCCCACCCCATCAACTCCCAAAGATTCTTCCATCCAGCCTCCAGGCCTTCTAGTCTGAGTCGGTTCACGTTATCAGGCTTCTTCCTGCTCAGGGCCTCCAGATGTTTTCATTCCTTGACCTTGGCTATGAAACCCATGGCATGGAGGTATTCCGATGTCTCAAACACAACAGATATGGATCCATGACTATGTGGCTGAACAGAACAGCTTTGGAATCCAGGAAAAAACAGGTCAGAGAGTGCAATATTGTCCTGGGGAACCCAGCTTGAGTTCCCCAGGACAATGAACTCACTATGCTTAATGCTTGTATGCTTCAGCCTTAGAACTGAGAAATCTCAGCGGTGGTGCTAGTGACTGGTAATAACAAAAGGTGAATCTCTCTGGTGATTATTTTTCTGCTTGTCATCTTTGGTGGCTGGTGATGAATGTTTCAGGCCATTTCTTCACTGAGCTACAAGATAATCCAGGCACACCTCTTTCCTCCTGTCTGACATGATCTGATCACAGCTAGTGTCCTTTCTCTGGGAGCCAAAACAATGTATTAAAATGGTAGAGGTGTTTACACACTATAGCACTTTGGGCTGTGCCTGTCCCCAAGATGGATCGAAGGCCCAAGGTTATGGA
The DNA here is from genome assembly GCF_025583915.1 of Anolis sagrei ordinatus. Lineage (NCBI taxonomy): Eukaryota > Metazoa > Chordata > Lepidosauria > Squamata > Anolidae > Anolis > Anolis sagrei. Next base: position 264,171,982 of record NW_026846588.1, on the reverse strand, counting down.
CAGCTGTAGCAAATGCAGTGGTTGTCATATTTCTCTGCAGCCCCAGTCATTTTGTGTACTCTCAAGTATTGAGTTCATTATTCCGGAGTGCTTTGGGACACCTTGAAAATGAAAGGCGCTAGATAAAACCGTCTTTTATTCTGCTGAGACATTGTAAAACAAACTTTCTTCTCACAGAACAATCCCTACTGGCCCCTTTTCTGTCTGTTGAGTAAATTCAGTGGCTAATGTATCTTGTGTGCATTGACAGAATCAACACAGAAGCTATTGTTTCTGTCTTCTCTAGCGTGAGGTAGTTTCTCCCCTCCTCCGAGGCAATCACAAAGAGTCGGACATGAATGAAAAACGTGTATCTGAAGCCTATCGCTTTCCTTTTTACATGGACAGGATGAAAACAGCATCGATACAGGACCCCAGAAGGTTTACTCATTCACTGGAAACAGAGAGAAAAATAAAGTCTTAGAAAATGGAATATACATGTGAAAGGGGGGGGGGGGGGGGGAAGAGTTATACAACTGGGAAGAATCATTGCAAAATCATCTGGAGCCTTGTCTGGTGAACTACTGGTGGTAGAAATGCTTAAAGAATTTGTTTTTAAGATTCTGATATGAGCTTACCTGGTTTATGCTTCCTGCTCCAATCTGCAATGAAGACTGGGCGAAAATTAGCATTAGACCTCACAGCCTCTGAGGATGCTTGCCACAGATGCAGGCAAAACGTCAGGAGAGAATGCTTCTAGAACATGGCCATATAGCCCGAAAAACCTACAACAATCCAGTGATTCCAGCCATGGAAGCCTTCAACAATAGCATTAGCAAACTTTTCACACATTCATCTACTGCAGTGGTTCCCAACCTGTGGTCTGTGGACCTCCAGTGATCTGCAAAAACAAAAATATGGTCTGTGGCCTTACTATTATTACACCATTACCTTGAAACCACGCAGGAACTAGAGCGACTGGTCTCGCAAAACCTTCTTATAGTGCTGAGGCAATGGGAATATCGGGAGAGGAGAGACTGACTACCCATGAAAGATTACTACTACCACATCAGATCTAGATTATTAAATATGGTTTTCTTTGGGTGAGCAGATGTTGACTACTGAATGGTATATGTTCTGTATCAGAAATGCAATTTTCTAAATCAGCACCTCAAATAACCAAACCAAATCAAAAGTTTACCAAACACTGATTCGTAACCTTTTTGATACTAATGTTGGAGAGTGGTCCCTGGTGAAAGTGATCGCTGATCAAGTGGTCCCTGGTCAAAAAAAAGGGAACCACTGACCTACTGACTAATAGTTCATAGACTTTCCCCACACACATTTTCTTACAACTTTAAGCACAAGCAATCCTTTATCTTCTTTCCTCTCTCTCCTCTACTAGACACGTAGAATCATACATAGGATTCTAGAGCATGAGGAGACCACAAGGGCTATCCAGTCCACACCCATGCAGGAATATATGTACCATCAAATTACTCCTAACAGAAAGCAATCCAGACTACTATACTCCAAGGTAGGTTATTCCACAGTTCAATAACTTTCACAACCAGGAAGTTCTTCCTAATATTTAGGTGGAATCCCATTTTCTGTAGTACAAATCCATTGCTTGGTGTCCTAGTTTCTGGAGGAAGAGAAAACAAGCATGTTACCCCCCTCAGTATAAGATCCTTCCAAATATTTGAACATGCCTATCAAGTCACCAACCTAGCAGTTCGAAAACATGCAAATGTGAGTAGATCAATAGGTACCACTTCTGCAGGAAGGTAACGGTGCTCCTTGCAGTCATGCTGGCTACATGACCTTGGAGGTGTCTACAGACAATGGCGGCTCTTCAGCTTAGAAATGGAGATAAGAACCACCCCCCAAGAGTCAGACCACAACTAGATTTAATGTCAGGGAAAAGTTATACCTTTACTTTATCATGTCACCTGTTAACTTTCTCCTCTTGATGCTATGTTTGATTATGAGCAAGGAATTTTGCCAGCAGAGCTACTGGTATTATTTATTTTAGGAGGAAGACTAAGCTTGGTTTTTTTTTCCTCCGACAAACCTGGGAGGGTGTGCCCCTGCCTTACCAAATTGATAACTATGCTTGATAATCCAATACTATCTCTTAGTAAAGGTTTTCCCCTGACATTAAGTCCAGTTGTGTCTGACTATGTGGGTTGATCTCCATTTCTTAGCTGAAGAGCCGGCATTGTCCATAGACACCTCCAAGGTCATGTGACCAGCACGACTGCATGAAGCGCTGTTACATTCCAACTGCAGTGGTACCTATTGATCTACTCACATTTGCATGTTTTCGAAATGCTAGATTAGCGTAAGCTGGGGCTAACAGCGGGAGCTCACACCGCTCCCTGGATTCGGATCTGCGACCTTTCGATCAGCAAGTTCAGCAGCTCAGTGGGCTCTTACATTTCCCAAAAATGATTCAATGTGTTTCAAACTTCTGGATGTTCTCATATAGTTCTTGCCTCTTCTTACCTGCAAAGTTATTGCAGTTTCATACCACTTTAATTGCCATTAATCCATCCCAGTGGATGCTCCTAGCACATGAATCCTCTTCCACAAGAGGTGAAAAAACAGAAGGGTCTCCTTCCTTCTCTCCATTCACCAGCTAATGAGCTTTGTTATTCAAACAGGTTTTTCACTGTCTATGCAGAGGGCTCTTTTAGGGGAGTGGCATAGTACTGTACTTTCAAATACTTTGAAACTGTTTTAAATTAGTAGTGATAGTGTAATAGCATTGCTTATTTAATAATTTTAAAAATATATCAGCAGGTTTTTAGCTTTGCTTTATTTTAATCTCTGCTGTGAGTCACCTTGGGTCCCTTGTTGGGAGAAAGGCAGATTATTAATTAAAAATGTTAATTAATATTAATAGTTAAGCCAAAAAAAGTCACACTGTCCCAGGTTCATGCCAGAGGGAACCTGAAGAAGCCTGCCTCACAGAACAAAACAGAAAGAAAATTCAGGAAGGAGAGCGTTCCAAACACTACTACAGTATTATAATTGTGGTGAAAATATCTCCACTCCTTTTAAATGTTTGAAATTATTATTCCAGCAGCTCACCCAAGTGGTGAGTAAATTAATCTTTTTTTTCCCTAGCATAAGCCCAGAGCAGAAATTAGTAACCTTAAGTGAAATGCATTTATTATACTTTTCACTTAATATGAGATTTGACTTACTGAATTACTATATAATTTCAGGGGTGCAATCCTAATATAAGAGTGAAAGCAGGATGTCTGAATTAAAAGTATAGTTCTAAATTGAAAATATAGCAAAAAGATCAGCTGACCAAATATTTAGCCATCTGAAGCTGGGTTGGAACCCATCCCAACCTGGAGATGTTAAACATTATTTGGAATGCTTAGCCCTCATTCTACCCATTCTCCCTGTTGTTGTTATTGTTGTTGTTGTGTCCCCTCTTGTCATTTCTGACTTATTTCAAACCTAAAATGTGTAAGTTGTAGCATCAAGAGTGTGTTAAGGAAAAACCTTATGATGTTAATTATTAGGTGCAGCTGGTAATGCAGGTCAGCCAGCATGTTTGGGCCACACCCAGATAACTGTATGCATTTTGGAGAGCTTTGGAAAAGAGATATGCTGTAATGTTGCTATGCTCTAATAGCTATGCTCTTTGCTATGGTGGTATAGCTATTTACTCAAGGTTTATGTTTCTCTCTCTCATTTGAATGAAGATGAAGAAGCCTTATTCTGTGTTACTTACAAGTTACTTACTTGTTTGTTGCACTGTTTGATTTTGCATGCAAGTTTATGTTTTGCCTCTGCTGATATAAGAGTAAAGTTTTTCTGTTCCTTTTTTTCCTCTTGCCTGTGTGTCTTTTGCATGGGATGTGGCTAAAATCTGCTGCTGCACAACAAGATGAACAAGGATTTTGTGGGGCCGGGAATTTTGTGGGGCCCAGCATGTTTTTACGATCAAGTGAGAAATTGAACTTTGTTCTCTAGAATTTCAGTCCAGTGCTTCATCCACTTGCTCTTTGCTTCTTCTCTACGCCCACTTTGTGGGTCTTTTCAATCTATGGAGCTCATTGCCCTGATTTCAGTTGACATAGCAGCTGTGTGGTCAAATCACAAATCAGCCAAGAGAGTCACATCTACTCCTTTGCATTCCTGCTTCTTGTAAGCTGCCTTGAGCCCCCCTACGGGTGTGAGAAATGAAGCAAAAAAAAACCCTCACCATGAATTTTGCTTTTATGATTGCTGGGAATTGTATTGTACATCTGAAAAACCACATGTACTAAGTTCTTGTGGGTTTTTTCGGGCTATAGGGCCATGTTCTAGAGGCATTTCTCCTGACGTTTCTCCTGCATCTATGGCAAGCATCCTCAGAGGTAGTGAGGATGCTTGCCATAGATGCAGGCGAAACATCAGGAGAAATGCCTCTAGAACATGGCCCTATAGCCCGAAAAAACCCACAAGAACCTAGTGATTCCAGCCATGAAAGCCTTCGACAACACATGTATTAACCTTGTCCTCCATTCCTCACCAATAGTAATCACAGAAAAGCCACTGATCACAAAAATTCAAATGTTCGTGTTTTGAAACATGTTAGTCATCTACCATAAATCTTGAGATCAATTACATTGTCAAGTAGACTTTATTTTAAAATCATCATGAAGTTCATTTTTTAAAAAATGCACTACTTTTTGGCTACAAACAAAATTAAAAAAATCAAAATCATAGGCAGCCACCTTGAGTCCCCATGTGGAGAAAGGTGCGATATAAATAAAAATGATGATGATGACAATGATGATACAGCTGCTGCGAGAAGATCGCACAGATGGACTACAAGCAGAGGCACAACACAGCAGCTCAGATGATCCATTGGAACTTGTGCCACAAATAACATCTGCCTGTGACAAAGAACTAATGAGATCACAAACCTGAAAAAGTTATGGGAAATGAACACAGCAAACTACCCTTAGATTTCCAAAGTCAGACTGAGTTTTGGAGCACAATACTCCTGACCGCACAATTGTGGGGGGGGGGGGGGACAAGTATAGATCGTCAATGCTGCAATCCCAGGTGACAGCAGGATTGACAAGAAACAACTGGAAAAGTTTACATGATAGGAGGATTTAAAGATAGAACTGCAAAGACTCTGGCACAAACTAGCAAAGGTGGTCCCAGTGGTGATTGGCACACAGGGAGCAGTAACAAGCAGTAACAAGCCTAATGATGAAGTTTGAAAATCTTATCATGCAAACACCTTTGAGAGGCTATTAGTTTTATGAATGGCCAACACTATCCTCCCTCTTTTTCTAACAATCTGACCAGACAGCAATGGAAGTGAATGTACCTCTTTCTTTCTCAATGTCTCTCTGTGTGTCTTAGCACTTCAAATGCTGGGACATTACTATCCCAGGTTGTTTGTAAATTGGGCTGCTGGGAAACTGTCACAGAAATGACATCTGGATTAGTATACAGGTAAGTACTGCAAAATAATCCATGCCACATTCACATTTCCAATCAAGTAAATATGTGTTTTAGTGTAATTGTTAATGAGATCTCTGCTTAGTGGCTAAAATCTGAATGAAGCACTTCTGAAAATCATTCCCCCAAATGTTGAGTGCTTATCTGTTTCAGAAATCTAAGCCCAGTGAACATGGTCATTGGCTTTATTATGAATTTAGGTTTGAAACCCTTTATGATTAATCACTAGCAGATAATTATGTCTAAAGTCTTCATTTACTCACTGTTTAATCTGTGAGATTTTGCTATCATGTATTTCTCAACTAGATCAAGTTCCTCAGCCCTTGGCTGGACTTTCCCATTCATCCATCATGTACTTGCAAAGCACTCAAAACTTTGTCAGCTCTAGTTTTTTTGGTTGTTGCACTATTGCCTACATGGGCAATGGAGTGTAAATATTGTGTGTGTTTCTTTGCTCTGAAGAAACAGGCTGACTTGTGATATACTAGATATATAAATAGAGATATAGAGATATATAGACATATTGTATTTATTATTATACAGTGTACATGTTCCATCAAAAGTTAAGTATTTATAGATCCCATTGATTTTGATAAGAGAGATTTCCATTCAGATTTTACACAGAATTCTTGCAAACTGCCTTCTCCCTCTCTTAGAAGACACCATCCCAGAATCCCAGAATGGCTTCTGCCCCTCCAGAGGAACAGTGGACATGATCTTCACTGCAAGTCAGCTCCAAGAAAAATGCAGAGAACAAAACCAACCTCTGTACATGGCATTCATTGACCTTGCAAAGGCATTTGACACAGTGAATCACAGCTCTCTCTGGACCATTCTCCAAAAAAATCAGGTGCCCTAACAAATTGGTGAACATCCTGCGGCTCCTCCATGATGACATGATGGCAACAGTCTTGGACAGCAGTGGCTCCCAAAGTGACCCATTTAAGGTGGAATCAGGTGTCAAACAGGGAAGTGTTATTGCCTCAACTTTATTCTCCATCTTCATTGCTATGATACTTCATCTTGTTGACAGGAATCTTCCCACGGAGTGGAAATCATCTATCAGACAGGTGGCAAGCTATTTAACCTCAGCAGACTGAAAGCCAAAACCAATGTTATAACAACATCTGTTATAGAACTCCAGTATGCTGATGACAATGTCATCTGTGTGTATTCAGAAGAAGACCCACAAGCCACCTTCGCAGAAGCATACGAGAAGCTCGTCCTGTCATTAAACATTGAAAAAACCAAAGTGCTCTTCCAGCAGTCACCAGCCAATCCCTCTCCAATGCCAGAGATACAGCTTAATGGTGTAGCATTAGAAAATGTTCACCATTTCCACTACCTTGGGAGCCACTTCTCCATCAAAGTCAACATCAACACTGAAATACAACACCGCCTGAGCTCTGTGAGTGCAGCATTTTTCCGAATGATACAGAGAGTGTTTGAGGACCGGGAAATCCATGGGGATACCAAGGTGCTTGTTTATAAAGCTATTGTCCTCCCAACCCTGCTATATACCTGCAAAATGTGGACTGTCTACAGACGTCATAACCAACTCCTAGACAGATTTCATCTGTGCTGCCTCCAGAAAATCCTGCAAATCTCTTGGGAAGACAAGCAGACAAATGTCAGTGTGCGGGAAGAAGCAAAGACCACCAGCGTTGAAGCGATGGTCCTCCACCATCAACTCCACTGGACTGGTCACATTGTCTGGATGCCCGACTACCATCTCCCAAAGCAATTGCTCTACTCCGAACTCAAGAACAGAAAACAGAATGTTGGTAGACAGGAAAAGAGATTTAAAGATGGGCTCAAACCCAACCTTAAAAACTCTGGCATAGACACTGAGAACTGGGAAGCCCTGGTTCTTGAGCGCTCCAGCTGGAGGTATGCTATGACCAGCAATGCTGCAGAATTTGAAGAGGCATGAATGGAGGGCGAAAGAGAGAAATGTGCCAAGAGGAAGGCGCATCAAGCCAACACCGACCGAGACCGCCTTCCACCTGGAAACCAATGCCCTCACTGCGGGAGACGATGCAAATCAAGAATAGGGCTCCATAGTCACCTACGGACCCACCACCAGCACACTGACCATGGAGGATTATCCTACTCAGACAACAAGATATCGCCTAAGTAAGTAAGTTACACTAACATTGAATCAGCAGGAAATAGAAGTGCATTGCTTCAGTTGGACCATATGTTTTTATCTTTGCTTCACTAAGGCTGCCATCCTATACACATTTTCTTAGAAGTATGCTCCACTAAACGCAATGAGATGCACTTTTGGGTAGAGGTATATTGTTGATGGTGGTGTGTGCCTTCAAGTCAATTCAGACTTATGGGGACACTAAGGAGAAGCTATCACAGGGCTATCTAAACTTCATGGCTGAGCGGATTTTTGAACCCTGTTCTCCAAAGTTGTAGTCCTATGCTCAAACTATATATTGGCTCCATGTAAAACTGTACAGTCATATATTCATTTTTATAGTGCTAAAGCCATATGAAAACAGCGCTCAGCAGTATTGTTTATGGCTGCAGTTTAAGAATCTTTTCACATTTCTAATCTGTTTTTCCAAGTAGAAGAACATTCAAGGCAATTTAGAATGTCAATAAAGCCATCATATTAAAGCATAATTAAAATGCAATTACAATTATCAGAAAAGTAATACTGTACCATGGACTTATCCATCCAAGGAATTTATGGTCAGCATTTCTACAGTTCTTCCCATCAGTAAGCTTGAAAGGATCTGATTTATTTCTTTTTAATCCCTTATCTTCACTTTACAGAATATGGATAAACCATGTTCACAACCTAGTGCATGGTGCCCCCATACTAATGCAATTTGTATTGTGTGTACATAAAATACATACTTTGTTAGCAGATTTCAAGTTCATCATTTGCTTTTAAGATGACTTCTTCTCCTGAAGGTGTCCATGTTCAGCCAGAAGACCTCAATCTTACTAGCCGGGGGATATATAAACTCATGGGAACCTACAGAAGAGTATGCTGAGCCTACTCATAAGTTTAGGGTTTGCTGCAGGAAAAAATCAAAAATTGCTATTGTCCGCCTATTTTCAAGGTTGGGTGAATCTGTGTATGCAAAATCTGTAAATATAGAGGTTAAAGTATTTTAAGTTAGCTGGAGGCAGATAGCAACTTCCATGTGAGTATATCCATTCTGTGTTCTTGTCTAAATTTTTAGAGAGGTGCTGAATCTATTTTTAAGAAAGCATCTACATTGGAAAATTAATTAAGTTTAAATATTACTTTAACTACCATTGTTTAATATTAACGAATCCTGGGAGTTGTAGTTTAGTGTAAAAATACAACTCCCAGGATTCCATAAGATCATCATCCTCATATTTATTTTATATCCTGCTTTTTCTCTCCACAAAGGAAACATTGAGCCATGAAAGTTAAAGTAGTGTCAAAGAACATTCAATTCTACAATGTAGGTACACCATGATATAAGGTTTAATGTCTTTGGACTAAAATCTGAAGCAGAATCACCACAGCCAGCATTCCTGGGGTTTCCAGCCCGAAAACCCCACAGCAACCCAGAGATTCTGGCCATGAAAGCCTTTGACAACACATTCCTGGATTTGCTGTTCTCTGTTTTCTCTCTTTCTCAAACTGGATCAAATGCATACATAGCAACCTAATGCTGTATGCAAAGGTAGTAGATGGAGAGTGCTGTAGCTGGTGGCAATATTGATCTCTCCGTGCCTTGCTTTTCAACTTTTCTGAAATATTTATATTATTTTAGGTAGTCAAGGCAAACTACTTTGATGTTGTTGATGACACCCTAGCATTTCTGCAATACATCACGTTATGACAGCACTGATGAATAGTTGAAAGTAGGTTTAAATATCCAGGTGACAAAGACGTTATCTTTGCATCTTCAGACGAGAAACATTAAATGAAAACATAATTAAATGCATGTCTATATACCTGGAGAGTGATGCTCAATTCTTTTTATCCCATTTAAAAATTGCATTGTTATTACTTTTTGCCCCTACCAGGAATCATGGCAATGAAGAGGAAAGACACATGGAAAGGGAGTAGAATGCATTGCCATCATCATCAGTTGGATTGTTTGCTATTTTTCCATTTATTTATGCCCAACACATCTCACAATAAAGCAGAAAAGCAGCAATGTTTGAAAAGAAACTACAGCAAATAACCATTCTACCAGGAAGTAAATACAGAATATGTCTTAAATTAAAGGAAATGTGTGTATGATGGTGCTTAGATGTTATCTAACCACAACTACTTGTCCAAAACGTATAGGAATGTTTCAAATCAATGTTGCAGCTGTCAAAACTAAGCAGTGGACTTGTGAAAAAGTAAAAAGTTATTGGCCTAAGATGTACATGCTAGTTCAAAAAAAAAGGTAGATCTTGCAATGTCAACAGAATTTTTTTGTGGAGTATTAAGAACAAAAGATGGGATAGCAAATATGGACTGCTTTTTCAATATATAATAGTGGCAATGTTTGCTGGATCCTGGAAATGGTCCAAGGCACTGACAATGAAAGAATGGATAGGAGAGTTGGGCCAAATTGCCGAACTAAAGGAGAAATCAATGGAAGAATTTCTGAAAGGCAAGAAAGCAGTGATGGACCTTTTGAACAATGGGAAATCTAATAATGGGAGTAACTAATGTATATGTATCAAAATGCAATTTGAAGGCAGACATCTTTTATTTTGCCTTTTGGGCTTTAATCCTTTGTCTCACATGTAACCAAACACCTGAGTTAATCAGAGTTTCATCTGCATATCCACACCATTGTTTCCTCATGGATTGTACCCCCTTAGAAGATGTCTGCAAAGGATTCGTTCCTCAAAGAGACCAATCCCCAACTATCATTATTCTTACCCTGGAAAATGCCTCCTGTAACATCAAGGGAACCCCTGGCCAATCCGGGGCAAATACTAGCCTGCCTCTTTTTCAGCTGGAAGTCTGGATAACTTTCAAAACTATAGAAGACAGTGGTTTTTAAACAGAGGCTGGATGGCCATCTGTCAGGGGTGCTTTGAATGCAATATTCCTGCTTCTTGGCAGGGGGTTGGACTGGGTGGCCCATGAGGTTTCTTCCAACTCTATGATTCTATGATTCTATCTATAGTTTCTGCAAGCACTAGCTGGCAAGCATAATCTTTCAGGCACATATTAGAGGAAAGTACTGCAAAATAATGCATTGAGTATAGAAAAGTTATTTTCCGGACTGCAGTTCTCAGAATTCTCCCTGCCAACTTGGCTAATTCCAGTTTGTTGAAGAAGCTACACACTAACAGCATTGGTATATATTTTTTTAATGCTCTGACATGGACAAAAGCCAAAATGAATTTGGGAAGGGGGGGGGCTCAGATTAAGTGATTCCCCAACAATGCATAATCATATCAATATTAGCAATATTATATGATGGCAGGCCTCCCTTTCTGCAATTCATACTTTGAACCATTTTTAAAAAATACAAAGGGAATCCCATAACTCGGCAGTGCAAAGCAGCTGCCTCGGGCATCAGATTCTGAGTGTTACAAAAGCATCAGCGAATTGATTTTAATATATTAGCTTATTTAATTGGTTTTATAATTGTTCTCTAACATTATAACTGCTTGATTTTTTCACTCTTTTTGTAATAATTTATGTTGGATTCTGCACTGAAATAAAAGCAGCTGTTAGTAAACTAATGAATTAATTAGGACAAGTTAGTTAATTAATAATAATTATGTTTTACTGCCAGAAGGGAGGATAGGGTGTTGTCAGATTTTCTTCCTCAGTTCCCAAATAACTGCAAAACAATACATCGGGATTTATGAAGAAAGAGTATTATTTTCTTCTCTGCTCTGTTTTGGGCAGTAGGGATTGAACCATTCCTGGGAAAGAGGAAAGAAATATAACTTCCCATCAGAACTTAATGTCCCCCTGTTTTCTAAAGAGAAGCAACAGGTATAGTTGTACCTTGTGTTTTGATGAAACAGACTCAAACACTTCTTTTCAAAAGGTGACTTTGAATGAAAGAAAAATTACTTCAGTGAAATGAGATCCCTGAACGTTCTTTTTGTAAGGGGTTCATGGGATGCTTCTGGTTCCTTCAAGAACTTACTTCAGTCACTAAACAAAGAGGACCTCAATGAAGAAAAAGATTGAGAACTTCTGAAGTTTTTCATAGAAACATAAAGTTAGAAGAGACCACAAGGGTCATCCAGTCCAACTCCCTACCATGCAGCAATACACAATCAAAGCACTTCGACCTCTCTTTGAAAACCTCCAAAGAAGGAGATCCTGCTATATTCCAAGACAGTAAAGTCTACAACTAAAGAGCTCTTACCATCAGAAAGTTCTTCCCAATGTTTAGGCAAACTCTCTCCATACTGTGAACCCATTGCTCCATGACTTAGGACTTTATCACATGAGGAAAGCAAATGGCATTGCACCTGAACAATAATTTTTGGTGATGGTCCCTATCAAACAATGCTGTGTGCATCACACCACCAGTTTGCATCTCCCCTGTTATTCTCCTGTCCCTTTAATGCCGTGTTTCTCAACCTTCCTAATACCATGACCCCTTCCTATTGCTACCCAGGTCTTTGGGTAGCAGGCTTAACAAGTAATTGCAATGCTTTATGAGAAATGATAAGGGACAGGCTTTGGACTGGAACTCTGGACGTTGAACTGATCTTGGATGTGGTTATATTGCTATTAAAATGTTTTAATTGGATATTTTATAACTTATTGTTTCTAAATTAATGTCAAATTTGTGTTGAATTGTTTTGTTGTGTGTATTGGCATTGAATTGTTGCTGGTTGTAAGCTGCCCTGAGTCCCCATTCGGGTTGAGAAAGACAAGATACAAATGTTTGCAACAGTAATAAATCATAAATTAATACAGTTCCTCATGTCGTTGTGACCCCCAACCATAAAAATATTTTTGTTGCTACTTCATAACTATCATTTTGCTCCTGTTATGAACCATAACATAAATATGTGACATGCAGAATGTATTCTCATTCACTGGACCAAATTTGGCACAAATAATCCAATATGCCCAAATTTGAATATTGGTGGGGTTGGGGGGATTGGTTTTGTCATTTGGGAGTTGTAGTTGCTGGGATTTTATAGTTCACCTACAATCAAAGAGCATTCTGAACTCCACCAAGGATGGAATTGAACCAAATATGGCACACCAAACTCTCATTACAAACAGAAAATACTGAAAGGGTTTGGTGGTCATTGACCTTGAGTTTGGGAGTTCTAGTTTACCTCCATCCAGAGAGCACTGTGGACTCAAGCAATGATGGATCTGGACTAAACATGGCACGAAAAATCAATATGCCCAAATATGAACACTGGTGGGGTTTGGGGAAATAGACTTTGACATTTGGGAGTTGTAGTTGCTAAGATTTATTGTTCACTCACAATCAAAGAGCATTCTGAACCCTACCAACAATAGAATTGGGCAAAATTTCCCACACAAAACCCCAACAGAAAAAACTGGAGGGATTTGGAATGAATTGACAATGATTTTGGGGAGATGTAGTTCACCTACATCCAGAGAGCACTGCACCCAAATGACTATGTCAAAGGGATTCCTAAAATCATCAGAAATATGTGTTTTCTGAGGGTCTTTGGCAACCCCTCTGAAATCGCCTCGTGATCCCCCCAGGGGTCTCGACCCCCAGGTTTAGAAGCACTATTTTAATGGCTCCCAATTTGCCTAAGTAAACCCATTAATAACTCTCGATCCTGCTATGTTTCCATCACATGCCTTAGTGCTATAATAAGCGTTACTTATATCCCATCCCCTCTCCTCGATAGGACTCAGGGTGGCAATAGGTCCCTTCTACTTCTACTTCTGGGAGAGGGATCCTCCTCCTTTCACCTTTCCTTTTCACTTTTTACAAGCTGACTGTTTTCCTTTTATTTTATGCCTTTGCCTTTTTTTGTTTGGAAGCTGAAATTGCACAATTGTGCTAAAAATAAAAATAATATTTTGAAAATAAAGGATTAGAGTAGTACAGGAAGGTGAGGTTACAAGAGTGTCTGAAAGCATGATAGTAGGGTACCAGAATGGCAAATCAGTGCAATTGTACTCCTGTGATTTTAAAATTGCTCAACTCCAATTTAGTTAGAATGATTTTAGGCTGATCCCATATTGAACGTGTAATTGTGGAGCATATACCCAACATTACTTCATTTTCCATAAGGCCTCTTTCAGAAGATGGAGCATTCTGCTTTCCTGTTTTGTTTTGTTTTTCTTTTTAGCTTCTGGGATCAGCAAATTTGGAAAACAACCTGCTTCCATATCCTCCAATTTCAGAGGTTCCCAAATAGACATGGGTCCAAATCCAAATCTTGATTCAGAGCTTCAAATCTTCCTGTCTCCCATTGAGACTGGAAATAAAACATATGACTATAATTCTGTCTACTCCAGTCCCAGTTATTCCAAAATGGATTATGTTTATAAGCATAATAGTCCCTGGAGATGATGCAGGTATTTCTGTGTGACAAATCTAGAATGCTTAATTACATTAAGAAGGAAATAAGAGCAGGAATGAATCTTCTTTCAATTTTTTGGCAGGATTGGATGCATCTGCAGAGATAGTATCCTTCTCTTAGGGCTAGAACTGCCTGGTTTCAAAGGAAAGATACAGTTTGTTGTTGGCAAGGTACTCTTTGCATTGTGATGCACTTAAGAAAAAGGACACACTTTTTCCTAGGTTTGTTGTGAAGTATTGTTATGAAAATGACATAACATAACAGCATGGCCTGAAAGGGAATAGAGAATTTTGTGTAGATCCACACTATAATACCACTTGGAAACAAGGGATAGGGTCTTTTGGGTGGCTGCTCCCAAACTTTGGAACTTCCTCCCTAGAAATGCCAGGATGCAATATGGTGCTGCTTTGAAGATTATTAAAGAGCTTTTATGTAGTTAACACATTTTGATAGCTTTAATGTTTCATGTTTTAATTTTAATTTAATATTTATACAGAGTGGTCCAAAAGTCACAAAGGGGTCCTATATCTACTGTATTTGATGCTATGGCATTGGATGCCACTTACAAGATTTGATTTTTCACATATCATGTAAATGTATTTCCTATATATACTGTATATGGTGATCTGCTATGGGATTGTAAATTAAAAACAAAAATAAAGGAGTTATAAAATATTGAAACCCCTTTGTGACTTTACCAGCTGACAATTTTCCTTTTAGTTTATGCCATTGCCTTTCTGTTTGAATGCTGAAATTGCACAATTGTGCTAAAAATAAATATAAATATTTAAAATAAATATTTCACCTTATTTTTATTCCAATTCTGTATTGTTTTTAACTTATATTGTTTTTAGTATGTTCTTAGCTACCTTGAATCCCATTATTGGGAGAAAGAGAGATAAAGTGAATGAATGATGACTAGCATACTAGTCATAGGGAGTAAATCACCTTCTACCTGTCTCAGAAGACACCCTCCCAGAATCCCAGAATGGCTTCTTCCCTCCAGAGGAACAGTGGACATGATCTTCACTGCACGAGAGCTCCAAGAAAAATGCAGGGAACAAAATCAATCTCTGTACATGTCATTCATTGAGCTTGCAAAGGCATTCGACACAGTGAATCACAGTCCGGAGACCATCCTCCAAAAAATCGGGTGCCCTGACAAATTTGTGAACATCCTCCATGGTGACATGATGGCAAGAGTCTTGGACAGCAATGGCTCCCAAAGTGACCCATTTCAGGTGGGATGAGGTGTCAAACATGTTATTACCCCAATCTTATTCTCCATCTTCATAGCTATGATACTTCATCTTGTTGATGGAAAAGCTTCCCACTGGAGTGGAAATCATATATCGGACAGATGGCAAACTATTTAACCTCAGCAGACTGAAAGCCAAAACCAAGGTCACAACAACATCTGTCATAGAACTCCAATATACTGCCAATAACATAGTCTGTGCGCATTCTGAAAAAGAACTACAAGCCACTCTAAACACCTTTGCAGAAGCGTATGAGAAGTTTGCCTCTCACTGAAAATCGAGAAAACCAAAATGCTCTTCCAGCAGGCACCAGCCAATCCCTCTAATTGCCAGAAATATAACTTAATGGTGTAATATTAGAAAATGTTGAGCATTTCTGCTACCTTGGCAGTCACCTCACCACAAAAGTCAACATTGACAATGACACTGAAATACAATACCACCTGACCTGAGCTTTGCAATTGCAGCATTTTTTTTTTTGAATGAAGCAGAGAGTGTTTGATGACTAGGACATCTGTAGGGATACCAAGGTGCTTGTTTATAAAGCTATTGTCCTCTCAATCCTGCTATATGCCTGCAAAACATGGACTGTCTACAGACATCACACTCAACTCTCGGAACAATTCCATCAGTGTTGCCTCCAAAAAATCTGCAAATCTCTTGGGAAGACAGGCAGAAAAATGTCAGCATGCTAGAAGAAGGAAAAACCACCAGCATTGAAGCAATGTTCCTACGCCATGCTAAAGAATTCAAAGAGGTATGAATAGAGGGCAAAAGGGAGAAATGTGCCAAGAGGAAGGCATGTCAAGCCAGCCCTGGCTGGGACCGCCTTCCATGCAGATCAAGAAACCGATGTTCTCACTGCAAAAGAACATGCGGATCAAGAATAGGGCTCCACAGCCCCCTATGGACCCACCACCAAGACACCACACTTGGAGGACCATCATCCTCAGGCTATGACACTGTTCAGACTTGTCCAAGATAACCCATTCAGATTGTTTTGCTACAGGAAATCACACACAGTGATAGTGATAATTAAGTTTTTTAAATAGCCAGTTTACTATGATAAGCAAAACTTAAAATCCGTGTTATGACTCCAATTTCCAGCAGTCACCTCCAGCAAGAATTATGAGATCAACAATCTCTAAGAACATTGGGCCATCCTAATTCTGGATTAGACTGTACCATATATACCATTTTCCAGCAAAAGACTGTGTTCAAAACACTTGAAATGTAGAGACAATACAATTCCTTCAAAGATTAGATTAGCATTTAGTAAACATTTTAGTTTGAAAGGATTTCTGTTCTGAGCCAAATAATATCCATTTAACCCTGTATCAAAGGAACACTAACAGTAAGTGTATCATTGTCACCTAAAGTGGAAACACAGCCAGGCAAACATAAATAATGTGTTAATGCTAGTTCGACAGCCTAGACATCCATACAAATGTCGTTCACAGAAGCAAAAACAAACAAACAAAATTCAGTTTCCTGCTCCAAAGAAAGTATGGTGAAAGGAGATGAAACCTTTGGAAACATAGCAATTGTTAGGGATCAGAAAGCTGACTATTCCACATAGCAGCTATGAATTTCTAGAAGCAGGTTGGGAGGAATAAAATAAACAATATGATCAACTTTCAATTGCATGCATTAATATTTTTATTAACCTATACAAATGGCACAACTGACAACACAATTGCTGAATTAACATTTATTACAGCCAGCGCAGTCAGGTGAGAGGTAATGGTAGTAATGGAAAAATGCAGCAGGGCGATTTTCTAAATTATGCCAAGGAGCAGTAATGTCAAAAACAGACCACTTGTGTGAATGTTGAAAAAGATAATTTGCAAATGTGTTTTATGACATGTGACATTGTTTTTAAAGTTTCCTTGGATCCCACTCTTGGTAAAAGGCAGCATATAAATTAAAAGAAAAGAATGGGGGGAGGGAGGGAGGGAGGGAGGGAAGGAAGGAAGGAAGGAAGGAAGGAAGGAAGGAAGGAAGGAAGGAAGGAAGGAAGGAAGGAAGGAGCAATCCTAAGTAGAGCTTTCTAGAAGGACAGGAATCTAGTGATCTTATGGATGTTGGAGGACTACAAATGTGATGTGGCAGCTTAAAAAACCAATGTTATTCTGGGCTGCATCAACAGGAGCATGGGGTTTAGACTGAGTGAAGTTATAGTCTGACTCTGTTCTGCTTTGATTAGACCTCAGCTGAATATTGTGTCCAATTCTGGGCACCACAAGAAGGATTTGGATCACAACATTCTTACAAAACAATGGGAGGAAATTTGGAACACTAAATTAAAATATACAGTAGCTACAGACCTAAAAGAAAATTGGCATAAAATGTTTTTTAGATGGTATTACTCTCCAGAGAAAATTGCCAAATTTAGCAAAACCGCCTCCAACAAGTGTTGGAAGTGTCAAAAAGAAATAGGGACATTCTACCACCAATGGTGGTGATGTAAAAAAATTAAGAAATACTGGAGAAAAATTCATTTAGCAGCACAAAAAATCCTAAAAACAAATTTCCCACAGCTCCCAGAAATGTACCTATTAGGCATATCCTATTCCAAATTTAATAAAAACCAGGAAAAAGTTCTCTTTCTGATCAGCACAGCGGCCAGGATACTGTTAGCCAAAATGTGGAAGCAAAAAGACACCCCGACAATAGAAGATTGGATTATAAAGATACTAGACATAATACAAATGGATTGTTTATCCCAACATTTAAACAATTCAACAAAAAGGACAGATTGGGAGGGCTTCAAGGACTATATTAAAGAAAAAAAGATGACTATGATAATAGACATATCCAGCATCTGAAGAAAATCAATAGACGGAGACAGCGCCGGAAAAGTCATAGAAACACGGACGAAACCAACACCAGAAGGGAAAGGTTTCACTTTGAAGACTTTGGGAAGTTCATCACATCGGGGGGGGGGGGGGGGGAAGGGGGGGGGAGGGAAGGGGATAAGGGACTTTCTCTCTCTTCTTCTTCTTTTTTTTGTTTTTTTTCTTTTTTTCTCTCTTTTTCTTTTTCTTTTTCTTGCTCTATCTGATACTGCCCTCTATTTTGCCCTCCTCTTCTTTTTATTATGTAACATTAAAATTTGCACAATAAAAATCATTTCAAAAAAAAAAAAGAAGGATTTGGATAAACTGGAAGGCGTCCAGAGAAGGGCAACCACAATGATCAATGTTTGGAAGCCAGGCTGTATGAGAAGCAGGTTAGGGAGCTAAGTTTGTTTAGCCAAGGGAAGACTAAGAGGGGACATCATAGCCATGTTTAAATATTTTTAAAGGATGTAATATTGAAGATGGGACAAACTTATTTTCTTCTGCTCTGAAGACCAGAGATCACCTAAGCATTAAGATGAATTTCCTGATAATAAGAACTATTCAGCAATGAAATATATTGCTTCAGAATGTGGTAGAGTCTCCATCTTTAAGCAGAAGGAAGTTGCTTTTTTCTCAGGTGAAGAACTAATGTTGATGGACAACAAAAGATATGTAAGGATGGGCTTAACCTTTAAAATGTGGCATAAACACAGAGAACTGGGAGGCACTAGCACTCAAGCTCTCTAACAGGATGTTAGCTGTTTCCAACAGTGTTATGGATTTTGAAGAGATTCAAAGAGAGAGCGAAAGGAAAAACATGCTGAGAGGAAGGTGTGACAAGCAAATACTTGTTATGACCACCTTACATTTGGAAATATATGTCCTCAATGTGAAAGATCAGATGAATCTAGAATAGGTCTTCACAGTCACTTATGGACCCACCACCAAGA
The DNA here is from genome assembly GCF_025583915.1 of Anolis sagrei ordinatus. Lineage (NCBI taxonomy): Eukaryota > Metazoa > Chordata > Lepidosauria > Squamata > Anolidae > Anolis > Anolis sagrei. Next base: position 264,152,962 of record NW_026846588.1, on the reverse strand, counting down.
CTTTACCCTTGGAAGACAATCATATTCAGCCATGAGTGATTGTCTATGATTATAAAGATGGATGTCCATCTATCTGTTGGGAGTGTTTTGATTCTGTTTTCCTGCATGGTCCTTGTGGTCTCTCCCAGCTCTGTGACTCTATGATTCTAAGGACTTTTTCACACAGGGAATTTTTGCCTCATTTTGCCGCTTTGTTTTGCTACAAGGACGGGGTTTGCCATGCTCCATCACATGATGCACAGCAGGCCCCACCCACATTCATCCCAAAGTGGGACAGAAGTGCCAAAAGGTGCTTCCTTCACCACCATGGGGAGGAAAATGTATTCTGGTTACCTACAGAGCTACCTGCATTTTCCTCCCCTTTTCCTTGTATGATGGGGGAAAGGGCAGTGGACCAACATGCATTGCTGTGCATTGCCACCCTTTCTAGCATCTGATAGGGACAAGGACAGGGTGCCAATGCACCCTTCTCTGTCCCCACCATGTGATGGGGTAAGGAGGAAGGGCATGTTGGAGCACCACAAGCTGCCCTATGCGCCTTACCTTTTGTTGGCAATTGCCGGCACAACAGCATGGCCCAAAAGAGCCATGTGAAGAAGTCATAAGTCTTATCAGGCTTTGGCAGTATTACCATAGTTGAGGAATGCTGGAAGTTGTCATTCACAACTTCTGGAGGGTCACTGGAGTCCCACCTGTAGGCGTTAGGTGGTTTTGACTGGTTTCCTGAGAGGTGTTGCTGAGATGTCTTTTGGCATGTACATAAAGAGACCTTTATATTTGAACTATGCTTAGTACTGGAATGAAAAACATGTTTGGCATGCCAAGATGAAACATCTCTCTATCAATACCTGCAGAAATGCAAACAAATCCGAAGGCTGTATCTACTCCAGGGAAATCCACACAGGTCAACCACACATCGGCTGGCTTTCGTAACTTTTTGGCTTTTTCCCTCTGTGGATTCTAGTCACATCACTGCCGCTTGATAACTCTCTTACTGTAAAGTCACCTTGCATACCTCTTTCAAAACCTTGCAGCTGGGTTCTTTTTATTTTCTTATCAAGCTGAAGGGAGGGGACCCAACTTTATTACTAAACCTAGCTCTTTTCTCTTTGTTGACAGATGAATTTTACCCACATTTGAGGGTTGGGGGTGAGACACGCTGACTAGCTATTTGCATGGGAAACCTTATGGGCCTTGTGAGAGAGAGAAAAACACACGATTATGTCAAATGAATGGCTGACTAATATCCATTGCTCAGACAGAAGTGTCCATTTCCCACCCCTTCAGTTCATTTTGAATTCATATTTGCTGATAAGAAAATTGAGTGTGTGAGAGTCAGTGGGATTGTGGTATAATATATCTGTGTCTGCTTTCCATCCAAACAAAAGACATGTAGATGAAAAATACCATATATTAGCAACTGAGCAGTCATCTCTTATGGTAATGATCACAGCCCTGTCCTCCAGACATTGTGTTCAATGGAGAAATGTAGTTTGTCAGCTACTAAGAACATAGTTAGTTCTCCCTTCTTTATGTGTGTTGGCAGGCCAGATCCTTTAACTCACATGAAATCTTTACATTTATTGGGCTATTGATTGGCAGAATGCACTCAAAGGCAATCCTTTTACCTTTTTGTGGTTTTCAGGAAAAAATGCTCATCAGAAATCCATGTGGCTATTTTTAAAAAATAGATTTATTTTTTTAAAAAAAGTTACATCCGGTAGACACAATTTTTCACCATGGAGTTCTTTCTTCTGCCTGGATATGATAGCTCAGATTCGCTTTGTCCTACATTCTGTTTTGTTCTTTTTTTATTTAATTCTCGAGGTCTTCTGGGTCCTTTTTGTAAAGACAGATAAAGATCTTGTTAAGTTACCTTCAAAACCAAATCAATCTAAGACCCAAATCCAATGTTTTCGCTCTTGATTGAGCTGCTTTGGGCCCAATGGGGCAGTGCCTGGCTGCTCTTCTCTTCCTCAGATGCCAGAACAATGGCAGTTGCAACATGGAAAAATGGCCTCTCATCAGCTGCTAGGACAAAGCAGGAAGGAGCTTAGCCGGGCTGCTCTTCTCTCCCTCAGAAGAAAGAACAGTGGTCGTTGGAATAGAAAGAGGACCAGCACTGGTATATTCAATGAATAGTTTATTCTAAGTTAGAGTTGTGTAGGCCCAATGGTTCCATTGAGGTTAAAAGTGTGTTACCTTACCAAGTGCCCACTCTGGGGATCCACTGACATGGAAACCACTAGCTGCCACTGGTGTGTGGAAGCATTTTAAGTTGGACAATGTGAGGGGATTAAATACACATACACACACACACACACACAATATTAATATCCTGAAGAGCCTAAATACCTTAAGGCACAACAACCTGTCTAATCTTGCATGCTAAGCAGGGTCAGCCCTGGTTATATTTTGGATACAATAAATACCAGGTGCAACCCTTTCTGCCTGAGAAATTTTTAAATGACTTAAGCCAGGGGTCCACAAACTTTTTAAACAGAGGGCCGGGTCACAGTCCCTCAAACTGTTGGCGGACCAGATTATAATTCGAAAAAAATACGAATGAATTCCTATGCACACTGCACATATCTTATTTATAGTGCAAAAAACATTTTAAAACAATACAATAATTAAAATTAAGAACAATTTTAACAAATATAAACTTATTAGTATTTCAATGGAAAGTGTGGGCCTGCTTTTGGCTGATGAGATAGGATTGTTGTTGTTATTGTGTGCTTTCAAGTAGTTTCATACTTACGTTGACCCTGAGCGAGGGCCGGGTAAATGACCTTGGAGGGCCACATCTGGCCCCCGGGCCTTAGTTTGAGGACCCCTGACTTAAGCTATATAAGATAGATATAAAATCAACCACATACTGATAATTAGCATTTGCATGTCTTGCTAAACAGGCTGATTTCCTCATTTTATGAAGTACAACTGAAGTATTTTCTGCAGAGTCTACAGGAAACCATTGTTTATTTATTTATTTACTATATTTATACCTCACCTTTCTCACCCCAAGTGGCCTTACAAGTAGGCAACAATTCAATGCTACATAAAACAGGCATTAAAACTATAGTATTAAAAACATCTAAACATTACCAATTATGAAAACCACAGAATCCAAGATTGTAGTCCGGAGCCATTCCAATTGTCATTGCACATATTCCGTATCCATTTATTGCATTACATTACTGTCTGAAGGCTTGGTCCAAAGCCACATTTTTACTTTCTTTCTGAAGGCCAAGAGGGAGGGAACTGATCTGATTTCACTAGGCCAAGAGACCACCACGGAGAAGGCCCTGTCTCTCGTCGCCACCAACCGCACCTGCGAAGGAGATGGGACCAACAGCAGGGTTTCCCTAGAAGATCTTAATCTTTGTGGTGGTTCATAGAGGGAGATACACACCATACACATTGTTGCTAGTACATCCATGTAATGTCTAACACAACCACTCAAGGTGGCATTCAGAAACATTTACAATTGCTTAATTTTTCATGACCCCAACATTGAGCTAAGTGGACTTTGTTTCAGGTCAAGACCCACAATTTAAGAAGCAGTGCTCTAAAACCTTGATGTTTAGGAGCAGGAGTGTCAATCTTATTTTCACTAAGTGTCACATCAGCCTTATGGTTGCCTTTGATGGCCCATTTGTAATTGTAAGACTATGTTGCCCTGGCACAGAAAGCACCATGGGCCACATAAAATGATGTGGCAAGTCGTATTCATCTCACAGGGCTTGCATTTGACATTAGTGTTTTAGAGGAAAGAACTGGCAAAACCACTTCTGCATCAACCTTGCTTAAGAAAACCATGTGAACTCCACAGGTCTAGCACAAGTCAACAAGCTACTTGAAGGCACATGTACACAGGCATAGATATCCTGATCAGACTGAAAAGGGGAGAGTTTAAGTGGATAATCCTCGAGCATTTCTGTATCTTGGAATAGTTTAGACATTAAAGAGTTGTTAAAAATCACAGTAGGTTTAAATTAATCTTCTTTTTTTAAAAAGGAAATGATACTTCAAATTTAAAATGTAAATTATTTAAAGTGGTTAATAATTGACTACAGATAACACTTTCCAGCTACTCTACAGTTGCTTTTTGAGGAAGGTGAGGAGCTCTATCAAAACAGAAATATCAGATCCAGGATGGCTACAATATTAAGGAACGAGAGTTTGGAAAACATTTTGTCTCATCTGAAAATATAAGGATCCCCTCCAACCTGTCAGCTAAGGTATAAAATGTTGAAGAGCACTGGTCCTAAGACAGAACCCCGAGGCACCTTGAGACTCCCTTCCACTTTGAAATATAGCCATTGATGAGGATTCTTTGAACACAGTTTTCCAACCAATAATGATTCCATCTGGAAGTGTTTCTATCTATTCTTTATTTAATCCATTTGGTAGTCAAAATATTATGGTTTTCTGAAATACTGACAAATGACACCCACAGCATTCCCACCATCTACTAAACTAGTGACACACACATATATATATACACACACACACACATACATACACACATACACACACACACACACACACACACACTAGCCGTCCCCTGCCACGTGTTGCTGTGGCCCACATGGGGGTTCTGTGTGGGAGGTTTGGCCCAATTCGATAGTTGTAGGGTTCAGAATGCTCTGTGATTGTAGGTGAACTATAAATCCCAGCAACTACAACTCCCAAATGTCAAGATTCTATTTTCTCCAAACTCCACCAGTGTTCACATTTGGCCATATTGAGTATTCATGTAGAGTTTGGTCCAGACCCATCATTGTTTGAGTGCACAGTGATCTCTGGATGTAGGTGAACTACAACTCCAAACCCAAAGGACACTGCCCACCAAACCCTTCCAGTATTTTCTGTTGGTCATGGGAGAACTGTTTGCCAAGTTTGGTTCAATTCCATCGTTGGTGGGGTTCAGAATGCTCTTTGATTGTAGGTGGACTATAAATCCCAGCAACTACAACTCCCAAATGACAAAATCAATGTTTTTGAGTGAAGAACATACACTGGGTTGTTAGGTGTCTTGTGTCCAAATTTGGTGTCAATTCGTCCAGTGGTTTTTGAGTTCTGTTAATCCCACAAACGAACATTACATTTTTATTTATATAGATTGCTGGCTGCTACTGTTCACAGTATTGTCATCAAGATATTCGCAGGCAGATTCCTATACAATCTTTCTGATATTTTGCCTGATATTGAAGTCAAGGTGATCCATCTATAGTTTCTTGGAGTTATGTTTTGTTTTCTTTTTTTTTCTTTTTTGAATAGAACAACATTTTTCTACGATGCAGGATTCTATACAACGAATACCCTCTTTTAAATCTGCAAATCCCATGATTCCATAGAATAATGCCAAGGCAGTCAAAGTGAAATCACAGAGCAAGTGTGAAAGAATCCATGGACTAATTGGTGAAGGTAAAGATTTTCCCTTGACATTAAATCAAGTCGTGTCCAGCTCTGGGGGTTGGTTCTCATCTCCATTTCTAAGCCAAAGAGCCAGCATTGTCCATAGATACCTCCAGGATCATGTGGCCAGCGTGACTGCATGGAGCACTGTTACCTTCCCACCCGAGCAGTACCTACTGATCTGCTTGCATTTGCTAGGTTGGCAGAAGCTGGGGCTAACTTTGGGAGCTCACGCCACTCCTAGATTCGAACCTGTGACCTTTCAGTCAGCAAGTTCAGCAGCTCAATGCTCAATTATAATTATGGACTAATTATGGGGTGTTTTTTTTCCTGATACAACGTGGTTCTTTCTTGTGTTCTGACTATGGAAAAAATTGAGTCATCAACTTATATAACAGAGCCTCCTATCTTCTAGTGCTCTAGTTATTGAGAAAGGGCACTACCCATTTATATAATCACTAAGCCAAAACAGTAAAGAATGTATTGTCGTCCAATAATGTAATGTCAGAATGGGAAGCTATAATCAGTCTTTCGTGGCAGTTGTCCATTTTAACAGACTGGACTGCTAGGGTGTTTTTGGAAAGAGAACTACAAGACGCAGGACTAGAAAAAGAAGAGGCAGCTGTATGAAAAGGCAATAAAGCAAGATAGAGTGAATATAGATTGGCAGTAAAATTTGTGATCTGCATTCAAAAGATCCCAGCTTCAAGTCCTGAGATCTGAGCTTTCGATGACTGTTTTTGCTGTTGCAAAATATAGATATACCTCAGTTTAAAAAAGATTTCAGAATACAGATATGTCTCAGTTATAAAAGTAGATATGTCCCTGGGTGTTATGTCTTTAAAAGAAGCTTTGAAACCAGAGGCAGAAATAGCATGGAAAGAAAGGAGTTACCTTCCTATGCCACAGAAAGGAGAAGCAAGTGAGCTTCTCCTTGTCTTTGAATAAAATGTCTTTTCCACAGACATTTTATTCAAAACTAACAGAATGTACATATGAAATGAAAGAAGCAGGGGAAGTCAACGGTACATAAGTAAACAAAATATGCTAAAAAAATCTTTAGGGACTTTAAATTACTTTTCTCTTCTATCTTTCACCAGTCTCCACTTCAATTATGTTTTCTATTCTGGTGGCCAATGTTATAGATGCTTTTTTCTCTCTCCATGTGTGTTCAGAAAAGGATTCTGGAGGCAGTTTCTGTTTACTTTGCCTGTTGTAGGCAGGCACACACAGACATGATAGAATCAGCTAAAGCAGAATACTATATTTTCCCAGATTAAGCTTTACTGCAGTTCTTACTGCAGAAACATTGCTACAAACCAACACTGAAAATCTGGTTCTTCACCATTCTTCCTATGAGACAAGCTGAAATGTGTCCAGAGGAGGGCAACTAAAATGACCTAGGATCAAGAAAACAACAACAACAACAACAACAACAACAACAACAATCTTTATTTGTACCCCGCTCCATCTCCCCGATGGGGACTCTGTGCGGCTTACATGAGGCCAAGCCCAAAACAACAATTACATGAAATAAAACAAAACCGAAAATGCAAGTAATAAACAATAATAACGCAATTATATAAAACAAAAAACAACATAGCAATATAAAATTACAATAAACACAATAAACACAATCACGGTAACATGGGCGAGCTACATGTAATGGATAAAAGAAAATGGGGTAGAAACAGATTAAAAACTCAGGCGAGACAAACACGAGATAAACAAAGACATATTATTTGTCGAGGAGAGCTCRTTTTAGTGGAGGTCGTGGAGCAAAACTTTCCTATGGGGGGAATGCACTCCAATAACAAAAGCCGTTAAACTAAACACTAGTACGAGGATGTAGATCTACTCAACAAACCCTATGAGGAGTGGTGTAAAGAGCTGGGCATGTTTAGCCTGCAAAAGAAAAGGCTGAGAGGAGACATGATAGCCATGTATAAATGTGAGGGGAAGTCATAGGGAGGAGGGAGCAAGCTTGTTTTCTGCTGCTCTGGAGACTAGGACAATAACAATTATTATTTGTAATTGTCCTCAAGGCACTGAACATTTGCTTTTTTTTGTTTGTTGGAATCCGCCCTGAGTCCCAAAGGGAAGACAGGGCAGAATATAAATAAAGTTATTATTATTATTATTATTATTATTATTATTATTATTTTATTATTTTACTGACACAAAAACACAGTATGTCACAACAAACAGGATATATATGCTGGATTTTGTATCACAAAATCACAAGTCGAACGCCTCCCAAACGTCTAGGACTGCATGGTGTAGCATTATTATTATTATTATTATTATTATTATTATTATTATTATTATTGCCAGCTTCAAACTACAGGAAATGAAAATCCACCTGAACATTAGGAAGAACTTCCTGACTGTGAGAGCTGTTCAGCAGTGGAACTCTCTGATCCAGAGTGTGGTGGAGACTCCTTCTTTGGAGGATTTCAAACAGAGGCTGGATGGCCATCTGTCGGGGGTGCTTTGAATGTGATTTTCCTGCTTCTTGACAAAAGTTTGAACTGGATGGCCCACAAGGTCTCTTCCAACTCTGTTACTCTATGATTCTATGTCAATGCTGCTAAAAATAATCTAACTGGACAGATGAAAAGGGGACTGGGTCACCATTTGTAAAAAGGAGCTTCATTGTCATACACTGGTCATTGACTGAAATAAGATATTCATTCATTCATTGAAGAACGTCTGTTTGTTGGGTGTTTGGATGTTTTTGAAAAAAAGCTGGGGTATAAACATTGTAATAGATAAATAAAAGCATTAACCTTTCAAGAAGCAAACACTCGTTCTAAATAACTACTAGGAGGAGGTTTAATTTGTTTGTCAAGGCTCTTTCTTGATTCTGAAAAAGAAAGCAATTACGTTGTGTTGCTCATACCTTTTGATTAAGAAAGAGACAAAACATAGAGTCAACTTCCAGCATGAAAATATACCCTTGAATATTATTTTGAAGTGTTTCTATTGGAAGGCACTTAATTAAATGCATAAATCCTGTAACTGTTGTCAATGCTTGTAATTAAATGAGACAATAGGACAAATCAGAAGGAGTTGAAATAGCAGACAAATCTGTGATTTTTATTTTAGAAAGAAAAAGAAAAAGAAGAAATGCTGCGTTTTTGTTCCACAAGTCCAAATGAGTCACTCCTTTTCTGGTTGTGTGGGAGTAAGCTTATCGTCTTGACTTCATACATATGAAAATTCAATTAAATTCTCAACTGTGAATTACAAATATCAACAACAGATATCATGACCCAGTTATACAAAGTTTCTTTTTTATTAAGCTGGAAGCAGTCACATTTCAGACATCAGAATTCAGTGGATAGATTGCTACGATACAGTTTTTTTCCTGTTTTAGTTTTACTTGAAATGCATTTGGCTCCTTCAGTTGTAGGCTTTCCAGGTCTTTAGGATCCTGCCTTGAGTAAAAAAGGATGAACCTGAAAATGATTCTAGAAAATTGCTGTTCAACAATATTGTCATTTGCCTGTGTGGTTCCATAAGGCTTTATTTTATCTCCCATTTCTAGCACCCACCTAGAAACAATATATTATGAAAGCAGACTGGCACAACCTGGAGATCACAACCAGACACAGTGAAGACATCTGCTCTTGCGCTATGCTACTCTGCTGCTGAGTATGCATGCCCAGTGTGGAGCACATCTCACCACACTAAAACAATGGATGTGGCTTTTAATGAGATATGCCGCATTATCACGGGGTGTCTGCACCCTACACCACTGGAGAAATTACACTCAACTGTCTAGCCGGTATTGCACCACCTGACATCCACCAGGAAGTAGCAGCCAATAGTGAAAGGACCAAGGCAGTGACATCTCCAGCCCATCCCTTGTTTGGGTATCAGCCAGCACGTCAATGACTTAAATCAAGAAATAGTTTTCTAAGATCTACAGAGACACTCGCTGGAACACCCCAGCAAGCGAGAGTCCAAAAGTGGCAGGCTCAAACCCAGAACCTCAATCAATGGCTGATACCAGATGAGAGACTCCCCCCTGGGCACTCAGAAGACTGGGCGACTTGGAAGGCGCTGAACAGACTGCGCTCTGATATTCCAGATATTTAGGATGCTGCCTTGAGTCCAAAAGGATTAACCTGAAAAGTGATGAGATGCAGAGCCAACCTTAAGAAATGGGGCTACAAAGGGGAATCCACGACATGCGACTGTGGAGAGGAGCAAACCACTAACCACCTGCTGCAATGCAACCTGAGCCCTGCTACATGCACAATGGGGGACCTTCTTGCGGCAACACCAGAGGCAGTCCAAGTGGCCAGATACTGGTCAAAGGTCATTTAATCAACTACCAAGTTTGCAAAATTTGTGGGTTTTTATCTGTTTGTTTGTCTTGTTCTGTTAGAAATGTAATACAATAGTCTGGTTGCGGATGACACGATAAATAAATAACCCAGTTATACAAAGTTTCTTTTTTATTAAGCTGGAAGAGTCACATTTCAGACATCAGAATTCAGTGGATAGTTTGCTACGATACGGTTTTTCTCCTGTTTCAGTTTTACTTGGAATGCATTTGGCTCCTTCAGTCATAGGTTTTCCAGATATTTAGGATGCTGCCTTGAGTCCAAAAGGATTAACCTGAAAAGTGATGCTAGAAAATTACTGTTCAACAATATTGTCATTTGCCTGTGTGGTTCCATAAGGCTTTATTTTATCTCCCATTTACATTTAAAATACAATGGGCCCTCAGTATCCAGGACCTTTCATGGATACCAAAATCCATGGATGCTCAAGTCTCATTATATAGATTGGAGTAGCAAAATGGTGTCCCTTATACGAAATTGCAGAAACCTAGGTTTGCTTTTTGGATTTTTTTTCCCAATATGTTGATTTGTCCCAAGTACAGGAGACCCAGGGCGCTTCCAGGTAGCGTCAAAATGCATGTTTTAAAAGTAGGGCAGAAAAATCCTGGGATCTGACAGGAAGTCCACATACACAGCTGTCAGTCCTGGGAAATTCTCCCCTGCTATCCTCAGGACTTCCTTTGAAGTGGATTTTACAAGTATGCAAGTTGGAGTAGGGATGAGGAACATACGGCAGAATTTTTGTTTTAATCTCTCCAAGATGCACTGGACCTCGTATGCGCTCATGCGGAGATTCCAAAGTACACACAAGCAGATTTTTTATTCTCTCATCACCCAATTCTAAATATGACAAACAGTAAAATAAAAGAATGATTTCAGAGAGTTATCATAGCTTTCTAACTGTACTTAGATTGAGCCACTTATGTGTCCATGGCTCCATTTTTTGCCAGCCCAATCAGCGGTTTCAGGTTTTTAAAGTGTCCTGGAGCAGTCCATACAAGGATTCAGAAAGAAGTCATGTATTTTGCATGACTGCAGGGGTATACAGTCATGTGAACGCGCACATATTGAGGGTGCAGCTTTTAAGCACACCTTTTAAATACATGCTTTTCAACTGTTAACCCGATTCCGCCCACACTTTCCCCAAACCTCATATAGCCACTCCCTCTTTTATCATGGTTACTTCTGGGTTTTACTGCATGTGTAGACGGGCCCTCAGACCCATTCAACAAGTTCTGAAGGAGGGAATTGACAAAAGGTAAATCCCACTGCTTGAATAGTCCTACTCTACATGGAACAAACAATAAAATCTAGATTCACGTGAAAAAGTCTCACCTGTTGAGCTCTGCTGATGCTACCAATGGGCAAAGAAGTAGCAGTATTATTATTATTATTATTATTATTATTATTATTATTATTAATTATTTGAAACACAAAAAGATGAGTCCACAGTAGACACTCTGCTGGCTGTACTGGATCACACGTCGGACACTTCCCAAGTGTCTAGGACTGTGTGATGTATTGGTGAATAATGCATGCAGATCCCAGTAAGGTGGCCTTTTGCAGCTGGCAGATGGTAATTTTGTCAGTGCCAATTGTGTTTAAGTGCAGGCTAAGGTCTTTAGGTACTGCACCCCATGTGCCGATCACCACTGGGACCACCTTGACCGGTTTGTGCCAGAGTCTTTGCAGTTTTAACTTTAAATCCTCATATTGTGTCAGCTTTTCCAGTTGTTTCTCTTCAATCCCGCTGTCACCTGGGATTGCAACATCGACAATCCATACTTTGTTTTTTAACACGATCGTGAGGTCAGGAATATTGTGCTCCAGAACTCTGTCTGTCTGAATCTGGACATCCCAGAGTAGTCTGGTGGGTTCATTTTCTGTAACTTTTTCAGGCTTGTGACCCCACCAGGTCTTTGTTGCAGGCAGACGAAATTTGTGGCACAAGTTCCAATGAATCATCTGAGCAACATTATTATTATTATTATTATTATTATTATTATTATTATTATTATTGCCTTCACTGTGGGAGAAGATGCGGGTCAAGAATAGGGCTCCACAGCCACCTACAAACCCACAAAAATAGTCATCAAGGAAGACCATCTTACTCGTCCAACGAGGGATTGCCTAAGTAAGTAAGTAAGTATTATTATTACTATTATTATTATTATTATTATTATTATTATTATTATTTACCTGCCTCTCCCCATGGACAGTCAAGGAACAACCACAAATAATATTAGCTAAAACAGAATTTAAAATCAATATACAGTATATTAAAATTCATCATACTTTTAAAACTATAGTTTAAAAATAATTTGGATTGTCTTACTAGAAGCTGATTTAAAAACAGACAGAGTTTCAAATCTCTTCCAACAAGTCCTTTCCCCACCTGGGGGCAGCTGAAGAAAATATCCTGTTGATATAGTTTTCATAGTTTTGCCATATTTGTGTAATGCAATTAGAACTCCGTGTATAATGGGATTTACATAGGTATTGGACATCAGCCATATAACAAACAGAATCTTCTTTTTATATGCTAATGGCTTCCCAGGATCTCTATTGTTCAAAGCAATTGAGTAATCCGGAACCTCACTTTCAGCTCAGAGGAATATTGCTAGAGGCAGCTATGGCCAGAATCAGTGCAATTGCTTGACCCTGAAAAGCTCTAACATCTGAAAATGTGTACATGAGGTTGGAGGAACAATGATACATATCACACATCACTTGAGCTATTGTTACCCAGGAATGGGGAGACAAAACTACAACCAAGAGGTATGTTAGAACTGGCTGAACATCAATCCATATGATATGATAAAGTGCTATTACAGGAAACCAGTCTCTCTCCTTTCAAAAACCTTGCTGAGTAATCATCATCACCACCACCACCACCAAAATTCAGAGATAAGTTGTCAACCGTAGCTGTAAGCTGTTCAGTGTTAACAATACATCTGAAAACCATCATGGGTTTTATTTATCACTTCATTTATCGTCAAACTTCTTATATTGCCTTGCATTTTCCATTAGGCGATCCACATATTTCAAGTCAGCACACAGGTACGGATGGTGTTGCATTAGTGAGGATGATTGTTTAACCATGTCAGTTGGCCTGTTATCACCTACCCATTTTAGAAACTGGCTGAAGATATCTAGCAGGCTTGAGAAAGTTTCCTTGCTGTCACATAACTGGAGCTTTGCAGGTTATAGCCCATAATTGCTTGCTTTTCCTGACATCTCTGTCTTCTAAGGAAATAAATGCATGTTGGAAGAGTCATTTTCATCAGGGCATTTGGGAAAGGATGCCAATTTAAAATCTGCCTTAAAAGTCATGCTGCAGATGTAATAGCAAAGCCTTTCTGAAATGTGTTGTTTCAAGGGAAGCAATAACCTTTACTTATTTTGCTAATAGCTAAATACACTGTCTTAATGGGCATTGCTAGCTAATTGAATGAGCATTGATGGCTTTGGATGGCTGGTGGCTACTAGCTGAAAACATATCAATTAAATGACTTCAGCAGGAGCTGGAAGATAATAATTTGTAACTTTAGTGAGGCCAGTAAAAAGAAATAAAATCCAAGGTTTCAGCTTCTGGCATGAGGAAACCTTGGATGAAGAAGGTGGCTCCAAGGCTCGACTTCTTGTTCGCTTTAAGCAGAAGCAGAAGTAATTGCCAAAATCCAAGATCAGCTATTTGTTACATTTGTGTAACTAAGTAACATCTCCTGCCCTGATCCTTCTTCCTCCAACATAATTTAAAATACAGCTGCTAAATTAGCCAAATGTAATCTCTTCGGATTCTGATCAGGGTGCAAAGAAGACTTTGGGTCCTTCTAAACAGGCCAAAATCCCAAGAGAAACTGGGCCTTATGTAACCACACAGAAGCACCAAAACTTAGGATTTTGCAGGTGGGATGGCTTCATGCCTACCTAGGTCAAGCAGAGGTCAACCCGAGAGGGCATGTAGTTAGCCCCCTGTTACCCCTGTAAATTTACCAAAGGGGCCTGGCTGTATCCTCAGAAGCTTTCTCCCAGAGGCCTGAGGATGAAGCCAGGCTCCTCTGGTAAATTTACAGGGAAAACATGGGGCTGGGAGGGGAGGGGCGGGTGGGAGTGTGAATGCCATCTCTCTTGTTTGGACTCTTAGATTCAAAAGAACCAGGATGGCAATGGGGATTGACCTCGGAGATCGCAGAAGCCAGTCCTGAGAATCAATCTCCACAGGCCCACCACCTGAAAAGATTGGATCTTGTAGTAAGGATGCATTAAGTTCTGGATTTTTTCAGGTATTTTTTAAATCCATAGTAAATTGGGAAATTCTGATTTACTCTGGATTAATTTGAATTAACTTGGGCATCATTTGGGCACCTCAGGTTAATCCAAAATCCATCACAGGTTTTGGGTCTGTATGGAAGGGCCCTATGTGTCTACTCTCTTCCCACTGTGAGTAAGCAAGAGACAAAGACTTACAACAGAGGTCCTGCCTCTGATTGTTGCAAGATCACTCTTTTGGTGAAAGGAAGGGTAGAAACATCATCTTCCTTGTACCCTAATCAGAAGCTGAACCTTCACCATAGTCGGTGACTGTCTTTTAAGATGGATAGTCATTTACATTGTCTTGCAGGAAGACAATGACATCTTGCAGGGCAGTTACAGAGCCATATATCTAGGTTACCAATCTGTAACTGCAACACTGAATACCAACTTATAGCTTTAATATATACTGGTTGTCTCACTTTGTATATTGTTGCAATGAAAAATTCAATAATCTTACTTTGGAACAGGAATTGGGACTCTGTGGAGCACCAGTGGCTATTGAACTCGGCTCAGGCATTGGCCAGGAGTCCAGAGACATCAGAAAGGCAACACATGCCTCATCCCTCCTTAATAATAATAATAATAATAATAATAATAATAATAATAATAATAACAACAACAACAACAACTTTATTTTTTATACTTCACCTCCATCTCCCCAAAAGAACTTGGGTAGCTTACAAAGGGACAAGCCCAAAAACACAGATTAAAACATAGCACAATCAAATCAAATCAAATCAAAATGAAATCAACAAAACGAGGTAAAATTAACACCTCACAATAACAGAGCACAACACCATACAAACATAAAAACAACCCCATGACTGAACAGTCATAAGTGCTGAGTTTGGAGGGCTCAGAATTTGTGAAATAGTTTCTGGATAGTGCTAAGGGAAGGTGCAGAATTCAGGAAAGGTAGGGCTGGGAGAGTAATGTCCTTTGGCATTAAAATGTCAGGACTATAGGGCAGAGGGTCTAATATAGAATATGATCCCCAAAAAGGTATCTTGAGGTCCTAGTCCTCATGTAGCTCAATACACTGATGGTGTGACATGGAAATATGTATTTAGCAGATACATAATGGTATCCCCACATGTGAAATGATGGTGAGCAGGGAGAGGGCTATCAGCAGACTTATAAGATCATCTGCCCTGACCCAGCAGTGTTTTTCATACAACAGCTAAATAAAAATGTTCACATTTGCCTGTAGTAAAATGTAAACAGGAAATTCTTTCCACCCTGCATAACAAATTTTAAAAATTTCTGATTTTTTTTTCAAAACCAAATTAAAATGACCAAACGAAAATGCCTCGAATTTGCCCTACCAATTCCAAAAAGGACAACTGTTTCCTAGCCTTGTGGAGATGATCCTGATCCTCTCATCCAATACGAGTTAAAATGAACAGCCTCTCAAATAAAATATGTAGCATCCCTAATTCAGCAATGACTGAATACGCCCCTCCTTATCTACAAAACCAATCTATGCAGTTTCGCTTATACACAGTTTCACTTATCTGCAGTTTTGCTTCTTCATTTAGGGTCTCATGTACAAGTTACACCCTCCTTGCAGTACCTCTGTCATTCATCCTATGGACTTGCCAGGATTTGAGTTTGCTGTTATCTATGGTTTCACATATCTACACAAATTCCAAGAACACATTCTCTATGGATACAGAGAGTGTTCTGTAGTGCTTGAATAGCAAAGGGATTTTGCTGGGCTGTGATTTTATATGCATACTAGCTTTATGCATATTTGCTATGCAGCAGAAGTACTATGAAGCCCTCCTAGGGTCCTTCCTCACAGACATATAACCCAGAATATCAAGGCAGAATAACCCACAATATCTGCTTTGAACTGATTTATCTGAGTCCACATTGCCATATATCCAAATTCAAAGCAAATAATGTGGAAATTTATTCCGCTGTGTGGAAGGGGCCTTAGTGATGCATATTGGGGCACAAGTAAGAGTGTAGGCTCTGGGTTCACTAGGCTCTGGGATTTGATACATTCTTATTGACAACAAATGGAGGTGATAGTATGATAGCTGGGACCCAGTGTCGCAAGTGTTATGCTGATAGCGCAACGGTGGTTGTGAATGAGGGGAGGGAACACGTGTCCGACCACATGGTCATGAGAGTGGGTGGACTGAGAGACGCAGAGGGGGGCCAAGTCGGGAAGATAGTTCATAGTTGTATTAGAAGGAAGGATAGAAAGGGGGGGAGAGAAGTAGGAGGAGTGGTGTAAAATGAATGTAATCCAGTTTATTTATTATTATTTATTTATTTACTTCTTTTGTATACCACAAATATCAGCCTAAAAAGGCGACTCGAAGCGGTTTTGAGCAGTTTCAGACAATGGAGCTGCCCCTGAATTTTTGGCAAGCATGTTGAATTTGTACCCAACACCCTCAAGTTTGTGGAAAGCCTGGATGTAGGCTGGAAACAACATTGTACCATTTAATAATATTTTGGGTCAAATTGCTGATTCCTATCCTGCTTAAGGTCTTTCCAAACCATTTCCCAAACTGTTGTTTATCATTTCTCATTAAAGGACAACCCATTAAAAAACTGTTACATTCTTTCACTGTTATCTCTGTCCCCCTGCATTAAATTACTTCAGTGGTATCGTCCCACACCTGGATTCTGCAATCTGCGGAAACAGCTTAACGCTCGCAGCACTGCGTCCCAACTATCATACTATCACCCAAATGGAAATGAATTTTTTACCCATTCCAAGATTTGGCTTTACAAATCCCAGAAATATTGCAGCTCTCCTATTGAGATACTAGCTAACTGCAGCTCTTTTATTTAATTGGGTTTTGAAGCAAGTACCCACAAAGAATATGGCTACAGAGAAAGTTTAAATAAATGCACAGTGAGAAACTTAACATCACAGTCTATAAACCCAATATTAGTGCAATTTCATCCAAAATATCAAACTGACCACAATATTCTATTTAACTCTCTCTTCCTTTACTGTAGCATGGCTTTCTTCAGTGGAACCTGAAATCTCTATTTCTGCTGCCATTAAATTCATATTCTCAGCTGGAATAGGCTTCTGTTGGTCATTGCAGGTGCTACCTTTTACTCATGATCATTTAGTCTTAAAATGGATTCTAAAAGGCACAAATATCCCATTTAATTACAAATGAATCCATCACCAAATGTGGTGAGTTCCATGAGTTTCTCAAATAATAAAAATGCCACAGTGAGACTCTTAAGTCTTTCTTCAGACAATGCATACTATCTCCTTATTACAATTTCCAGAGGGATTCTGGGGAAGATTTATGTAACTCATGTAGGTGTTAATGGCTGGGGAGTAAATGGCCCTCTGATAACTGTTACTCCCATAATTCTTTACCACTGGCCATACTGGCCAGGGCTAATGGGAGTTGTGGGCCAAAAGATTGGATTAACCAAAGGTTTCATACCCCCATTGTCCATCAGATGTAGGACCAGTTGTAGCCCAGTACATCTGGAGGGAAGACTAGACTAGACTAGAAAAGCTTTTATAAATTGGAGGTACTTGCTTTGCTGCTGCAAGGATACTGGTTTTTTCCTGGCTTATAACCAGAGCTAGAGCTACTTTTCAAAAGACCACGCTTTCCTTTACAGAATAAAATCTCTAAGGCACAGCAATGCCCCTGCACTGTATTTTTACCTTTTATTGCTCTTTTATCATTGTGGTACTTTCTGGGTTTGATCCTATTATGTTAGAAAGCCAGATCACAAGCATGGCAATAAACTAGCACTGACTTTTTTAACAAAGTAAACTGTGCTATAAAATGAAGTATCAACAATATTGCTTTCACTACATTTAATAGTTGTTTTTGTTTCTGTGGGTTCTTTTCAGGAGAGAGAGGGCTAGGTGACCTGCTCTCAAACATAGAATTCAGTAGATGGGTGTAATTGTATGTGTGTATGTGTGATACACAGAACTGGGAGGAGAAAACTATAAGAATTACTGGCTCAAGTACATATAGTTCTTGCCTTTCTCCTTGATTCTCCTTTTTAAGGAATTGCCCTCACTGGGGGAGTTGAGAAGCTTAATTTTGGATGTGTATCTTTATTGATGATGGTAATAATAATAATAATAATAATAATAATAATAATAATAATAATCACAATTATCATCTTTATTTATACCCTGCCACCATCTCCCCAAAGGGGACTTGGGACGGCTAACATGAGACCAAGCCTAAAAATAACAATACAACAAAACAAAATTCAAAGAAACAAAATGCAAAGCTGGGGTGAAAATTGCTGGAAGAAACATTAACAACCTCAGATATGCAGATGACACCACTCTGATGGCCGAAAGCAAGGAGGAGCTGAGGAGCCTTCTAATCAAGGTGAAAGAAGAAACTGCAAAAGCTGGGTTGCAGCTAAACATAAAAAAAACCAAGATTATGGCAACAAGAATGATTGACAACTGGAAAATAGAGGGAGAAAATGTGGAGGCCGTGACAGACTTTGTATTTCTAGGTGCAAAGATTACTGCAGATGCAGACTGTGGCCAGGAAATCAGAAGACGCTTACTTTTTGGGAGGAGAGCAATGTCCAGTCTTGATAAAATAGTAAAGAGTAGAGACATCACACTGGCAACAAAGATCTGCATAGTCAAAGCCATGGTATTCCCTGTAGTCACCTACGGATGTGAGAGCTGGACCTTAGGGAAGGCTGAGCGAAGGAAGATCGATGCTTTTGAGCTGTGGTGTTGGAGGAAAGTTCTGAGAGTGCCTTGGACTGCGAGAAGATCCAACCAGTCCATCCTCCAGTAAATAAAGCCCGGCTGCTCACTGGAGGGAAGGATACTAGAGACAAAGTTGAAGTACTTTGGCCACATCATGAGGAGACAGCAAAGCCTAGAGAAGACAATGATGCTGGGGAAAGTGGAAGGAAAAGGAAGAGGGGCCGACCAAGGGCAAGATGGATGGATGGCATCCTTGAAGTGACTGGACTGACCTTGAAGGAGCTGGGGGTGGTGACGGCCGACAGGGAGCTCTGGCGTGGGCTGGTCCATGAGGTCACGAAGAGTCGGAGACGACTGAACAAATGAACAAGCCCATCCTCTTGCTGATTTAGATTTTCTTCCATGCCATTGTCTTGTGCACATATTCATCCAAACCAACTGTGATAGGTCTGAATGGTGTGATCTCCCCTCTCCACACATAGTTTCTGGTGGCCTACTTGCACACAGCTGAACATGTGCAGATCCTAAATGGAAATCCTGTTGGTTGAAACCATTTGTGGGCAAATTTTGAATGGTGAGTTTACATGTAGGTAAATCTAATAGATACAATGAGACTTTTTTGATTGAGAGTAACTGTCTGAGGCATCCTTCCCACTCCAGGTACAAAAGTTGAGTCTTTCTTTCCCTCGACACAAGTGTTGAGACAGGGCTCTTCACCAGACTTGAACCCATCAGATCATTGTGCATGTAATTTTCTCCTTGCTGCTATTTTGTGGCTACATCTCAGCATCCTGTACCAGATGTGACAATCTCATTATGCCCAAAAGTAGGACCAGTCTTATCAGCTACATTCTAAATCAGTGATGGGAATTCATGGCCCACATGCTATATGAGCCTCTGGGGTTTTTTTTGGGGGGGGGGGTGGTGCCCCAATTGCCTCTCACACCTAGCTCCAGCCAGGCCCGTAACCAGGATTTTGATGCGGGGGGGGGGGGGGGGGGCTGAGTCTGAGTGAAAGAGGGTCTACCCTAGCAAACCTTTTGTATCGTTACCCCAATACCCCCATGCATATGGGATATATTGAGCATGGTGATCAGATCATGATATGAATAAACATAACAGTTTAAATAATGTACCAGTAAGGCCTTCTGCGGACCACCATGAGAATTTCGGGGGGGGGGGCTGAAGCCCCTTATAACAAAATTCAAAGGATATCCGAGGCAGGGGGGAACAAAGAATCCCACCGCTGCCACCAGTATAACAAAATTCAAGGAATGTCTGAGGCAGGGGGGAACAAAGAATCCCACCTCTGCCACCAGTATAACAAAATTAGCAGCTGACCATAGGTTAAATATATCAATGACCGATGCTTTTGATAGATATGACTGCCACCACCTCAGTTTTTATTGGTCTGAGGAACCAAAAGGTGTGAATGTGTTGTAGGTAAGGTGTGTTTGCCCTTAGTTCTTCTATTGCTTCTTCGCTGGCTGACTGGACTTTAAAGAGATTTCTATTATTGACTTGACTTAGTTCTGAGGAGATTGACAGACTGAAGCTGACACCAGTTAAAAATGAACTAGAAAAGGTTTATTGAACTTTAAGCAAATATCTACTCATAGAATGAGCGGTACAGAAACTTGATTCAGTTGTAGAGGCTTAGTATATTTAAATCAGGAGTTTCACTGACAATAAAGCTTTTAAAACTGTGAGTTTCCTTAAACACACTGCTCTACTCCTAGAAACAGTATCACTTAGAGAACAGACTCCTATCTGTCTCACACACAGGGCAATAAGCTCTCTTAAACTTCTCCTAAGTCTAAGAAGACAAGTCTTTCTGTTACTGATCCTCTCAATACAGTAACCCTAGCCCTTGTCTGCTACTTATTCCCTATCCTTAAGGCTCACTTTAAAGCTTTCTTTCCCTGTCAGACTCCTATTTAGCTTCCTCTCCTAAAAATCCCTTCCTTCTGTGTCTGATGTCAAGACACTTCTCCCCCTTGTCAAAAGCTGACCAATCAGGAGTCGGCTTGACTCCTCCTCCTGCTTCTGCCTGTCTTTCAAGATGACAGCTACTGTCCTTCAGGCTTCGGCCTGGTCGCCTAAAAGGTAGATTTTCCTGAAACCCCCCAATTCCCCCCCCCCCCCGGCTACATGCCTGGTCCCAGCCCATGCCCCCGTTTTTTAAAAAATGAGCCAATTCTCAGGCCAAAATGTCTCCATGCCAGCAAAAATGAAGAAAAAAACACAACCGTTTGGATATTATTGCCTTCTTAAACACATCAAACATCAGCAGAACCTTTTAAATCAGTTACAGTGAGAACAATTTTGCAAGCCACAGAGGGTAATGGTGGAAAATGTTTCCCATTCAGTTGCCAACCTCTGTCCTTAATGTATAACATTTATCCTTGCAATACTGACATTCACTGATATGCCATCAGTGAGGGCATATTGAAAAGAGGCAGCATAAAGCAGTAGGGCTCTATCTCAATCTCTCAAAGATGTTGACACAACAATTTGCAGGTGTAGTTTACTTTTGGTCACACAGTATCCCCATGGAGTACTTTGTAGAGAATGTGTTGGATCTAAATTTAGATCCATTAAGATCAATGGGACTTACTTTTGTCCTGATGAAACCTGCATCCAAGCTAATGTTATGTTCAATTAGAATAAACATTTGCTTTGATTAGTTCAAAACCATAATCACATAAAAGGCCCTTTTGACTGCTTTTAGAGGTAAATTTTCACTTCATGGCTAATTGTGTTCTTCTTTTTAATGACTTCAGACAGTGAATAAACCCCGTGGGTGGCTTTGCACAAAAAGGCAGGCTGCAGAAGTGTCTGAATGCAATAAAAGAAAACAAATAATGTGGTTCTGCATTCCTAGTGTGATGTGAAGTCATTAAACTATGACCACGATCTTACAGTGTGCTGCAAATTGTAAATCCCTACTTACGTAATTTATTTATTTATTGAGTCAGGAGCAACCAGACATTTGTATTACATTTTTAACAAAACAAACAAACAGACAAAACACAAAGTTTGCAAGCTTGGTAGTTGATTAAATGTCCTTTGACCAGTATCTGGCTACTTGGAGTGCCTCTGATGTTGCTGCAAGAAGGACCTCCATTGTGCATGTAGCAGGGCTCAGGTTGCATTGCAGCAGGTGGTCAGTGGTTTGCTCCTCTCCACACTCGCATGTCGTGGATTCCACTTTGTGGCCCCATTTCTTAAGATTGACTCTGCATCTCGTGGTGCCAGAGCGCAGTCTGTTCAGCGCCTTCCAAGTCGCCCAATTTTCTGTGTGCCCAGGGTATTACTTAAAGAATAAATAGTAGTAGTACTGTGAGACCCTATGTAGAGGTATGCACAATTCCATTTGGTGATATGTGATTTGGGGAAATTCAGAGGTCTGGGAACCGGATCACTGAAAAAAGCCCGGGCAGGACGCAGCTGAAGCCTTAACCAGAACTGATCAGGAGCAGCCAGATCTTTCGGCTAACTCTACCTGAGGTGGAGACCATGGTGTGTGGACAGCCTGGCAAAAGAGGGAATAGTCTGGCGGTGGGTGTTCCTCCTATTCTTTCTTCCCCGGGAGTCTCCTCCATCCTTTCCCAAAGCCCCCCACCTCCGCGTGCTCAAGGAAAATAAAGCAGGAGAGAGAGGGGGGACTTCCCTAGGCCTCTCCACCAGGAACTTGTTTTTCCAGCAGCACTTTGCACAGTGCAGGCATTGAAGGAGCCTCTGTGCTCCCTCCCAGAGCATGATGGGAGAATAATAATAATAACAATAATAATCTACAATATACTTTATTTATATTCTGCTTTATCTCCCCAAGGGGACTCAGGGCGGATTACAAAACACATCTTACAGCAAACATTCAATGCCATTATACAATTAACAAGGACATGCAATACATAGACAAAGGTAAGGCTTTTCCCAACTTTTTCATTTCCCGCATCTGGAGGCTCTGCTTAACTCCAGCCACTGGGGTGGGGTGGTGCTGTGCTGTGCTTGAGGTTTCTCTCTGTGTGTGTTTATCACGCTTCTTTCTTAGCTAATCGGAAGCCTGGTTGACTGTGTCCATTCTCCTCCCCTTCAATTCCCAGAACCTCCTCTTGCGGCATTTTGGTAAAAACTTTTACAATTTTCCAAAAATCACTGGATTGGTGAAATGTTCTGGCATGTTCTCAGTCATAAATGTAGCCTACAAGTGAAGCAAGTTTTGTTCTAGGCCTAAAAATGACAGAGATGCAAGCCACTAAAGTTTCCCCATTGGCACCAATGGACCAAATCTTACTGGAACAAAAACAGCACCCCCCTCCTGATTTCAGGAATTTCCTGGAAAACAGACTCAAAAACAGTATGGTTTTTGGGTGCTGTGCATACCTATATACGCTAGTAAGGAATACCAGCACTGCAAAATCAGTTGCATATCTGCAAATGTGATTGTTCACTGTCCCGTGATGCAACATAGGTGTGCAATGGCTATCTCTGCAATGGTACATTGAAGTAACTGACAAATAGTTATACATCATCCAAAAGGAGAATCATAAAATCTTAGAGTCAGAAGAGACCACAAAGGCCATCCAGTCCAGCCTCCTCTCCTTCAAGCATGCCTGACAAATTACCTTCCAGTTTCTGTTTAATACATCCAAAGGAGACTCCAGCCCCTTGTACACTGCCCTATATCCCAGGATCTGCTACTAGCAGGCATGTAGCTGGGGGGGGGGGGGCTCGAGGGGCTTCAGCCCCTCCTCCCCGAAATTCTCATGGTGGTTCGTATACAAAGTGAGGTTTGTATATCTGTGGAATGTCCTGGGTGGGAGAAAGAACTCTTGTCTGTTTGAGGCAGGTGTGAATATTGCCATTGGCAACCTTATGAGCCAGTCCTGTGGGCAAAACATCAGGAGATAATGTTTCTGAAACATGGCCATACAGCCCAGAAAACTCACAACAACCCAGTGATTCTGGCCATGAAAGCCTTCGAATGAAGCTTTATTTACAGAATTTTTGCAAAAAGTCCCTGAAATGCATCCAATGCACCGTAATTTCTCCCAATGTGGGGAACACTTTTCAAATTAGTTTGGTCACATTTGCAGACAATGCAGTAGCATGGAAGAAGTATTGTATTTCACAGGTATTCAGCAGCATGAATATCATTGGAAGGGTTTTTCTTACAACTTGCTTTTCCTGGTGTTCTGTAACTCACTTGAGTGCTGATAGGTGTTTCCATGTCAGAGTTAACAAATTTTCTGTCGTCCCTCCCCCAACTTCACCCCCAAAAAAACAATCAGCAGAATTTTTGCTCCACAGCAGTTTTTTAAAATGGAAAAGAAGAAACTGAAACAGCTGGAAAAGCTTTCTCGAGATGACTATTGACATGCTTGAAAATTCAACACTGTGCCTTAAGTTCATTTGACTGAGCCCGGAGCTCCATATTAGAAACACAGCTTTCTTCATATGATCCTCTGGTTGCCAAGGCACCTCTTTAATTCAAGTTTTGTCCATTTGCTGTGGAAAAGGACCAGGAGCCAGCTCAACTAACTCCTAAACTGATGGTGCTTTTACATAGCCTGGCAGAAGAGAGAGGGAGAGATCATAAACTGGGATAAAAAGTGGATAAAGTCACTGGATACCTCAGCTGCTTTCAGCACCATTAAACATAGGCTGTTCTTTTACCTTGGCGTAAGCTTGGCTGTCTTCTCCTAGTTTTCATGATTTTTATCGCGTTGCACTCCTCACAATTTAATGCATGTTTATCTGTCCCCTTTTACTTCTACAGCTGGTATCCTTCTTAAAAATATCTGTAGGGGGTTATGTTACTCATAACAAAGTGGATGATGATGGAAACACTGAAATAGCCAAAAAATCTTTCTATGCCTTGGCTCATTCATAAACCAGGAGGGAGACAATAGTCAAGAAATCAGATGAAGACTAGTTCTTAGAAGGGCAGGTTTGAAAGAAATAGGGTAGTTCCTTAAATGTAAATACCAAAATCAGGACAGTCCATGACATCCTATTTCTGATGTCTATAAATGACTGAACATTAAGAAAACATAAAAAATGACCGTAGATGATTTACATGACTTTAAAGCAGGCAATAAAGACACTGACATAGTTCAAGATTTTCCATACCTTGGCTCGGTAATTGGAATAGAGATGGCAGTCAAGAAAATTGATAAGATTTAGAAAGGATACTTGGAAGGAATTAGGCAAGATCCTCAAGTGTAAAGGAATGTCCATGAACCCCAAAGTCAGGATTGTCCATAGCAACCAATTTTTGATTTCTATATATGATTATGGAAGATGGACAGTGAAAAAATCTGATAGGAAGAAAATTTACCCCCTTAGAATGTGATACAAGAAGAAGGTCCTGAAGGCAAAATGAACAACCATAAGTTTGTCACCTCACTACCTCTGAGGATGCTTGCCATAGATGCAGGAGAAACGTCAGGAGAGAATGCCTCTAGACCATGGCCATATAGCCCGACAAAACCTACAACAACCCAGTGATTCCGGCCATGAAAGCCTTCGACAATACATTAACCATAAGTTTGATCATTTGATGCATCTTGAGATAACATGACTCATTAGAAAATGTGGTAATGCTTGATAAAGTGGCATGTTACATCACAATGGTAATTTTAATTCAGGATTACAAATATGGTTGAATACAAAGGTGTGGATTTGAACCTAGATGGCTTCTTCTTCTTCTTCACGTTCCACATTTTTTCTCCACAAAGGAGACTCTTAGTACCCATGTACCTGCTAGCTGGCATTGTCCGTCCGTCCATCCCCCCCCCCCCCCCCCCCCCCCCGATGTGTGATGGGAAGTTGCTGCCAACTGAGAGAGAAATAAGGTTGAACACTGTGAAAGCCATCCATTCCATAGCTATCAACCTCTTCCCAGTAGACTCAAATCAAGGAAAAGTGTCATGAGAACCATCTCTCTCCTTAATGTTCCCCCAGCAACAACAATCCCTCTGGGCAGCTAAACCAGGAAATCCCAATTGGAACAGGCTCAGGAGTGGGAAGATCAAAAGACAACTTGGCAAAATGGCACTACCTAGAAGAATCCTCCACCTTGTGCAACTGTGGAGCAGAACAAACAATTCCACGTCTGTATGCTTGCCCACAATGCCCTGCCTCATGCACAGAGGAAGAATGGTTTAAAGCTACAGACAATGCAATTGCTGTTGCCTGTTTTTGGTCCAAAATTATTCACCGCTTGTGCTCCCTCTATTTTATCAGTTTTTATTTGTTTTATTTATGCAATGCTTTTGTCACAAAATAAATAATAACCCATGTACCTGCAGATCCACTAATTATATATGAAAAAATATGTTTCATATTCTCCAGTGATATGCCAGGGTAACTTAAATAGGGTTCACTATCATACATAGTTTTCTGTTTCCATTGTAAATTCAGGAATGTATCCCTTGTAGATATTGGGATCATATATATATATATATATATATATATATATATATATATATGCTCTGTGCATAATGAGTACCTTAAAAACAAAAGAACCAATGAACGAAATCACATCAAATTTGGCAACAAAACGTCTCACAACACAAGGAGTGACCATCACTCAAAAAATTATGATTTTGTCATTTGGGAGTTGTAGTTGCTGGGATTTATAGTTCACCTACAATCAAAGAGCATTCTGAACTCCACCAATGATGGAGTTGAACCAAACTTGGCACACAGAACTCCCATGACCAACAGAAAATATTGGAAGGGTTTGGTGGGCATTGACCTTGAGTTTGGGAGTTGTAGTTCACCTACATCCAGAGAGCACTGTGGACTCAAACAATGATGGATCTGGACCAAACTTGGCATGAATATTCCTTATGCCCAAATATGAACACAGATGGAATTTGGGGGAAATAGACCTTGACATTTGGGAGTTGTAGTCACTGGGATTCACAGTTCACCTACAATCAAAGAGCATTCTGAACCCCACAAATGACAGAATCAGGGCAAACTTCCCACACAGAACCCCCATGACCAACAGAAAATACTTAAAGCCATCCAATCCAACTCCCTTCTCCAGGGCAGGAAAACCTAATCAAAGCCCACCTGACAAAGAGCCATCCAGCCATAGATATAGATAGATAGATAGATATTATTCACACGCACAGATATAGTATCGTAGATTTGAAAGGGACCCTTAAAGAAGGACAATGATATGTTGGATGTTCCAGGGTAGGCAAACCACACAATCTCTACATCAACACTGACAAAGAAACAGCAATAAATACTGTTTCCCCACAAGCAGAAAGACATTACATATATTAGAAACCAACACTTTCTCATTACTTTATTTTCCAGATCAACAGACTGGGCCACAGCAACGTGTGGCAGGGGACAGCTAGTATGATATAAAATGGGTGAAGCCTTCCATCAGGATAGGCAAACCTATCACTTTTGCTTTGTCCTTTTTTCCCATTGAAGCTATGACCCAGATATAATTTTCATTTGCTTGGAATATCTATATAATCTGCTTGAGCAATATTAAGGCATGAGTGGAAAAAAACCCCACTTTATTTTGCCTCAAGTGTCCTGACCCAGACCTACTTTGCCAACAGCTTAGTGGCTTCTTCACTCTAAATCTTTCTAAGTATTTGATGCATCCTTTCCCCCTAAGCCTATGGTGGAGAGAATTCACTATCTTATAAGGGCCAATATCAAAGGCGCCTGCACTCCATCTATCGTCAAATGCAAGCCTAAGGGAGAATCCTGGAAAGAGGAAAACTTTCTCGCAAATATCTACTGTCAAGTTCCTTTAATCTCTCCGAGAGCCCTGAGGCTATCTGAGTCCTTCTACCACATTTTAGTCTCTAGTCTTTAGTGTGTGCACTGTCTTCTCCCTTTCCCCCTGTTTTCCCTGTAGCTTTCCTGTGGCCTTCTCACACATCATTAAAGGAGCAGAAAGAAGGAGAGCTGAAGAGAAGGACATCTGTATTAGGAAGCATGAAAAGTAACACAATATTATTTTTTTTACAAAATTTAACACGAAATAAACAACCCTTGTAAATGAGGCCTTAAACAAAGACATGGTGACTCCAGTCTGTGTTAGCAATTGTTGGGAAATATGTATTCCGGTTAGTTTTCTGGAATAAGAGAGTGTGATTTGACAAAGTGCTCCCAGTGTGAAAGTTATTTCTTGTCCCTTTAGACCTGGGTTAAGGTTATACAATCATTTATGGCAGACGGAGTTACCAATTAGGGCATATCTACACTCCATACTTGATTTAGCAGCCATTGCCTCTCCCCAGGGAATTCTGGGAATAACAATTTCTGTGACTGAGGTAGGAGTTCTCCAAGAAATAATGTCCAACATCATTGCTATTTGCCAAAGTACAAGTTCCAGGCTTTTATTTTATTTTTTAATAGAAGCTATGACAGATAAGCAGCAGCTATAAATTCAAAATATATTGGCCAAGAAAAGCCACTAAGTGCATGTCTACATGGTAAATAGCAATGCCTCTCCCGGCTTTTCCATTTTCTATTGAACACGTTTTCTCGTAAAAGAGTGACAATGGTTTTATATTTAATAGGGGAACACCGTATGAAAAAATGATTTTTTTTCTCCTTGTAACTTTTTTCGATTGCCTTAGGCCTGTACCTTCATATATATGTGTATATGTACCTTCAAGTTGCCTGTCAACGAATGGCAACCACATTAATTTTATGTTTTTTTAAGGCATCAGAGCTTGTTTGCTATTTTCTTTCTCTGAAAGCTTAGCAGTCCCATCCAAGTACTAAGAAGGTCTAACCCTGCTTTACTTCAAGATCAGCTGGGTTCCTGGAAGTGCCTTCAGGCTTTCAACTTGTTCTAATGGCAGAATACATTTTTGGAGGATTTAAAAGTTCAATTTTTCACTGGAGTGTTATCTAAGCATTCTGGACTAGTGCTGTCAAAATATGTGAGAAGGAGGAAAAATAGTGGTTTTCTCAAGTGTTTCTATTGCTTTTTTCATTTGGAGGATGTCAATCTGTAGAGGAGAGACTTGTCGSYGTGTAATAATAATAGTAATTATTATTATTATTATTTATTTATTTCGTGTACTTCTACCCCGCCCTTCTCAACCCCCGAGGGGGGACTCAGGGCAGCTTACAAAAAGACACAAGTCGATGCCTGCACAATAATACAGATAAACGTATAAAAACAGCACTTAAAAYAGTTATAACAGTTAAAAACAATCAATATATATCACAATCAGTAAACCAATCTCAAGCTCCGCGTTCGACAACTCAAAGTCCATATTTCATTCTACATTGTCTATTCCTATCCRTCGTCGTAGTCCTTTATTTATCTGCCAGATTGCCCAAATGCCTGGTCCCAAATCCATGTTTGTAATTTCCTTCTAAAGGAAAGGAGGGATGTCGCTGATCTAACTTCCCCGGGAAGTGAATTCCACAGGTGAGGGGCCACCACCGAGAAGGCCCTGCTCCTCGTCCCYGCCAATCTCACTTGTGATAGAGGCGGGGCCGAGAGCAGGGCCTCCCCAGAAGATCTTAAACTCCGAGGTGGGACGTWGAGAGAGATCCGTTCGACAGATACACTGGGACRGAACCRTAAAGGATTTTGTAGGTCAAAACCAGCACTTTGAATTGTGATCGGAATTGGATCGGCAGCCAGTGGAGCTGACATAACAGGGGGGTGGTATGCTCCCAATAATATACATCACACAGTCCTAGACGCTTGGGAAGTGTTTGACTTGTGATTTTTTGATACGAAATCCAGCATATAAATCAAGTTTGCTGTGACATACTATGCTTTTGTGTCAGTAAAATAATAATAAATATTTGTAATCCGCGCCTCTCTCCCTGAAGAGACTCAGGGCAACTTCCAAATATTACACAAAAACATAGTGAACATTCAATGTAGTAAAAATCAAACACATTCAAAAACATTTTAAAAACATTCACACGTAAATTAGCACAGAGAAAGCAACTTTGGAAAAAGTTATAAAACAGTCAAATTCCACTGTTTGTATTAAACAGTTAAAATCTCTATAAAAATAAAGATATAGCTCTTCAATAAACTTAGCCATACATAGACTTAAATAGTCATTGTCCACTTGGTCTACTGGGGTTCTTCTCTCTGTAAGCCAATGATCAGAAATAGGTTTTGAATTCCTTCTTGAAGGAGAAGAGTGAGCGAGATGTCCTAATTTCTTTAGGGAGGGAGTTTCAGAGGGAAAGATCGACCACAGAGAAGGCCCCCCTCTCGTTTCCACTAGCCACGCTTGAGACATGGTGGGACCAAGTGAAGGGCCTCCTCCGATGATCACAGAGTACAAGTGTGTTTACAGATGGGGATGCAGGATGTCAAATAGCCTGGGCCCAAACTATTTAGGGCTTCATAGGTATTAATCAGCACTTTCTGTTTAGCCCAGAAGCAGACTAGCAGTCAGTGGAGCTGCTGTAATATGGGAGTTGTCAGCTCCCTGAATGGCACTCCAGTTAGTAATCTGGCTGCCAATCTCTGAACCAAATGAAGCTTCCGAACTGTCTTCAAAGGCAGCCCCATGTAGAGTGCATAGAGGTTCTTCAAACAATTCAGAACACTGGAAAATCAGAGGGTGATGAAAGTGTTGTTGTTTTGTTTTGTTTTTCAGGAGTAACTCAACAAAATTCTGGTGTGAGAGAATTAGCCGTCTGCAAAGACATTGCCCAGGGGATGCCTGGATTTTTTTTTATGTTTTACCATCCTGTGGGAGGTTTCTCTCATGGGAAGCTAGAGTAAGACGGGAGCTCACCCAACCTGTTGGTCAGCAGTCCTGCCAGCACAAGGGTTTAACTTATTGTGCCACCGGGGGCACCAATGAAAGTGTTACTTACAGCCCTTATTCAACTAGGGCAGGGGTTCTTAAATTTTCCATTTGGGTCCCCTTTTGGGCCAAGAATTTTTTAAGTTACCCTAGGTATATAAAATAGGTATAGACATCAAACATTTATTGACAAATCAGCATTTACAAGGCTGTCTAAACAGTCTGATTTTCCTTTTTATTGAGTATAGCTGATGCACCTAACACAGAGTCAACTGTAAACACTGCACAACAGATTCATATACATGTCTCAAACAGCCCCTAGGTGACATTTAGAAATTATGGGACTCCAACACTGAGGTAACAGGACCTCATTTAGGGCTGGGCCCCACAGTTTAAGAAGCAGTGAACTACGTATTATAATGGCCAAATTGCTATAACACTGGGACAGCAGAATGTCCCAGTGGTGTAAATGATATGGTTGATTCCCATAAAATTGATTTGTCTTATGGAGACCTTCAGGAACGCTTGAAGTAATCAACTGTCCTGCTCAGGTCTTGCAGGCAAAGGGCTGTGGTTTGCTTTATAAAATAAATTCACCTGTAACAAATCTTCCCAGTTTCCCTTTGTTGTCTCCTTTTTTTCCAATGGGTTGTGTCATCACATGATATGTCCAAAGCAAGATAATCTCTAAGTTCTTGTGGGTTTTTTCGGGCTATATGGCCATGTTCTAGAGGCATTTCTCCTGACGTTTCGCCTGCATCTATGGCAAGCATCCTCAGAGGTAGTGAAGTCTGTTGGAACTGATCATCTCTATTTAATAATTTTGGGTTCTAATGCAATCTCTGAGTTATTTTAGTGCCCATTCATTTGACTTATGAGCAGCTCACATCCATAGAAAACTCCTCCAGCATTTCAAGTGATTTAGATATAGAATGTAGGTGTGTATGGTGTGTGTGTGTTGCTTGCTGACTTATTGTGACCTCATGAATTCCATATGTATTCTTAGACAAGGAATACTCAGAGGTGGCTTTGTCAATTCCTTCATCTGCATAGATCACTTGCCAGTCATTGGCTATGTCCCATCGAAGTATTAGCCAAAACTGACCTTGCTTAGCTCCCAAGATCAGGTGCAATCTGGTACATTCAGAGTTTTTTGTCTAAGGGCCTTTCCACACATCCCTATATTCCAGAATATCAAGGTAGGAAATCCCACATTATCTGAGTGTGGACTCAGATAACCCAGTTTAAAGCAGATATTGTGGGATATTCTGCCTTGATATTCTGGGATATAGTGCTGTGTGGAAGGCCCCCCCAATAAAAAGATTAGAAATACACAACGTTTTTGTTTTTTTGGTTTTTTTTTTGTTTTTGTTTTTTGTATTCTAGTTTATCTTCTTTGGTTTTGATTATCTTTTTTTTAAAAAAATCACTGATGCATTTTGACACCTCCAGTTTCACACTGGGAGCTTGAAAACTTCACAATCCTCTTGGTGATACTGAAAATGACACCAGAAGTGTGCATCAAGGTGATAATCTTTTCTTTGCTCCTTTGTTTAGACAAAAATAGTTTAAAAAATCAGCACCATTCATCTGCATCAGCAGGAGAGATGAAGAAATCACATTCATGCCCAAAATGACCTGGTTGAAGAATTCTGCAGTTTGTAATCTATCCCCATAACATTTTGCACCATTATTTGATTCATTATTTTGATGTTCCTGGCCATTTTTATTTCTATACCCTTCTCTTCAAGAAAGTTTGAACACCAGCGATTAATGTGTTGCCTAATAGCTCTCCATCAGTTAATTGGCACAGGAGCTTTCTGTCATACCTGAACCAATCATCAATTTAACGGCAGTAGGTCTGCAATAAGAAGAGCAATGGAAATGACTAACCATAATTTTGACAGTTGGAGTTTAAATGGAATTTTAATTTACCCTAATTCTCAAACTAGCAAGAGCAGGCCACATGATGTTTACTCATTTAAATGTTTATATGTTTTATATGCCTAACTTTCACATAATTTTATATTGATTGTGACATTCTGGAGTTATATTCCATCTTATTTATTATGACTTGTTTGGTGATGCAAACCAGGGGCCCTCAAACATTTTAAACAGAGGGCCAGGTCACAGTCCCTCAAACTGTTGGAGGCCTGGATTATAATTTGAAAAAAACAACCATGAATGAATTTCTATGCACACTGCACATATCTTATTTGTAGTGCAAGAAACAATTTAAAACAAACCAATAATTAAAATGAAGAACAATTTTAACAAATATAAGCTTATTAGTATTTTAATGGGAAATGTGGGCCTGATTTTGGCTGATGAGATAGAATTGTTGTTGTTGTGTGCTTTCAAGTCATTTCAGACTTAGGTTGACCCTGAGCAAGGACCGGGTAAATGACCTTGGAGGGCCATATCTGGCCCCCGGGTCTTAGTTTGAGGACCCCTGATTTAAACTGTTTTTGTTATACGTTTTATTATTACTTATGTTATTGTTTTGTTGTAAGATGCCTCAAGTCCCTTTGGGAGATGGGGCGGAATATAAATTATTTTTGAGCATTAAAATCATGGTACTTTATGAAGGAGCTCCCGGTGGCATAGTGGGTTAAACCGCAGAGCTGCTGAACTTGCTGACCAAAAGGTCAGTAGTTCAAATCAGTGTAGTGGGGTGAGCTCTCACTATTAGCCACAGCTTCTGCCAAACTAGCAATTCGAAAACATGCAAATGTGAGTAGATCAATATTTAATTATTTATTATTATTATTATTATTATTAAACTTTATTTGTACCCCGCTAGCATCTCCCGAAGGATTCGATGCGGCTTACAAAGGCCGAGGCCTCAAAACACAACACAACAATACAACACCTAAAGCAAATTAAAAACAGTTAAAGCAATATTACAATAAACAATACATCACAACACTATAAAACTGGGCCGGGCCAGAGTAGTGGGTACAGGGATTAAAAGTGCTGATGTGACAGGTGATATGTAAGGATTTCAGGGTAGGTGCAGTGTGCAGAGTGCAGCAATCTTCGTTCTAATAAAGTGCTTCTGGGACTTGTTATTGGAGATTCCTATTCTGGAAAGGCACATTGGAACAGCCAGGTCTTCAAGTTCTTTCTAAAGACTGCCAATGTAGGGGCCTGTCTAAGATCTTTGGGGAGGGTGTTCCAGAGTCGGGGGGCCACCACAGAAAAGGCCCTGTCACGCGTCCCCAACAAACGCGCCTGCGACGCAGGTGGGATCACGAGAAGGGCCTCTCCGGATGACCGAAGTGAACGTGTGGGTTCGTAAGCAGAGATGCGGTCACGCAGGTAGGATGGTCCCAAACCATTTAGGGCTTTGTAGGTAAGCACCTGCACCTTGAATTGGGCTCGGAAAATAAACGGCAGCCAGTGGAGCTCCTTGAACAGGAGGGTTGACCTCTCTCTGTAAGGAGCCCCAGTCAACATCCTGGCTGCTACCCGTTGGACCAGTTGGAATTTCCGAGCCGTTTTCAAGGGCAGCCCCACGTAGAGCGCATTACAATAGTCCAATCTAGAGGTGACCAAGGCATGGACCACCCCGGCCAGATCAGCCTTCACGTGGTACGGTCGCAGTTGGCGCACGAGTCTCAATTGTGCAAAAGCCCTCCCAGACACCACCGATGCCTGAGCCTCAAGCGTAAGTGATGAATCCAAAAGGACTCCCAAACTGCAGACCTGTGGCTTCAGGGGGAGTGTAACCCCGTCCAACACAGGTTGCCACCGTATACCCCAATCCGGTTTGCGATCGACCAGGAGGACCTCTGTCTTGTCAGGATTGATCTTCAGCTTGTTCTTCCTCATCCAGATAGGATTTATTAGGAGCATTTCTATCCTGTCCTTCTCACCTCCAAAGAGGGACTCAGGTCAGATACCAACAGGCACCATTCAGTGCTGAACAATAAACAAACAGATTATACACTTAACCTACATTAAAAACACTTATAAATACATTAAAACAGTTAGCCATTTCAAATCGTCTTCCAAGTCAATCCATTGCCATCATCTAAAAGCAGTCCATTAAAACCATCTATTCTGGGAATGCTTGATCCCATAACCAGGATTTGAGTTTCTTTCAGAAAGTCATGAGGGAGGGGGCAGTTCTGATCTCGTTGGGGAGGGAGTTCCACAGCCGACGAGCCATCACCAAGAAGGTACCGCTCCAGCAGGAAGGTAACAATGCTCCATGCAGTCATGCTGCCACATGACCTTGGCTTAGAAATGGATATGAGCACCACCCCCCAGAGTCAGACATGACTAGACTTCCTGTTAAGGAGAAACCTTTACCTTTACTTTAGGAAGAATCTGAAATCATCTTCAATATTTACAAATCAGACATATCTGCTAATTTTTGAAGATTTATGTGTACAGTTGTTAATGACGGACTGTGATACTAAAAACCTAAAAACAAAGGGATTGCAAAGCATTGCAGATGAAGGTGCTGGGAAATAATGGCCCTAGTGCTCTCCTACTTGTGGGACACATTGAGATGAGCAGCAGGCACTTTGGGGGCCTCTCCAGCTACCCATCTCCCATGGTTGTGGAGTGGGGGGACTTTCGTTATCACTTCTTAGCATTCCAATCTCTAGCACTTCAAAAACACTTCAGTTGGGATGCTGCTGCAAAAGTAACTATGATGATGGATCTCCATCATTATAGCTACTTTTACCAATGCAGGATCTCAGCCACTATGATCTGTGCCCAATAGGTTTTTTGTTTTCTTTTTTTCCACAGAATACTTTTTGGAAGATGAGTGGACAAATATACAATTTTACAGTGTTGGTCTTTTCGCTTATGGCAGAAGCAAAAAAAATCACAGCATGGCTGACATTTTTTTCCAGCAAGACCTCACAACATGGTGAAACACATATTCTTACCAAGAATAAAAAAAAATGTGTGAATACTTTTTTTTGAAAGATTAAGTGATGTACTTTTTCGGGAGATAAGGGATGCACTTTCTGGCTGCAGCACAAAGAGATGCATTGCATCCTCTCTCATTCTACATCTGGTCTGTTGTGCTATTTAGAAAGTAAGCAGACACGCATCTCACAAGAACTGAGATGCAACTAGAGAATTGGAATGCTGTATTGATTTCCATGCATTTTGTAAGTTTAAAAGTACACAGGGGCTGTCTATTCCAATGTATTCATTCTTAGATGTATTTATATTCTACCTTTTATATCATCAGCTCCAAACATAGTGCATGGCTCTTCTTCTCACTCTGTAAAAGTAGGTCAAACTGAGAAAGAACAACTTGTTCAAGCTCACCAAGTGAGTTTCAGGGCTCAATGGAGACTTAGATCTGAATCTTTTCAGTCCTAGCCCAACACTTTGACCTAGTGGTTCTTGATCTTGGTTCTTTAGTTGTTTTGACATTCAGTTCCCAGAATCCTTGACTATTGTCCATTACTAGAAGTTGAGAGCCTAAAACATTTGAAGGAACAAAAGATAAGAACATTTATAATACGAGGCAGGCAAACTGGAATAACAGCTTGACTATCACATGACATCGTTTGTATCCCATTGCCATTGCCCCCCCCCCCCAAAAAAAAAAAACCTGCCCTGTCCCTAGCTGTTTGTGGATAAAAATGATAAATAGCTCCCAAGCCCACAACATTCCCATCACCTGCCTTGGTGCGACGGGTCCTTTCCACTTCTATTTTGGCATCCCTGCAATAAAATGACATTAGGGGTAGGATTTTCTTTCTCTCCCACTCTCTCTGCTTCCTCTTGTTATTCCAAGGCTGTCTGTTTCCTTTTATTTTATATTTAAATTTGCCCTTTATGTTGTTTTTATAGGCTATAATTTTGGAATTATGCTAAAATGATATATAATTTAAAAAATAAGGAACAGCAGTAGTGTGGGAAGGCAGAGTTATAAGAATGTGGAGAAGTATGATTAAGCGGCGATGGATTTCTAAATGGCACTAAAGAAGAGAGGAGCAATATCAAAGATTGTCAAGACAGTGTGCATCTGTTATGTTAATTTGACCATAGTGGAATAGCAGGTTTGTGGGATAAAGGCTTTCCTCTAATTACCATACTACCTTATGCTTTAAAACAGTGTTTCTCAACCTGGGGGTCGGGACCCCTGGAGGGGTCGTGAGGGGATGTCAGAGGGGTCGCCAAAGACCATCAGAAAACACAGTATTTTCTGTTGGTCATAGGGGTTCTCTGTGAGAAGTTTGGCCAAATTCTATCATTGGTGGAGTTCAGAATGCTCTTTGATTGTAGATGAACTATAAATCCCAGCAACTAGAACTCCCAAATGTCAAGGTCTATTTTCCCCATACTCCACCAGTGTTCACATTTGAGCATTCATGCCAAGTTTGGTCCAGATCCACCATTCCTTGAGTCCATGGTGCTCTCTGGATGTAGATGAACTACAACTCCAAAATTCAAGGTCAATGCTCACCAAACCCTTCCAGTATTTTATGTTGGTCATGGGAGTCCTGTGTGCCAAGTCTGGTTAAATTCCATTGTTAGTGGAGTTCAGAATGCTCTTTGATTGTAGGTGAACTATAAATCCCAGCAACTATAACTCCCAAATGACAAAATCAGTCCCCTCTCCAACCCCACCAGTATTCAAATTTGAGCATATAGAGTATTTGTGCCCAATTTGGTCCAGTGAATGAAACTACATCCTGCATATCAGATATTTACATCACGATTCATAACAGTAGCAAAATGACAGTTATGAAGTAACAACAATTAATTTGATGGTTGGGGGTCACCACATCATGAGGAACTGTATTAAGGGGTCATAGCATGGGGAAGGTTGAGAACCACTGCTTTAAAAGATACTTTGTCATGTCCCATCTTCAAGGAGTCCAAAAGAACATGAGCTCCATGTGGCCTCCTATCTCAGTATTATCTATTATTTATTAACTACATTTCTATGCTGCTTTTCTCACACCTGGGGGGACTCAGTTGGTGCTGTTGTCATTGTTTTGTTCTGTACCTCCAAGTCACGTCCAACTTATAGCAACTAGACTTGAGTGAAGATCTGTTTTTAGCCATTTCCTTTGGCCAACATGGCTTCTTCTGTTTGTTTGGGTGTCCATAACAGCAATAGCTCAGCCATCATGGTTTCCCTTCTGTAATAGGACCACGTGGCAGCTGATCTTGGCTCCTCCTACCCTATCCAGCATCACAATTTAATCTTTTTTATTTTCCTTTACTTTCTTGAATCTTTTTATTTAGTGGGACTGAGTGGGAGTTGGAGACATTCAGTATGGGTGGGGTACATGCACATTTGGGGGGCTTGGGAGAGTCACCCTTTTAGTTGTTTTCCCCTTCCCCCTCCTTTCCTTCAAATACTTCTAGAAGATAAAAATTATTATTATTAATCCCAGCAAACAAAAAGAAAACCCCAATTTTCTGAAAACTACTAACACCTAGTAAGCTTTCCTCCAGAGTGAAAAGTAGAAACAGTTTTAAGGAAGCATTAAACCCAAAGAAGGGAAAAAAGTTTCAAGGTATTGACTATAACCCTGTCATCTCTAATCTACTTGTTATTCCTCCGCTGACAGATGCATATGAAGCATCTATTTCCTGTTTGATCATTCACGCTTCTTAAGCTTTCCCAGCACATCAATACATCACTTTAGAGGATCAATAAATGCTTTAGAATCTCAACTAGAACAATGCATGGAGAACTGCTTTGCCAACCTAGAGGAAGAAATGGGGGAAGCCTCTGAGGCAGTTAGATTTGCCTATAAGTCAGCCAGTAACCAGAGGTTACAACCTCCCTTTTTTGTAATACTTTAATCATAGCATGACCTATAAGCATATTTTTTACAGTTAGGTGAAGACACAGAAGGAAAACATTATAGAAAATATTCCATAGGTGCGGATAGGGATAAACTCAGTTCATAAAGCAGGAGTAGGGAACAATTGTGAGGGTAGCAGATTCCCCCTTGTACCCTGTACAAACAGGATAGCATCAGTACTGTGGCATTTTAGATGGTTTTTAATCTGTTTGATTGATATGTATTTTAATTGCTTATATTTTAAGATTGTTTTATATTTGATGAAATGTGTTGTAGCATGGTTGGCGGGGATGAGAGACAGGGCCTTCTCAGTGGTCCTCCCCCCCCCCCCCCCCCCCCCCACGTCTTTGGAACGCACTCCCCGGTGAGATTAGGCTGACTCCCTCTCTCCTTGACTTCAGAAAAAAAGCTCAAGTCTTGGCTTTGGGACCAAGCATTCAGGCAACTAACTGTGCAGCAATTGCAATGACTTACACCAATGAATAGACCTGGACTGGAACTCTGGATTACAATTTGGATTTGAGTACTTAGGCTGGAAGTACTGCAATATTTTAATGGCCAACATATTAATGTATTTTAATTTTTGTTGTTTTATTTAATGTCAACTGTTCTTACTGTTTTTTGTGTGATGGCATCTAATGGTTGCCAAATTGTGAGCTGTTCTGAGTCTCCCTTCGGGAGTTGAGAAGGACAGGGTACAAATGTCCATAATAATAATAATAATAATAATAATAATAATAATAATAATAATAATAATAATTTGAAAAAGGAGATGTAGGGCCTGATTCTGGCAGCCCAAGAACAAGCCATAAGAACCAATGACATCAAAGCCAGAATTGAAAAGTTGATGACAGATCCCAGGTGTAGACTCGGCAAGGAAACAGATGAAACCATAGATCACATCCTCAGCTGCTGCAAGAAGATCACACAGACAGACTACAAGCAGAGGCATAACACCATTGCTCAGATGATTCATTGGAACTTGTGCCACGAACACCATCTGCCTGCGACAAAGAACTGGTGGGATCACAAGCCAGAAAAAGTCACAGAAAATAAACACATCAAACTACTCTGGACTTCCAAATTCAGACTGGGTGCAGTGCCTAAAGACCTTGGCCTGCACTTAAACACAATCGGTGCTGA
Organism: Anolis sagrei ordinatus; assembly: GCF_025583915.1. Lineage (NCBI taxonomy): Eukaryota > Metazoa > Chordata > Lepidosauria > Squamata > Anolidae > Anolis > Anolis sagrei. The sequence continues at coordinate 264,113,442 of NW_026846588.1, read as the reverse complement.
CAAAATTGCCATCTATCAACTGCAAAAGGCCACCCTACTGAGATCTGCACGCATTATTCGCCAATATATCACACAGTCCTAGACACTTGGGAAGTGTCCGATGGGTGATCCAATACAACAGCCAGCAGAGTGTCTGCTGTGGACTCATCTTGTTGTGTTTCAAATAATAGTAATAATAATAATAATAATAATAATAATAATAATAATAATAATAAATGTTTATCTGTGTGGCATTGAATTTTTGGCTGATTTGTAAGCTGCCTTGAGTCCCCTCGAGGGTCGAGAAAGGCAGGGTAGAAATGAAGTAAGTAAATAAATAATAATGTCCCCTAAGTAGAAATTCCTTCTTTCTCCCTTTTCTCCATGCAAGGAAGGTAGGAAAGGGGAGAATATTTTAAAACATCAGCTGAGAGCAGTAGAAACCTGAGAGAACAACTTTCTAGAACTATCTAGGTCGTCTACTGTGACTTCATGGCCAATGTAAACTAGGTAGTTGATCATAGAATTATGCTAGAGGTCTTAGACATTTTGAGAGAGWACACATTAATCACACTTACAAATAACRAAATCCWCAAAACTTAATCCTGCAAATACAGAAGGCTGACTGAACTGCTTTATCTAAACTTTAAAGGAGCTATCCAGTGTGCTGAACTATTTTAGAGATAGTTTCAGAATTTTAAATCCACCCCCCCCCCCACCACCACCACCACCACCCAAAAAAAAAAGGCTTTTGTGGATTAACTGCCCTGGTGACACAAGAATCATGGTCATCAATGGAATACCAGTGCAGATTGCCTGTATATCCCCTGCTTGTAATACCCCTAGCAATGAATAAATGGGTTGCTGTAAAAAAAATTGGGCTTTATGGCCATGTTCCAAAAGCATTCTATCTTGACGTTTCACCTGCATCTATGGCAGACATCCTCAGAGGTTGTGAGGTTTAATACGCTGTGTCCAGGTTGGTTCATCAGGTGCAGCGTATTGTTTGAGAACACAGAAATGCTGGACCACTCTAACAACTACCTTGTCAGACTACACAGAAAAGCTATTGAAATCCACAAGCATCTGGACAGTTTCAACAGAAAGGAGAAACCATGAAAATGAACAAAATCTGGTATTAAAAACTCTAAAATCATAACAGTAAATAAAGAACAACTTTCAAAAACAGCAGAACTTCAGACAAGAAACAAACAAGAACAGCTAATCACCTCTCAATAAAGGATTTCCCCAGGCAGTAAGAAGCCAGACTTTGAAAATCATTAGGATATTCAATGCTAATCAAGGTGGCCAGTTGCTACGTTCACACCTGCTTCAAACAGACAAGAGTTCTTTCTCCCACCCTAGACATTCCAAAGATATATTAACCCTATTATCCTAGTTTCCAACACACCTCACAATCTCTGAGGATGCCTGCCATAGATGCAGGCAAAACATCAGAAGAGAATGCTTCTGGAATATGGCCATACAGCTCAAAAAACTTTCAGTAACCCCTGGGTTCCAGCCCAGCTTACATGTATGAATGTATCTCCCTCTGTGATCCACCTCAGAGGTCAAGATCGTCAGGGGAAGTCCTGCTGCTGATCCCACCACCAAGGCAGGTGCATCTGTCAGGAACAAGGAATGGGGCCTTCTCGGTGGTGCCGTCCCCATCAGGTGGGGATGAGGGACAGGGCCTTCTCGGTGGTGGCCCCCTCTTCAGGAAGAAACTGAAATCATGGCTGTGGGACCAAGCTTTCAAGCAGCAGTAGCAGCAGTAACAATTATAAAGGAATCATGTGATTGTCAATGGATGAATTTTGAATTATGCCTCTGGACTTGGACTTGTATTTCTCTCTTTTAAATGGTCTTTTTAACTTATGATGATGTTTTAATTAATGTTTAACTGTGTTTTTATTGTTCTTGTTGGCATCTAATGGTTGCTGGTTGTAAGCTGCCCTGAGTCCCCCTCCGGGGGTGAGAAGGGTGAGATATAAATGCCTGAAACAAACAAATAAATATTACTTTGTATTTGGGATTTCCACAGATTGGATTAAGTTGTAAGCTTTTTCCCAAAATTAATTTGCCCCTAAAAGCCCACTAGATAACACGGATATAATCTTGCCATTTATTTATTCATTTGTGCCCAAAACAAAGCCCTTTTTAAATAGTAAATAATCCAGAAGTCAAATACCTGGCCAGTTTCTTTTGAAAACCCCACTCCCCCCCCCCCCCCCCCCCCCCCCCCCCCCCCCCCGCCTGACCTTCTAAAACAGTCTAGGTAAGGGAATAATGAAGTTGGCCCCAAATCTCTAGAAAGATTGGGGGCAAACTCCCCCCCCCCCAAAAAAAAACTGGGTCACATTTTCTTCTCCCCTGGTCTAATTCAATAGTAATGATTTCTTGACATCAATAGGAGCATAGTGTCTAGATTTAGGGAAGTAATGCTACCCCTCTATTCTGCTTTGGTTAGACCACACCTGGAATATTGTGTCCAATTCTGGGCACCACAATTCAAGAGAGATATTGACAAGCAGGAATGTGTCCAGAGGAGGGCGACTAAAATGATCAAGGGTCTGGAGAACAAGCCCTATGAGGAGCGGCTTAAGGAGCTGGGCATGTTTAGCCTGAAGAAGAGAAGGCTGAGAGGAGATATGATAGCCATGTATAAATATGTGAGAGGAAGCCACAGGGAGGAGGGAGCAAGCTTGTTTTCTGCTTCCCTGGAGACTAGGACGCGGAACAATGGCTTCAAACTACAAGAGAGGAGATTCCATCTGAACATGAGGAAGAACTTCCTGACTGTGAGAGCCATTCAGCAGTGGAACTCTCTGCCCCGGAGTGTGGTGGAGGCTCCTTCTTTGGAAGCTTTTAAACAGAGGCTGGATGGCCATCTGTCAGGGGTGATTTGAATGCAATATTCCTGCTTCTTGGCAGGGGGTTGGACTGGATGGCCCATGAGGTCTCTGCCAACTCTTTGATTCTATGATTCTATTGCATTAGAAGGAGTGTAGGGATATTTTCCATGGGTTAATCAGGAATAAGTCTGGGTACAATACTAACTATAAAGTGATAAGGAGCTGTATGACTCTTTAATGGTTCCTCATGAATGGTGGTAGTAGACCTGCAATGAAACTAAGAGACACACAGCTTCCTCATAGTTGCAGGAAAATCTATAGCAGTGCTAATCAAACTGATGAGCCAATGACTAATCTATGAGCCATTGACGCAAGCTGGGGCAAGTTTCCAAGAAAAACCTGTAAGTCATGAGCCTTAATTTAGTGTCAGTCCCTGGTACATGGACAGGAGTAACCTTGCTGTTTTCCTTTATCAGAAATCTTAAGAAGCACTATGGGAAGTTGAAACTTAATCAAAAATGTGGAATTTCCCTCCAGAAAACCACAGACGCACAATAACTCAAACCTTTGAAGAGCAGAAACTATTACGGAGGGGGGGAAAACACTCAACTGAGTCCCAAATTACCCACCAGAAGAGGGGGGAAAACATCTACTCCTGTTCAATCTCATTTAAATTTAGACTATCGCATTATTATCTCACACACAAATTTTACTTCTCACCTATTAAATTACATTCACTGGGAACACAGCCAAGCAACCATTTCTGGCAGCGTCCCTCTTGCTACGAATCTACATTTCTTACATTTTGAGAGCATCTCTGCATTCTTTCCATTTGGAGAGGGAAAATATCTTACAAGCAATTAAAGAGGCGACACAGATTAACAGAGAGCCAAGCCTGTAGATGCATCATTGGGGGAATCAATTCATCCCAGAGAAGTCAAGCTAAAACCTGTGGGAGAATTCCTTTGGATGCCTGACAAATGTTGGGAGAGCAGACCCACTTAGGAAAGATGAAGGTCCCTCAAGTTAGGATCAGCACCTTCTATGTAGTCACTTCATCTTCTTCACCCATGACATGGGGCAGAAGGCAAAATGGCAGGGAACAGGAGTCTGGCTGTTGGGATCATATGCCAGGCAAAGAAAGAAGAGACATCACATTAGGCTTCCCAGGACATGAAATGCATTATCCAAAGGAGATGACCACCACTTAATTAATCAAGGATACTTACAGATGAACAGAACTTTTTATTTCCATAGGATATGATCCTACACATCAAGAAGATGAAACATAACTTTATAAGAAGTTATGCAATACTGCTTTGCTAATAAATCGCAATGTTGTACAACTAAATTTGCCTTGCAAATCAGTCTTCAATGTGCAACAGCCTCAAATGTAGTACATTGGGGGGGGTGCATGTGGCAGGGCTCAGGTTGCATTGCAGCAGGTGGTCAGTGGTTTGCTCCTCTCCACATTCGCATGTCGAGGATTCCACTTTGTAGCCCCATTTCTGAAGGTTGGCTCTGCATCCCGTGGTGCCAGAGCACAGTGTGTTCAGCGCCTTCCAAGTCGCCCAGTCTTCTGTGTGCCCAGGGGGGAGTCTCTCATTTGGTATCAGCCATTGGTTGAGGTTCTGGGTTTGAGCCTGCCACTTTTGGACTCTTGCTTGCTGAGGTGTTCCAGCGAGTGTCTCTGTAGATCTTAGAAAACTATTTCTATATTTAAGTCATTGACGTGCTGGTTGATACCCAAACAGGGGATGAGCTGGGGATGTCTCTGCCTTGGTCCTTTCACTATTGGCTGCTACTTCCCAGCGGATGTCAGGTGGTGCAATACAGGCTAAGCAGTGTAATTTCTCGAGTAGTGTAGGCCGCAGACACCCCGTGATAATGCGGCATGTCTCATTGAGAGCCACATCCACTGTTTTAGTGTGGTGAGATGTATTCCACACTGGGCATGCATACTCAGCAGCAGAGTAGCACAGCGCAAGGGCGGATGTCTTCACTGTATCTGGTTGTGATCCCCAGGTTGTGGCAGTCAGCTTTCGTATGATATTGTTTCTAGCACCCACTTTTTGCTTGATGTTCAGGCAGTGCTTCTTGTAGGTAAGAGCGACCAGCTACTGATGTTGTTGACTTACAATCACACCATCATACAGTTTTCATGGCAAGATTTATTCTGAGAATTGTTGTTGCCTTCCTATAAGGTTGAGTGTGCCTATGGTCAGTCACACAGTCCTATTTAAATAAAACTGTTCTGTCAATAAAAACAGAATGGAAGGGTGAATACCAACCTACCCTCCAAAGCCTGGGAACAGCCACCAAACAAGTGTCTTGTGGTAGAACAAGGGATATCACTCTGCTAAAGATATCAAAACTCAAGTGGACTCAGGCTGGTATGGCCTCTCAGTAGTTTGAAATCAGCCATGTAGATCTTTCTATTAAAATACTTATCTCAAACATCTCATTCATTCCTCTTCCTAATCTTTAGATGGCTCACTGAAGTTTCATTGGGATGTCAGAAGTTGACTGCTGCTATTTCTCTGTCAATTCTGGACTGGCAGCATTTAGATTTGCCTGCCAATCCGAATTCATTTAGGTCAACTAGGTGATCCCTGTGTATCTCCTTGTCAATTTTGATTTGCAATCCAGATCCCTTGCCAAGGTCTGGAAGTATACAGTTCTATTTTTGGGATAAAACCGCAGCAAAATAAGTAGCAAATAGTTCTGCTTTTTCATTGTGATCTGTTAAAAGGTGGTGCACACAACTCTCTTTCATGTACACTCATACAAGCTGAGTGACTGAATGGCCTTAAACCTGACCTATATATATACTAAATCAGGTGGAGAATGGAAGTGTACTGTTTCAAGCTATCAAGAGCTTGTGTCACATATATTTTAAGGTTTTGAATCTTTTAAAACAAACTTACTGAAGAAATAAACAACTCTATAAAATCTGGGGGAAGGTTTATTGCTGAGTCTGTTTCCTACACTGCTCGTGTCTATGGTTTTTGTTGTTGTTTTAAGTGTAGAGCATTGTTTAAAAGGTGTGTAATTCAGAATGCTGCAGTCCATTCTGTCACCGGTGTTCATTTTTTATTGTGGGATAAGGATGCAAGCTGGACAATTTGTTACTTTTCAAGGTATTCTTGAACTATATCAGCCCTACTTTGTGCAGCCAATTGTGTGGGGCAATATGAATAGTAGTACAACAGTATTTGGGTTTTTTAATTTGTCCAGAATTATTTTTTTTTTGGAAAACCAGAATCTCCATAACCTTTTGAAGAAAAATGGCATTCACGACCATTTGAAAATCATAACCTTTTGTAAAAATATGATCTTCCAGAAAAGAGCCAAAAAACCCATTTGAGCAAAATCTTCTCTTTAGTGGTTTATATCCACATGTACTTATGCAAGGCAATTTGGTTTTCAGTTATTAGATTGATAATCTGGTTGTCCCTGATCTGTCAGGAACGGAGATTATTCAAATGCACAAAATATTGCAGTTCTTCAGAAGTGTTTTTTTAATTGCCCAAAAACATCAACTCTCCCACAAAACATCTTGTTTCTATATCATGTTCTCAAGAGACAAAAATCAAGTAGACTTTATTAAAAGTAACATATTTGGTTTACTCACAACCTTCATGTATTCAGCGTAGAGGTACATAATTTGTCAATCCAGTTACAGATAAGTTTAAAATAATTTCTCTGTGCAGATAACACAGGGCATCTTTCTCACAATCAACAGCAACATTAGTTGGTTCTTCTGGTCGCTGCTGGAGCGAGAGAATCAGCCGTCTATGAAGAAGTTTCCCAGGGGACGCCCGGATGTCTTGCAATCCTGTGAGGAGGCTTCTCTCATGTCCCCCAGAACCTCAAGCAATGGCTGATACCAAATGAGAGACTCCCCCTGGGCACACAGAAGACTGGGCGACTTGGAAGGCGCTGAACAGACTGCGCTCTGGCACCACGAGATGCAGAGCCAACCTTAAGAAATGAGGCTACAAAATGGAATCCATGACATGTGAGTGTGGAGAAGAGCAAACTACAGACCACCTGCTGCAATACAACCTGAGCCCTGCTACATGCACAATGGAGGACCTCCTTGCGGCAACACCAGAGGCACTCCAAGTGGCCAGATACTGGTCAAAGGACATTTAATCAACTACCAAGCTTGCAAATTCTGTGTTTTGTCTGTTTGTTTGTTTGTTTTTGTTAAAAATGTAATACAAATGTCTGGTTGCTGATGACACGATAAAAAAATGTTTGTTCTTAACAGTCCAAAGTCTAAGCTAGTAAGAGACAGTCTTAACAGTCTGAGAGTCTAATGGAATCTGAGGTCCGAGCAGTCTCAGAGCTGATCATGTGATCTGCAGCCCCTCCCACAACTTCAGGAAACATAGAGTAAAGGAAAAGCTGCATACCAAAACATAGATATACAATACAGTAAGCAAACAGAATCATATACAAACAAATTACTAGTGGAGACTTGAAGAAGTTTGCTATTTCCAACATTCCCTCCCCCCCAAGGTTTTGCTTATCTCTTAAGTCTGAGCCACAATATGGAATCTATTGTTTATAGCCTTCAACAGCCACAACTTGTTTATATTTATTGTTCCTATTGTGTGCTTTCCAGTCATTTTATGCCAACTTTCTTATTTATTTATTTATTTACTTTACTTTACTTTACTTGTATACCGCAGTTTCTCAGCCTAGCCGGCAACTCAACGCGGTTTACAACAAGGGTAAAATCAATCACAATATACAATTTAAAACACAAAAGCACAATATACAGTATTACACAACAATAACAACACAATGCTTCTCATCACTATGCCAATCTTACTATCAAAACTAAAAGTTACCAGGCCATTTTCTTTTCTCTCTCGACAAATATGTCACCAATTTAAGCATTGGTATGTTACAGAACTCCCTTCGATGGATTGTCATTTTGCCGTGGTGAAGAGGCTTGTGTGTTTCAGTGACCCTGCGAGCTTAAAACTAACCTTTAAAAATATGCCATAGACACTAAGAACTAGGAAGCCGTTACCCTTGAGTGTTTTAAGTGGAGGCCAACTGTTACCAACAGTGCTGTGGAATTCAAAGAGGCACAAATGGAGGATGAAAGGGAGAAATGTGTCAAGCCAATCCTTATTGGGATTACCTTTCATCTGGAAATGGAAGTCCTCACTGCTAAAGAACATGGGAATCTAGAATAGGTCTCTACAGTCACCTATGGACCACCGCCAAGAGTCAACTTCTGGAAGGCAATCATAGCTGTGATGATAGCCTAGGATTATGATGGTGGTTATAGAACTTCAGAATTATGCAGACAATGACAGAGTGTGTTTAAGCAAAATGTTGTTGTTTTTTTTCTCTGTCTAATTCATCTATGGCAATCCTTATCTGAGATCTATATGACCTCATATATCAAGAATTTTATTTTTGTAAAGGATGTTTCCAGTGTATGGTACTGTATGTAACCTTGACTTCTGGTTGTTGGCCCTAGGCACATGATATTGCTGTTACAGCATCTCTAGCATAACACAAATGACACAGCTCTGCAAACAATGCAGGCCATGGGGAGATGTCAGCTATTGTCAAAATGATCGGGCTCACTAAAACAGATCAGCATCCAGCTGAATCTTTAATTCTTATTTTTTGCCAACAGCATCCCTCATATATGAACTAGTAAATAAATCATAATCCTCTTTCTGCTATGTGTGACGATCTCATTGATGTGAAACCCCTTGATGTAGCTGTCATTAAATGATAAATGTTTTTGTTTGAACCAGCCTTTCCTTTAAAAACAGCATTTTTCTGAAATTTCATAACCATCAATCCACTTTTGGCAATCTGTGCTTGGAACATGAAAGCATTATACGATACCTATGGAATCCTTTTGCAGGAATACATAACTTGATTTCTGTTTTTAAGGAGGATTTGTTTGCTATGGCATTGGACTGGTAACTCTGCATCTTTAAGGGTCAAGCTCAATGCAATGTTTCCTTCTCTTTGGGATAACTGCTTTTGAAATGATCCAAATACATATGAGTGTTATGCAGGTGGGAAAGAAAATCCACAACTGAGGACCTATAATGAGTTCAGCGGGATTTATGCCCTGATAAATGGACTTAAGATGCATGGAGTTTGTGTCTTTTCAGTAAAGCGTTGGTGACCTTTTCCAGAAAATAAAATGGTTCACAGTCCAAAAATGCTGGTAAACACTTTCATGTTGGTATTGTTTCTCAGAGAAATTATATAGATCAAATACTGCTACACAGAGGTTGGAGAAAGCATATTATAAAGCATTTGTAATAAATGCAACAGTCTATAATGTTGTGGCCTTTGGGGTTATTGTCTGCCTCTGGTGGCAGAGAAAATGGACCTCCCATGGCAAAAAAAGGAAGACCTTTAATCCCACTCTAAGATCTAGTGGAAAGTTCTGCTTCACCTGCCTCCCCAAACTTACAGCTCAGATACCTGGGACTTTATCACACAAGGCAGACAACCTGGCATTGAAGCAGAACCATCACCAATGATGAACAGCCCCCGGTCTCTTGACACCATGCAAATCTTGCTGCCAGTTGTCTCTTCCCCACAATTAACCCAGCCTCTGCTATTGACAGGCAAACCCATAAATAGTTTGCAATCCCATTACATTCCCTTGTGCGATGGATGCATTCCACTTCTGAGATGGCATGGTGGCAGTGAAGTAACACTGCAGTGGCACAATGGGTTAAACCATTTTGCTGCTGAACTGCAGACCTGAAGGTCGGCTGAACTGCTGATTTGAAGATTGGCAGTTTGAATCCACAAGACGGGGTGAACACCCGTCTGTCAGCCCCAGCTCCTGCCAACCTAGCATTTGAAAATATGCAAATGTGAGTAGATAATTATTTATTGTGGGAGTTACCACAATAAAGCTACTGTCTGGACGGGCTCTATGGTAAAGATTGGTAAGAAATTGAATTGCTGCTGCCCCTGATGATGATGATGATGATGATAATGATGATGATGATGGGTCCAAGGATCAGTGCAACTACATGAATGAAGACAGTCACAATATTTATTTATTTATTATTTACCATATTTGTACCCCGCCCTTCTCTACTCCAAGGGGGACTCAGAGCGGCCTCACATATTGGCAACAATTCAATGCCTTAAAATAACATACAATTGATAAACATCTATATTAAAAACCAGAGAGCTAAAACATCTAAAAAAATTACACCAATTATTAAAACCACGTAATCCAAAATCGTAATCCAGGGCCATTCCAAATGTCATTGCACAAATTCTGTGTTCATTTATTGCAGTGCAGTTATTCCCCAAAAGCTTGGTGTCATAGCCATGTTTTAAAGTTATTTCTGAAGGCTAGAAGGAAAGGAGCCGATCGAATATAACTAGGGAGGGAGTTCCATAGTCAAGGGGCTACCATTGAGAAGGCCCTGTCTCTCATCCCTCCCAATTGTGCCTGTGAAGGAGGTGGGACCAAGAGCAGAGCCTCCCCAGAAGATCTCAATCTCTGTGATGGTCCAATAAGGAAAGTGCTCATCATAATATGTATCCAATATCAATGATAGCACAAATGCTTTGCAATAAAGACCTGGGAGAAGTAAACCTTCTTAGCTATCCAAAGCTATCCTAATGCCCTCAACATCAGGGAAAAAATATGCCAGCACTCCACCAAATGTAGAAAATGGAACCACACAAGATGCATATTGTGTCAAAACAAAGTTGAAAGAGTGAAAACCATGCATACATACAAACTGGATAAAATCATTAAATCTACAAGAGGCTGCTCATTACATATTTTCCCCAATGTAATGATCTCAGCCTTACTTTCCTTCTTACAAGGTAGTGTAGAGGAACATATAAAAATGGCACCTGTCTCCTGCAATTTGAAGGAGTCAAGATCTTTCTCTTGGCCACTCAGATGCTTCATTTGGCTCTATGTTTAGCCTGGTTGAATCATTATACTCTGTCACAAGCAGATCATTCATGCCATCTCTCAGACCACATTCTTCAATGGAACCTGTTTGCACATTCCATCATCTAGAGTAATGCACACTACATGCAATCAGTTTTTATGTGCCACACTAATGAGGTTATGCTTCAAACTGGCGTTCCTTAAAAATGCATTTTTGCAGGTTTCCCAGCCTGCATGCAAAGGCCTTCCTGTTCTCTGAAGACAAGAGATTAGGTTCTATGTCCTCAGAAACTTTCCTTATCTCTTCAGGTAGAATTGCTTTTGCATATCACTCCACAGCACAGCGATATTTCTCTTAAATGTTTAGATACCTACAAGTGGACTGGAGATCAAGGAAGAGGTATGCTATGGAAGATAAGCACCTAAGTACATGGGCACAAGTTGCAGGAATAAGCGCACCCCATTTCATAAAATGTAGCTTGAAATCTCTTGGATAATTTTATTTTGTGAGATTGTAATAAACATAGAATTTGAAGAACCGCAAGGGCTATCAAGTGCAACCTACCACCATGCAGGAAAATACAATTAAAGCACTCCTATCCATACTCTGATTTAAAACCTCCAGAGAAGAAAACTCCATCTCACTCCAAGGCAGCATATTCCACTGCTGAACAACTCTTACTGTCAGGAAATTCTTCCTAATGTTAAGGTGGAATCTCTTTTCCATTTGAATCCATCGTTCCATGTCCTAATGTCTAGAGCAGCAGAAAACAGGCTTGACCCCTCCTCAGTGTGAACTAAACATATCAAACTCCCTAATCCACTCTTCACAGGGCTTACCTTCTAACCCTTTGATCATTGTGATCACCCTTCTCTGGATATGTTTCAGCATATTCATCAGAACTTGGATTTTTGTAAAGACCACAGTATGTGTCTTGTTCACTACATAGCTCTGCTCGTGGCATAGCAACCTCTCTGAGTGCCCTTCCAGACAGGCCCTATATATAAAAATATAGTTCTTATTGCGTTTATGGCCTTTATATGTATTTATGATGTAATTTAATTGCTTTTAACTAAGATATGTATGTATGTATGTATGTATGTATGTATGTATGTATGTGTATATACAGACACAGACACACACACAGGCTGAAATGGGTGGGATAAAAATGGTATAAATAAATAAATAAATATCCCAAGATCTGATACCTGGTTTTCTGTTTATCCCAGGTTATTTGGCAGTGCGGACTCCTATAATCCAGTTTAAAGCTGAAAACTTGGGATCAGATCCTGGGATATAGGGCATATCTGGAAGGGCCCTAGATCACCAATCCAACTTTGCATATATTTTCCAGTGAAGTTCTGCCAAATCAGTCCTAGAACTAAACTATGAAAGTTCATAAAAGCCCTTTTCCAAATGTGCAACATGTCTGAACCACAACAGAAATCTCAGCTTCCTCCCATCTATCTCCTCCATTCTACAAGATCCTGTAATTTCCAAACTATAATTGCTATCCCCCATGCCCAATGTTTCAAAAAGTTACTTATTTACACTAAAGCTCCCAGAATCTCCCAAGCCAACTGAGTCAGTAGTCAAAATAGTAACGTTTCCAACTACCAGTCAACAGGTAAATACCTAGCCAAAGACAGCTTACAAACTCTTGTTCCGCTGCTAAATAGCTCTTGTTAGGAAATTTCTCATGAGTTTAAATCTACTTCCATTTCATTTCTAATCCTGCCCCTTGGAGCAAGAGAGAAAAAAATCATTCCACTTTTGACATGACAGCACAGACTGAAGGCCGCATTACAGACAGACTTGGTGCACTGCAAAAATGTGAGGGACAGCAGAAAAGCAGAGGATATGAATCAGACTTTCAATGGGCATGCAAAAAAGAAGTGGGGACGTGACTACTGAATGCCATCTCTATTTCATGTTCCCTTGGAGCCTATAAGATTTCTCAGTTCAGATAAGAACAGGGGTTGGCTATATACAGCAACTAGATCTGTATAGAAGCAGTGAATAGATCAGTCTTAAAAGTAGAAAACTTCACTGGCAACCCAAAGATCACCCTATTATGGGTTTCCTGGGGCTGAGAGAGTGTGACTTGGCCACATTCACTCCAATCCTAGCCTCCAGAAAAAATGTAGTAGTCCAATGGGAAAACCATTACACCATGCTGGCTTTAGTTGTGTTTATTTATTTTAATAGAGTCAATGAATCGACTTTTTTAATAGAAAAAAATCATTTTATTGATTGACAATCCAGGTCATATTGTTTTCATTATTCTAACCCTTAAAAGAGGAGACAGAAAACATGTCACTCTTTCCTATTGATTATTATGTACCTTTATCATATGTTAATGACAAACAAGATAATACTATTTTTAACATCTTAAACATAATTGCCGTGGTTCTTCCTTGCCTCCTGAAACCTTGCTTTTGGAGCATATTTTTGGAACTGAAAGGGGAAAATATTAGCTTAAGTTTGTTCAGATACTCAGTTTTGCTATCACAAAAATATGGACTAACTCAGCCTGAAATAATTGTTATGGTACTTATGGACAGATCTCCTAACATCTCAACTGTTGATAGAAATGAACAGATGGCCAAATCTTCTTAGAGGAGACATTGAGCCTTCCATATTTTCCCTCTCTCTGAAATTTCAACCTGGAAACTCTGTGGTTACGTATATCTTCTTTAGTACTTTATACAAGTACCTAAGGTCAAATCCGAATTATACCTAACTTGACAAATCTGACACAAAAGAGAAAGGGTTAACCCAAGATTGCATTTTCTGCTCAGCCTGTTCAGGCTAGAAGGCATTCTTCGCATAACTTTGCTGTGTGCATATATTTTTCTCTTTTAAAAATTATCATGAAGTCAGGGAGAAATATAGCAAAGAAGGCATTTTCCTGTTCTGGGGGAGCTGTGTATACTTGCCAGAAACAGGATTTTTCTCCCCCACCCACCTCTGACTTCAAGAGTCATATTGCTGTCCTAGATCCTCTGAATGTGAGGCAGAAACACTTAATGGTGCTAAGCCAAAATGTACTACTCCTGTTTGAAGGCTATGAACCTGGGAGGAGATGCAGAAGATGTTCAGTCCACCAAGCAGAAGAATTATCTACAGTATGTGCTCTGCTATATCATTGAATTGGAAGACTTGGAAAACACTTCATGTTTCACTATATCCAAACAGTGTTGATGCAGAATGTCTACAGCTAAAATATCCAAAGAGATGGCTATCCAAACTTTGCTCAAATAACAATACACCTCGGGTTGTACTGGTCCATTTAGTTTTCTTGGCAAGAATACTGGGGTGGTTTGCCATTGCCATCCCCAGGGATGGCGCTTGGTCTGACCTCTCTGCCATGACCGTCCCGTCTTGGGTGGCCCTTCACGGTTTCGCTCATGACATCATTGAGGTGCTCAAGCTTCAGCGCCAGGACAAGGCGGTTAATCCTTTGCTGGAGATTCTTTGCTGGAAAGCTTAGAGAAGACAATTATGCTGGGGAAAATGGAAGGAAAAAGGAAGAGGGGCCGACTATGGACAAGATGAAGGATGGATAACATCCTAGAAGTGACTGGATTGACCTTGAAGGAGCTGAGGGTGGTGACGGCTGACAGGGAGCTCTGGTGTGGGCTGGTCCATAAGATCACAAAGAGTCAGAAGCGACTGAACAAATGAACAACAACAACAAAACAGTATACCACCTACTGAGGCAAGCCATTTGGAGGTCCTGCCTAATGTTTACTTACAAACTAAATTCTTTCTAGGAGTTATCTAGAACCAGATGACAATTCTCAAAATATGTAAAGCTGTGGTTCTCAGCCTGTGGGTCCCCAGGTGTTTTGGCCTACAACTCCCAGAAATCTCAGCCCATTTACCAGCTGTTAGGATACTCCATTAGACCTGGGTCTTTCAGGAAGACTCAAAACTAATGGAGTATCAAATGAATTCTGGACAAAGTGGGTTTTTCTGCTTTGTCACAAATTAATTTGGTTTTACCGGAGATGTTATTTTGACTCCTCCAGTAGAAACATGGGAGCTTTGGTATTATGGGGCCTGTCTGGCTGGGCCCTTAAATATTAGTACCAACTTGATCAACCAAACCCCAGTGGAAGTAGTATTGTGTGTTTGTGTTGTAGCCAAAATTTTGCCAAATTTGAGTGAGGGACAAAGGGGGGTTTCTCAATGTTTTGGATTAGATTCTCAAAGAACCTAGGTCTATAGACCTCAACACAGTGGCAGAATGGATGTTTTATTGGTGGAAAGTCACAGTCCTGAGTAATGCCAAATAAAATTGGTAAAACTCCTTCCTGCAAACCCCAAAGCTTTGCTGCAGGAAAACTGGTCTAAATGCATCAACATTTTCAGTTAGTATAAAACTGCAATCCAATTGTGGAGTTGCTATAGGTATGAGGCTTCCCCTAAATTAAGCAATGTCTAAATATTGGGAGTACTGCACAGTATAAATACATAGCTTCAGGTTATGTATATGTAACTGTCCAACTGGATTCTGGCCACTGTTCCTAACTTAATATCTTCAATAATTTTAATACAATGAAAAATATCCTATTTTTTCTAAGAAAACTGAACATCATAATTACAGTTTAAGCATACCTTATCTGGAGTCTGAAATACTCCGAAGGCCAAAATTGTTCACATGAGTGGTTTACAGCTCAGTGAACACAAACATTGTTTAAAAAATTGCCATCAGATCATGTGCATATATTGATTAAACATGTTTAGACTTTGATTTCATCTTCGAGATATCTCATTATATTTATTATGGAAATACAAGAATTTTAAAAAACTGAAAAAAAAATCTGAAATCCAAAACTCTTTTGGTCCCAACCATTTTGGGTAAAGGATACTTAACCTGTATATATTTCTGTTAGACAATCCCAATGCTATAGGGCTCAGTTCAGTGATAAAAACCCATTTTACATGTAAATAGGTCTCAATTTCAATCTCCATCATTTCCCAGGAAGGCTGAGAAAAACTCTTTTCTAAAACCCTGGGGAGCTACTATCAGTTAGTATAAACAATGCAGAAGTTGGTGAACCAATTGTCTATTTTGGTATAAGGCAGCTTCCTAGTATATGCCATACCATTTCATTGGAATGCTGCCATCAAAAAGACCTCTCCGATATGTTTCAAATGAGGTTGCTTCTTGCAGGGAGAGACCTTTAAAATAGGTGAATATAAGATGTTACACGGGCATACGAATGTGGTGACATTTCGACTTAATTAGGAGCACTGCTGTGCAAACAAGTGTTGGCTATATCAAAACATCTCCATTTCCAGATTGCAACTCACAGCAAAATTGAGGTAGGGTTCAAAGATAATTACCTTGGATAGACCATTTGTGTGCTGGGTTCCTTTTTTTGAAATTGGGATGAAGCAGAAGGATTACACATAGGCCAAATTCCCATTCAGAATCTGGTTTAATTCATGCCAATGTCAGTATGCCTGCATAGCTGTCAGAGTTCACATCCATGTGAAACCAATTACACAAGTTGCAGGGCTTCACATTTTCCTGTTTTGCAGCAGATACAGGACTTAGACCAACCTCATTAGTACAATACTTTAGACAACACAGGTAAGTTGAGGCAAATGTCACCCACAGGCCACCTGGGGTCCCATTTTGCAGTTCTCAAAGCAGTCCCAGATCCCCTAAGCTTCCAGAGCCAGTTCTTAAAAACCATCCAAGAATTTGTCCCCACACTCTGGGTAAAATACCCAACATGCCCCAAAAAATGGCTGGGCAGGAAAGTAGCAGTGGTGGCCAGGGGCAAATGGCATCCTGAGGCATCATTGGTACTTCCCTCTCTCTTTGAAAATGAACTTGCTTTAGTTACCTCCAGGTTGGATTACTGCAATGCAGTGTACGTGGGGCTGCCTTTGAAGGTGGCCCAGAAACTGAGTTGCTTCAGAGATCGGCATCCAGGTCAATAACAGGAGCTGGTTACAGGGAGAGGTCAAATCCACTGTTTAAACAGCTCCACTGGCTCCCAATAAGTTTCCAGTCCCAATTCAAGGTGCAGGTGATTACCTACAAAGCCCTAAATGGTTCAGGACCTGCCTATCTTTGACATAGCATCTTCCCCTACAAAGCAGCACGTGCTTTAAGATCATCTGGGGAGGCTCTGCTCTCGCTTCCACCACCGTCTCAAGCACAGCGAGTGGGAATGAGAGATAGGGCCTTCTCGTTGGTGGCCCCTTGGCTCTGGAACACAAAGAGATCAGATTGGCCCCTACGCTTTCCACTTTCTGCGAGAATTTAACAACCTGGATGTTCCGCTGCGGATTTGAGTAGACAGTTTCACTAGAGAATTGGATTGATCTCACCATAACTTTTTGCACTTTCGTTGGCCCTCCCATCTGTAATCCTGTTATTGTAGATGCCTATGGACATTACCCTTCCAGCTGTGACCTTAATTTGATTTGAAGCACATCTTGCACATTCCCTGGGCTCTGTCTAGGAACAATTGTACATTCCCTGATCCCTCCGCACACGGCACTTATTCCTTCAGCCATGGTACTGTTTTTAAAATGTGTAATGTGACTGTATGTTTTGCATGATGTTGTAGTTGATTTTATTTTGTCTTATTTTATTTTATTGTGTGCGTTTTAATCTGTATTCTTGGGCTTGTCCCCTTGTAAGCTGCCCCGAGTCCCTTCTGTGGCGGGGTATGAGAATAAAGTTATTATTATTATTATTATTTGAAACACAACAAGATGAGTCCACAGCAGACAAGATCACTCTGCTGGCTGTTGTATTGGATCATACGTCGGACACTTCCCAACTAAAGATGTGGATGTTTCGTTGTGCCTTCGACTGATGACCTCTATGACAAACGATTGTACCATGATCTGTTTTCACCATTTAATCTGAATTCCTATATTACATCATTATTCATATATGTAAGTCTACTGAGATGATCCTAATCCTGTTTAATTGCTCTGTTCTCATGATATCTCCTGTGCCATTTATATTCCTATCTACCCTACTGAATTATTTACCCTTTAATCAATTTGTATGTTGGCCTTCCCCCCCCCCCCCCTCTAAAATTGGTTTGCTGTGGCTTGATACTTGTTTATTACTGTTATGCTGTTCGTGCTATTTTAATTTGTAATTTGCTGTTGTCTTTGCTTTTAATCTGTATGTTGTTTGAGCTTGGCCTCATGTAAGCCGCCTTGAGTCCCCTTGGGGAGATGGAGGTGGGGTAGAAAAATAAAGTTCTTCTTCTTCTTCTTATCGGTGAATAATGCGTGGAGATCCCAATAAGGTGGCCTTCTGCAGATGGCAGATGGTAATCTTGTCAGTGCTGATTATGTTTAAGTCCAGGCCAAGGTCTTTAGGCACTGCACCCAGTGTGCCGATCACCACTGGGACCATATTATTATTAACTTCAACTTATTTGCAAAACATCTCAAAATCCATAATTGTGCCCCCAAAACATGAGATTGACTTATGCACAAATATATACAGTAAGTTAGAGTTGTCCATGACATCGCATTTCCCATTTCTATGTATGGATGTGAAAAGTAGACAGTGAAAAAAGCTTATAGAAAGAAAAATAACTCATTGAAGAAGAGTTCTATGTATACAGTAGACTGCTAAAAAGACAAATAGCCAAGATGACTAAACTGAGACTGAGAAATGATCCTCTAGAAAAGACAGTCATGATTGGTAACGTAGAAGGCAGCAGGAAAAGAGGAAGACTGCCTTTCAGATGGAGTGACTCAATCAAGGAAGGCACGACATGAAGTAGAATTATTAAATGCAATCTGGATTATTAGTTGTATAACAACAGAAGAATCTGATGTCTCATGCCCCTAGTGCTGATTTATGCTGACTAGGTGTGCATTATATTCCCTGCTTCATTGGCTCTGCCAGACTCTGAACTATAAATCTGGCAAATGTTGCAACTTGTAGGATTGCAGGACATGTGCCTTTATATAGACAACTCAACTTTGTTTGGCTCGGCCAGCTACAGTCTTGGCCCCATGCCTCGCCTCGAAGCATTCTTTCGGAATGCTATTTGCACAAATCCTTGCCTTCTTTTGCTTATACGCTTCCAATATATTGTTTCCACACTCTGTCTCTTCCCCTCCCAACTCCCAGAGTTGTAGACACTTAATTGTTTTTAAGAGGCACACTTTGTAAACTCACAAAGAGTGAACAGAATCTATCAAAGGGACAAGAAGGGAGATATCCATAGAGTTTAAGCAACCATCAAGGAAGTGTTTTATCTTTTGCTTGTAGCGTACATCTGATCTAATTACTGCCACTAAGGTGTTGGCATGGCGCATCACTGGAAGGAAGGAAATAGTTGGCGGTGGCAGCAACACAGGGGGAGAGGAAGAGAGAGAAAGAAGCAGCCCATATGCTATTGTATAGCAACTGTGCTTTGAAGCATCCTCACGCTGAAACATCACACGATCAATACTGCCGAGAATTCTACTCTGCTGTATTATTATTGTGAGCATCCTGCTGGCGCCTGGCATTCCAATCCCATTTAATTGCACTCGCATTTAAAATTCTGCTGCACCTGCAGAGGCGCAGCCAACGTCTGCTCCTTGTTTGCGAGCCCAGTTACAAACAATGAAAACTTTTCCCCTCCAAAATGTCAGGCAAGAGGCACGGGCCATAAATCACCCATCGATAGTATCACGTGAACTCACTTCCCAAGGGAAATGGCCCTGAAGATGGAAGAGGGCTGGGTTTATCAGTCTGGCAACATCTCTCACTGACGCCAGACAAACCAGAAAGATAAGAAAAGCTTACTTTCTTCCTCTTATGGTGGGTTTCTTCATGTGCAGGCCCAAAATGGTTTGCTGCCTTCTTATTCTCATCTCCTTGACAGAAAACTAGGAACCAAGCATAATCATCGTCACCATCCTATTAATTTCAAAGACTAGCAGGTTTTACTGATTGGAATCTCGAACCTGGGACAAGCGCGATTCCTGAGAACTTTAGGCTGTGTTTGGAAGCAGTGATGAGTTGGCTGCGAGTGAGCAGACTAAAAGTGAATCCTGCAAAAACTGAGATACTCTGGCCTGGCCAGCAGCCAGAATTAATCCAGTCTCTGCCTGATTTCGATTGGGAAGTTCTGGTTCCGTCTGCCACTGTTAAAAGCCTTGGGGTTGTGTTGAACTCATCGCTGATGATGGAGGCCCAGATCACTGCCATAAGTAAGCCGGCCTTTTTTCATCTTCGCCAGGCAAGGAAATTGGCATCCTGCCTTTTTTTTTATTTTGGAACAATTCTGTATACCTCCATAATATATGGGGATGTTAATCAAGTCTAAACACAAAATGTACGTGTTTCATTACACCTTGAAATATAGTGCATACATAATTTTATACAATATTTTAAATAATTTCGCACATGAAACAAAATTTATATACAAAAAATCATCAGAAAGTAATGAGTCACTATCTCAGCCACCCTTGTGGATAATTTTGTAGAATTTTGTTTTTCCAAATAAGGAATACTCAACTTACATACATATTCTAAAATCAGCTTAAAAATAGCACCATTAAAATGGGTACAGGGCTCTGTGAACTGTCCTTTCTTTTAAAATGTTCAGTACTCAAAAGACTTTCAGAATTATTTAAAGCATTTATCTGCCAATGAGAAGGACTGTTCGAAAAATGAGGAGCAACCACCAAAAAGGTCCTGCCTCATTTCCCAAACAGATGTTCCTGTGAAGGTGGTGAGGCTAAGCCAAGGGCCTCCCCTAATGATCTCAGGGTCCATTCACATCCATACAGGAAGATATACTGCACAAGATAAGCTGGACCAGTGATAACATTAGTCTCCCAAGGTTTTTTTGGACTTAAATTCCCAGAAGCCCCAGCCATCTTATCCGATTGTCAGGAATTATGTCAGATGAAGTCCAAAGCATTTGGAAGCCCATATTAGGGAACCATGGTTGGAGTTATAGGGACTGAAGTTTTACAAAGTTATTAGGCTTCTCTGCCAAAAAGAGTGCTAGTGCCTAACCTAACTACAGCTCCCACAATTCCAAAGCAGTGAGCCATAGTGGTTAAAGTCGTGTGGTCTTTCTACAGTGTAGATGCACACTAGAATTGCAGATAAAAGATTGGCTTCTGTTGGCTAGTCCCATCTTCAGTAGATCTGTTGATTCCGTGGCTGAGTGATGAGTCACTCCAAAGTTAAATTCAGTGGTTCCATTTGAATCAAGATGGATAATACAGGCCATGGTCTGTTTCCTATATTTTCTTTACCAATCAGATTAGAGCAACAAAAACAAATAAATAGCTCAAAGTGTGGGAAGCCTTCCTTTGATTCCTTAGGATCCTCAGCACTGAAACGTTACAAATCAAAATAAAGGATTTCCACGCATGGCAGGCTTTGGTTGTCGATTCTCCTTCAAGCCGCATGTGCCAGTACATAAGTTAAGTGCCCTTGGAGCCAGACAGGCGGCAGAGATCTGTTATTCTTAACTGCCATATTCCAAAGGCTCTAAAAGCTATTTTTCCTTCCCAAAAAAGGGAAGTGTGTAAGAAAGCCAAGAGGTTCTGAAGCAGCAGCTAGTTGTTGCTTCTTCCCACCCCCAACTAGCCCCAGCCCCCACCCCCGCCATGCTCTCATTATTTGTGAAGAAGATTGGCAGCTCTAGCAATAACACTAACCTTTAGCTTTGCATTTATGACAAGGTACTAATGATCGTAGCTGAAGGTTTAAAGAAGCAGCTCGCAGCAGCAAGGAGAGGTCATCCTTCCTTCATTATGGGCTCATATTTTATCTGTTCTGCATTTATGTTACTTGAGACAGCCAGTGGTGAACAAGCCAAGTGGAATGCAGGCATTCCTAAGCTTATGAGGAGAAAGAAGATTGCTGCACAGAAAGGACAGAAGAGCTTAGGGAGAGAAGAGCATGGGCGAAGCACATAGAGCTGCCACTGAAAAGGGAAAGCCCACATGAAGATAATGAAGAAGTCCTTCCAGATGTCTTCAGACCACATCCAGTGGTATCAGTCAGCCAATTGACCCAATTCAATAGATCTAGTTGTTATATGGCTGCCTCTTACGACATGGTTCTGAGAACCCTTTCTCCACCATCATCACAACTTCTATCATTAATGTTCATATCATCATGGTCCAGCTGAAGCTCTACATTTGAGTATTTTGTGGATTTGATTATTTATAGATTTGATGAAAATATTCTCTTTAAGAATCTCTAAATCTTACCATGTGATTGTATGGTTAGCTTTCAATGGAAATTGACCATAAAGTTGTGCTGGTAAATCTCCCAGTTTAAAAAAGTAACATTTTTAAATTCCTGGTTTTCTTCTACTTTCATGGAGATCCTGGGCACCTAAGCCTAGTGAAATGTGGAGGGATTACTGTACTTTCCTTCTGAAAGCAGCATTATAAGGACAATAAAAGAACCAAAACAAAGATAACTGTCTGATAAAGGCCAAGGCAACAGCAGAGAACTGAGAACTCATCCAAAGAAACCAAGTGGTAGTGGAGGTCACCAAGTAAATTTTATATGCTGAGAGATGAAGGTTGGAGAGGGAAGGAACTTCCCTGGCTTGGAGACACTGAGAACATGTAACCTTGAGCCCTTAAGCGGGGAAAGGCAGGGTATAAGTTTCTTAAATAAATAAATAGGAAAATGTATTGTCGAAGGCTTTCATGGCCAGAATCACTGGGTTGTTGTAAGTTTTTTCGGGCTATATGGCCATGTTCTAGAGGCATTCTCTCCTGACGTTTCACCTGCACCCATGGCAAGCATCCTCACTACCTCTGAGGATGCTTGCCATAGATGCAGGAGAAACGTCAGGAGAGAATGCCTCTAGAACATGGCCATATAGCCCGAAAAAACCTACAACAACCCAAATAGGAAAATTCTGAGAGTATCTTGGGCTGCAAGGGGATAAAACCAGTCCATAGTCCAGGAAATAATGCCCGATTGCTCACTGGAGGGAGGGATATTAGAGGTAAAGATGAAATACTTTATCCACATAATGAGAAGGCAGGAAAGCTTGGAGGAGACAATGATGCTGAGGAAAATGGAAGGAAAAAGGAAGAGGGGCCAGCCAAGGGCAAGGTGGATGGATGGTATCCTTGAAGTGACTGGTTGACCTTGAAGAATCTGAGGGTGGCCACGGCCAACAAGAAGTTCTGGTGTGGGCTGGTCCATGAGATCACAAAGATGAACAATTAAACAGCAACAACAATTCTATGGAATCCTTGGAATTGTAATTTGATAAGACACCAGCTATCTCGTTAGCAGAGTGGTGTGAACTGGGTCACAATAACAGGAGCTTAGGTTTCAACATACAATAAGAGGATAAGCCAAAGTCAAGAGTCTACTAACAGAGAAGCCCAAATTCTTGACTCCCTGAAAGTCCAGCCAGAATAACAGAAGTACAAACCATAAACAGATAAAGGTGAGACAATGTTTAGTTCCAAAGTCAAGCCAGAAAAGCATCAGAGTGGAGCCAGGAACAAACAAAAATCAAGGTCACAATCCAGGGTCAAAAATACCAATACTGTAGTCCGAAAAACAGCAGAGTCAGATTCCAAGCCTAGATACAACAACGTTAGCCAAGGTCACATTCCAGATTCAGAAACGCAATTGTAAGAGTCCATAAGTCAAACACCAGGAGTTCTTGAAAACAAACTGAGGGGTCCAGAACAAGAATACAACATTGTCTGCTACCTGGAGCCACTCCTCTCAAGGCTCTTTATCTTGAGGTCTCAGCTGGTTTCATCATTCTTTCACAACTAACCTCTCTGATCTGTGATACCTTCCACAGAGGATATGGTATGGTTAACCCTTCACTGGATTGCTCCAAATGCTGGGGAGTGTCTTCTTCTGCCAAAGGATTACCATGCAAGAAAAGCACAATCAAAGTATCCCTGACAGATGGTCATCCAGCCTCTGTTTAAAAGTTTCCAAGGAAGGAGATTCTACCACACTTCGAGGCAGAGAGTTCCACTGTTGAGCAGAGAAAGCTAAAGACTTTGTTGCCATAAGTTAGAAATGACTTGAGGGCATGCAAGAAGAAGAAAGTAAAATGCACCAAAATATTCACATTGCATTTCTAAAAGATAATTAAAGTTTGGGATGACTGGAGTTTGAGACTGGAAAGATCCTCAATTCCATGAGCAATTGAACATAAGATTAGAAACACGAGAAAACAAGTGAATCTGAAAGTAATAAAACTAATAACTGCTATTTGCAGCCAAAGCTTGAAAACTACTGACCTTCTGTGTTATTCTTATTCATTTCAATGTGCATGATTATTTTTGTAGGTATGTCAGTGGAGGTTCATTATGTTCCCCATAAGGCATAGAAGAAGTACAAGGCTAATGCAAAATAAAATAAAGCACAATGCCCACAGAATTAAGGTCTTGACAAGAAGCAGAACCCAGGTTGTCAAAATATCCACAGTTAATCATTAAAGCAATCTGTCAACATACACCCTGGTGGAGCGTGCCCAATGCTTGTTTTGTCCAAGTATGGTCTCTTCGGCTAGCTATTCCGAGCATTTTAGTAATCCGTCCTTATTATATTTCTCAGTGATTTTTTAAAAGAACCTTTGGTGTAATTTCCTCAGCTATCCCTTTCATGCTCTTCAAGAGTTCCAAGAAGTATTCTAATATTAATAAAAGCTGAGTGCAGGCAAACTCACTGGAGCAAGATTATTCACACAGGCTAGCGTTCAGAATTGTGGGTGTACACACACTATAAATTCAGCCAGAGACGCACAGCAAAATAGATTGCAGTGTCAACTTAATCAATTGTTCATCCTAGTACTTCTCCAGTAGTTGGCCCGTATTACAATTGTGGGACTGGCCTACCATGGTGCAAAAAAATCAATCAGCAGAATTTTCAAAGCCCTGAGAATAACAGCAGAAGCATAACAAGAAAAGCCAATAGCAAATAACCCTATTACTCTGCCAAATAACAGGGGAAAGTATGTTTTCCACTCAACAACATTCCAGAAATCCATTCAGGACATTACTGTAGATGTTTCAAGAAGACAAAAGCAATGTAGCAGCCATTATAGAACTCCATTTCTAAAGAGACCACCTCAATTTCAATAGTATAACTCTTTAAAAGAGGGATGGGTACAGTACAGCATATGGGCTACATGCAGTCCCTGGGCCCCACTTTCATGACCCCTAAAGCACTCTTCCATTCCCCCAAACCCCCTACAGACACTGCCATTTCAAAAATTTGGCTGGGACTTTGTACCATTTTTGCTATAATGCAAAAAGCTCAGAGATACACGAATGCATGTGAAAATATGACTACAAGAATCTCAGACTCCTCAAAGGCTTCTATTTTCATTGTAGCCCCTCTCAAAATGGCTGTGTCACTTCCTGGCACCATTTTGAGAGGACCTACGCAGGGAAATGGTGGCCTTTGAACTGGATGTGGAGGATACAGTCCACAGGGGTTTAGGGAGGAAATGTGGGAGCCTCAGCCTAATCCCATGACATAGTCAGTGGTCATCATAGGCAATCACTTGTAGTTGGGGTGATTGTCTTCCAAGAGTAGGGTCTTGGTGGTAGGTCTGTCTGTAAATGACTGTGGAGACCTACTTTGGATCCTCATAGTCTTTCACAATGAAGACATAGATTTCCACGTGAAAGACAGTCATGATAAGGGTTTGCTTGATGTGCCTTCCTCTCTGCACATTTTTCCCTTTCACCCTCTGTTTGTGGTTCTTCAAAACACATAGCACTGTTGGTAACAGCTGGCCTCCAGCTAGAATGCTTGAGTGCCAGGACTTCCCAGTTCTCTGTGTTTATTTCACATTCTTAAGATTAACTTTAAACCCAACTTTAAATCTCTTTTGCTGTCCACTGATATTCCATTTTCCATTATTGAGTTGAGAATAAAGTATCTGCTTTGGGAGACGATGACTGAGAGACATGGCCAGTCCAGTGAAGTTGATGGTGGAGGATCATTGCTTCAATGCAGATGTTCTTTGCTTCTTCCAGAATGCTGATGTTTGTCTGCCTGTCTTTTTATGAGATTAGCAGGATTTTTCAGAAGTGGCACTGATGCAATCCTTCCAGAAGTCAAAAGTAACGTATGTAGATGGTCCATGTTTCACAGACATACAATTGAAAGGACAATAGTTTCATAAACAAGAATCTTCGTATCCCTATCAATATCTGAATCTTCTATTTACTTTCTGCTTCATTTGAAAAAAGTGCTGCACTCACAGAGCTTAGGCGGTGTTATATTGCAACATTGATGTTGACTTTTGTGGAAAAGTTGCTGCCTAGGTAGCGGAAATGGTCAACATGGTCAGTGATTATGTTAATTTTACTGCAAAAAAAGTCTGTAAAGTCGTCGCTACAGTTTTTGTTTTCTTAAAGCTTCTGATACCTATGCTTCCCCCCACCCCCATTCCCACATACCATTATGTATAATGCCATTTTGGTTACTCTGGGGTCCATATTAAAAAAAAACAAGTTTGCAATTAGTAAAGGAATAATAAATATCTCAGTGATATGAATATAGATGGTTATTTACAAATGATATATTATTACTATCAACAATGCTTTCAGATGCAGCATGAAGTGCAGACAACTGATGACCTACATTCCCAAAAGACTTAGAGAAAGAATAAACTGGGGTGGAAATGCAGATAGATTTACATAGATTTCAACTTTTTGGGAAAGGCCTTTGTCAAGGCAAAGGCCCCATGGGACAAAAAAACAGAGGATAGAGCTGGGTTGTTGTAGGTTTTCGGGCTACATGGCCATGGTCTAGAAGCATTCTCTCCTGACATTTCACCTGCATCTATGGCAAGCATCCTCAGAGGTAGTGACCTCACTACCTCTGAGGATGCTTGCCATAGATACTTGCAAAACATCAGGAGAGAATGTTTCTAGAACATGGCCTATAGCCCGAAAAACCTACACCAACCCAGTGATTCCAGCCATGAAAGCTTTTGACATTACAAAGGATAGAGCCTTTTTTAATCATGTCAAAAGCAACTTGTGAATATACTGCAATTCTCGCACATGCTCCTGGTGTGAGAGAATTGGCTGTATGCAAGGGAGTTGCCCAGGGGATACCCAGATGTGTTACCATCCTGTGGGGAGTTTCTCTCATGTCCCTGCCTGGGAAGCTGGGGCTAGCACACAGAAGGTCACCCCACCTCACGAATTCAAATCACCATCCTTCACGTCTTCAGGTCAGCAGTTCAGCCAGCATAAGGGTTTAACCCATTGCGCTACCGCAACTCCAGAGGATAGAGTTGACAGAGGAGAAAAAGATACAATTTCATCCGAATTTGAAGAAGGGATTTAAAGCACAAAAAAGGACTACAAGGCAAAATGTGTACCAACACTTAAGTGAGCATAATGGTGAAGTACTTACTATAAAACATAAATGCATTATCAACACTGTATGTGTTTGCTACAGGTGTAATGCCCAGGGTCAATCAGTAATCATTTTTATTACCTTAATTATTTGTTGTTGGCAGAGATCTTGCATCAGACACATAGCTGTAATATCATGGAAACATTCAATTCTCCATTTGACCCCACAAAATTCACCTTAAATTCCAGGTCTCCAAGACATGTACTGTTGTGTGTGAAGAAAAGCAAAAACAACAGATTAGCTGGACTGGAAGTCTGAATAATTTGGAGATGTTAACCTGTCAAATGCAACCCCATTCAAAATGGCCAAAGTGCATGCTGGCTGGGGATTCTGGAAGTTGCTGTTGTAAAGCAGGCCAACACAACTTATCAGTTGTAAACGACAATTTTTTTAAAAAAAATTCTGTGGGCCCATCCTCCTCCCTCTCTCCCTGTTTGCCTTCCTGGTCAACAAAGTCAAGAAAGCAGTAGAGAGGCCGACCTGTGAAGGAGAGGTCCAGTCTCCCCATCCCTTCCACTGCTTTCCTTGCCCAGGAAAGCAGTAGACGAACCACCCAGGGGCAATCCAATGTCCTCAATCCATGGGGATTGCATGCTCTTTTTCAGGTCAGTTTTCTCTCTACCTGACTTCCCTACCAAGAAGGTAGTGGAAGGGTTGATCTGTGAAGGAGCAGCCCAGTCTCCTCACCCCATGGAGACAGCACAATCCTGGCGTGCTTTGTGGATTGGCCCTTTCCCTGCCTACCTGATCAGGAATGACTGACCAATGAAGGAGAAGCCCAGCTCCTTCCATGGACCACAGGGAAGGCCTTGTTTGGGCCGTATCCAGCCTTCAAGCCATATGCTGTGCAGGCCTGTCATAAAGGCAACTCTTCAAAAAGCTACACATCATATCTGTAAGAATGATACTACTACTATTCATAGAATCATAGAATCAAAGAGTTGGAAGAGACCTCATGGGCCATCCAGTCCAACCCCCTGCCAAGAAGCAGGAATATTGCATTCAAATCACCCCTGACAGATGGCCATCCAGCCCCTGTTTAAAAGCTTCCAAAGAAGGAGCCTCCACCATACTCCGGGGCAGAGAGTACCACTGCTGAACGGCTCTCACAGTCAGGAAGTTCTTCCTCATGTTCAGATGGAATCTCCTCTCTTGTAGTTTGAAGCCATTGTTCCGCGTCCTAGTCTCCAAGGAAGCAGAAAACAAGCTTGCTCCCTCCTCCCTGTGGCTTCCTCTCACATATTTATACATGGCTATCATATTTCCTCTCAGCCTTCTCTTCTTCAGGCTAAACATGCCAAGCTCCTATTCATTTTGGTGCACCTTATAGTCAGCAGAAACAAACAGAAACCCTGGCTTCCCTCCTATTAAATATTTCCTTGCTGAACAGAGAAGTAACATGCAGATAAACCACATGGATCCAATGGCTTTATTTTTATAAGATTTAATAACAGGATTGCAAATTTTCACTCCTTCATTCCATCCCTCCTTTAAGGAAACAGCCAGGGCAGGGTACAAGGGATAGTTTTTCTTTCATTTTCATTTCAATAAGAATGTGTAAAATTCTGCAAATGTCTTCATGTATTTGCTCCAGCCTGCCAGAGCCTGACTGGCAACCACCACCCAGAGGACTTTTTTATCGTTTGCCCCAAGTCTGTGGAATGACCTGCCGGAAGAACTCCCACAGCTAAATGAGCTGTCAGAATTTAAAAACCATGTAAAGCCCTATCACTCCTGGCAAGTCTACCCAAACAGTCTTTAACCATGAATTTTGAATGTGTGTCCTTTGTTTGATCTCTATTTTTACTATGTGTTTTATAGAAACACATTTTAATATGTAGCTTTCATAGAAATATGTTTTAACATATGTACTTGTAGTTTTTTTCCCAATGTTTATGTGTTTTAATTATTCTCTAATCCGCTTCAAGCCACAACAAGATACACAACAAGATTAGTACACAGAAAACTAGATCACTATGCTGGTTTTTGCATTCAGTCACATGTAGGACACTTCCCAAGTGTCTAGGACTATCTGATGTATCGGCGAATAATGCATGCAGATCCCACTAGGGTAGCCTTTTGCAGCTGGCAGATGGTAAGCACCGATTGTGCTTAAGTGCAGGCCAAGGTCTTGAGGCACTGCACCCAGTGTGCCAATCACCACTGGGACCACCTTGACTGGTTTGTGCCTGTTGAGATTAATTTCACAATTCAGCAGAAGATCAGTTGCACAACTTCAGCGCTTTCCAGTAGCTTCTTCCTGCACAGTATTTTCAGTCAGCTGCTCCCACAAACTGCAGTCACTCTGGAACTCTTTTACAGAGACTTGAGCACATGCCCGGCCATTGTCAGTTTTACTATTGTTTTCCCCTCCAATCTAGATGACACTACAAACTTACCACAGCACACGGTTATATCTTGTCTTAGCAGACAGGTTCTTTTAACCAATGACATAGAGCCTTCGACGAACAGCATCACAGCACAAGGAGAGAGTATACACTCTACATGACTTCCTTATATACAATTCTATACAATTACGCATAGCAATCTCTGATTGGTTCCCAACTCATTAACTTAATTCAGACCCAGGATTACATCATTCACAATCACCTGGACTAGGCCAGAACACATTCCCCAAATGATTCCCTTTATACAGTTAATGCATGACTCAGCATTTTCAATAAAAGCCTATTAGCAGTGCATGACTCAGCTATATTACATTACAATACATTGTAAAACCTGACAGTGCGAGAGACTTTGCAGTTCAATCTTTAAATCCTCATATCGTATAAGCTTTTCCAGTTGCCTCTCATCAATCCTGCTGTCGACTGGGATTGCAACATCGACGATCCATACTATGGTTTTTTTTCATCATCATCATCATCATCATCATCATCATCATCATCATCATATATCTTAAGATTTTAAAAATTCCAGTGTGGGAGAAACATAAAGTGAAATATGTTTCATTCAACATGAGCATGGACTTTGAATATTTAACTTTCTGCATATCACATGTATGTATAACTCAATCCCAATCACGCTACACATGCTACAATACCTAATGATTACTAATGGATTGGATAATTGGCGCAATATAGCCACCTCAGTAATGGAGATACTAGTGTTTAATTTAACCTCATGTATTAGTCGAGGGCAAGTTTTGGGTCAGAAATATGCATTTTGATGTGACCCATGAAGAAAGGAATCTATGGAGAAGGAAAGGCTCACTGTCACCTCAGGATCTCAGCAGCCTCTGGCCACCAGTGCCATTTTCCCTCCCAGACATTCAAAAAGGTCAGAATAAGTATTGTGATGAAGAAAGTTGAAGGGCTCAGGGCTTTTGGGAGGTTTTTCCAGAACAGACTAAGCTCTCACTTTGCTCATAGAAGAGGATACTTTCCTTTTTGTTGTTAACATTTAAGATATAGCACTCACATTGAACCTTGGCCAGATTTAGCCAAGTATTTTGGCTTTATACATTTAAAAGAGAACTGTGAATAAAATGGTTGGAGTAAGACTGGTTTAAAACAATGGGATTTGAGAAACAACAGTGGGTGGCTTCCATGTCATTATGGCAAAAAACCTGCCGCAGGTTTTAGTCTGAACATTAAAAGAGCTCTCTCTGAGACACTGAACCCAATTTAAGTATAGGGCTGAGAAACTTGGGTGCCTTCTTTTAAGTTTGGGCTAAAGCCTAGAACAGCTCCACTGCCCCACTGAGAAGGAAGACCCTGGCCGTCTTTGGCTATAGGGCAACTTTGCTAAGACTTTAGTTTTCAGAAGGAACCCTATGCTACAGTTGATATGTATTTTTGCCTTCAACTACACATTCCTGCTGCTGATTTTGAGTTTAGCTTTATGTAGCTTTGGAGGGTTTTGCTATGTAAAGCTTCTGCTGTTATGTTTTTATTGTATGAGTGTTTGAAGGCCCCTGGCAAGCTGAAGGGTGAGATACAGCTACACAATCCATCCATCAGAATAAAAAAATAAAGCAGATATTTGCTGGTGTTTACTCTCCTGTGGTATTTGATATGCAATGTTTAGCTGTGCTACAAATACCAGCTAGGAAAAGAAAGCACATTCTACTGTACAAGCTGTTTTCCACAACTATTGACTATCAAGCAAAGAAGGACGTCTTCACAGATATACTCTCTACATGGGGCTGCCTTTGAAGACTGTCCGGAAGCTTCATTTGGTCCAATGGATGGCAGCCAGATTGATAACAGGAGTGGCACTCAGGGAGCATACAACTCCTCTGCTGCACCAGCTCCACTGGCTGCCAGTCTGCTACTGGGAACAATTCAAAATGCTGTCTTTAGCCTACAAAGCCCTAACAGTTCTGGCCCAATCTACCTGTCTGAATGTATCTCCCCTTATGAAACATCTAGGACCTTAAGATCGTCCGGGGAGGCCCTGCCTTCATCACAAGTACGGTTGGCGGGGACGAGAGACAGGGCCTTCTCAGTAGTGGCTCCTTGGCTATGGAATGCCCTCTCTAAGGAGATCAGATCGGCTCCCTCCCTCTTAACATTTCAGAGACAAGTTAAAACATGGTTGTTTGAGCAAGCGTTTACAAATGCAGAGTAACTGATATAGGAAATTGAATGACTTGACGATGGAATTGGACAATGTTTTTATAATAAGGAGGTGCTAATGATGTTATTTTTATTGCTTCTGTTGTGTTTTATATTGTTTTAATGTTTTAACCTGTATTATGATATTATGTGTACTGATTTGTTGTAAACCGCYTTGAATTGSCAACTGGYTGAGAAAGGCGKCATACAAATACAGTTAATAAATAAATAAATACCTGTATTTGATATAACTGCTGTGGCTTATTTCWCAACCCAGCCCTTCTACGCCTCTGCTAAAYACCATTCATCCAAAACAGCACTGGTTGGGTGTTCTGCGCTCACTGCAGTGAATTATTACTAAGTCTCTCACTTTTGTGATTGCAGAAGAAAATCTGGAAATGCCATGATGCGTTTGCTGTTACCCATGAACCCAATCTTCTTCGTAGGCAGGAGGCAAAGCTTGTTAAGGTGATTTTCTGGCAAATGCTCCAGCTGCCCCTCCACATCACTGACTTTGTAATCTATGTTTGGGCAATCATCCTTCAATTATCCTCCCCTTCCCTGGGGTCTACTGGGTTGGATCTGTAATTTGGAGTGAAAAACCCCAAAAATACATTCTTGAACACCCACTTGGGGGATAAACTTAAGGTATCCCTACCCTTTAATTCACTTGATAGCAGAACACCAAATGCTTTTCAGGATGGCAACATTTGAGATAACCCAGTATATTGTCACGACTCTTTTAGGTGATTTCTTATTCAAGTTGCCCATGGGATTCGATCAAATCTCAAAATGAAATGAACAGATGGACACCTCCTGACCCAACACAGGAAACAGTTGTCCACAGATTTCTGTGTACCCTGCATGTTCTGACATAGTTCCTAGTTCAAAAGAGAAACATCACAGTACATTTTAAATGGGTATTTTGACAGAAAAATGTCTGCTACAAAGGCTTATTTCATGAGCCTGTCTTCTTTTTGCAAAAATCCAGACTAATGTGGAAAAAGGATGGAGTGGAAGTATGAGTCATCATAAGAGAGAATCTGAATTCAAGATAACTTAAAAAATTGAAAGCTAGGCCAAAAATAACAAAATGAATTTCCACAGGGAGAAATGTAAAGTACTATCTTTAGGCAGGAACAGCAAAATGCACAAAAAAATAAGATGTGCAACACCTGTCTTCACAGCAATACACGTGGAAAGGATCTAACGGTCTTAAAAGTTTACAATCTGAGCATGAGTCAACACACAGTGTGATTCAGTAGTAAAATAATCCAATGCAATTTTAGGCAGCATCGAGGGAAGCATGGGTTTCAGATGGAGGAAAGTAATAGTATCATAATATTCTGCTTTACTCACACCTCTCCTGGAAAGGTTTTTTCGCAGGGCTAGGATTCTACTTCTTTTACCATCTTGGTCATCCTGCTCTGGACATAATCTTGTCAATGTCTAAGTACTGTGTTCTAAGTAACACAGTTCAAGGAGGACATTGACGAGATTATGACCAGAGCAGGATGACCAAGATGGTAAAAGAAGTAGAATCCTAGCCCTGCGAGAAAAAAAAACCTTTACAGAATCTGGATATGTTTAGCTTGGAGAATAGAAGATTTAGAACTCATGATAGTCACCTCTCTCTCTCTCTCTCTCTCTCTCTCTCTCTTTCTCTCTGTCTGGAAGATGGACAAGCTTGTTCTCATCTCCTCCAGAGGATGGGATCCAAACCACTGGGTTACATCATGAACAATGGATTCAAATTAGAAGAAAAGAGATCTTGATATAACTTTAGAAAGAGCTTCATGAATGTAAGAGTTTTTTGACAATGGAATAGGCAGCCCTAGAAAGCAGTAGACTCCCTGACTGGACAATTTTAAGAAGAGGTTTAATGTCCATCTCCTGACAATCCTTTAGTTGTGAATTTTCACATAGTAGGATATATGGCTATTCTATGATTATACAATATTCTAAAGTTACAAGTACATGAAGTACTGTAGACCGTTTACGAATTCCCTGCATGCTTTCTTGGAATGTTTGAGGGTATGTTTGAATTCTGACCACCGGGGGAGCTGTCACTTCATTGTCCACTTGTGGCATCAATGGAGTACTTCCTCATTCTTTTGCACGCTGCTGGATATTTTTATGGCATCGTAAATTAGTTAAATTAGCCTCCCCGCATAAGCATTACCTAAATTTCCTACTTGACAGATGCAACTGTCTTTCAGGCTGCAAAGGTTGACAGCAAGCTAGACAAATGGTCGGGAGCTTACTCCAACCTGGGCTGGCTTCGAACTCATGACCTTTCGGTCAGTAGTGATTTTAATGCAGCTGACTCCCAAACAGCTACACCACAACCCTTGGGGTGTTTTTCAACTGTATGATTTGAATATTCTAGGCCATAATGTAGACACACGTGGGGCTAAGATATCTGGAAAACCACCACCTCCTACCAGACATTTGAGATTTCAAGGGGGGAGCTGTTGCATGTCTGAAGACCCCCTAAAGTTAAGTTGGTGAGTATACATAACAAAGTTTACACTATAGCAGTGCCTCAACCGTGAATTTCTTTTTTTCAGGAAGTTAGGATGGCCCAGCTCTTTTTAGCTTCCATCATCAAGCAGCCCAAATAGGACTGTTCTGAACTGCATTCAGTGTTTAACAGTGTTTTGTAAGTGCTGCTTATTTAAATGGTTTTATTTGCTTATTACACCTTTGTAGATTGGGAGATATACAGAAATACTTTAAATAAAATAAATAAATTTGGGAATCTTCACTTTAGTCACATATAGTAAATGTGCAGGTATGAAAAGTTTTCATTGGAAAATGTTCACATATCAAGTATCTGGAAAACATGGTGTAGACAGATTTGTCTATGGATGAGAAACCTCTTTCAACTCAAGAGTCAAATTTAGTTTCAGAGGAGATCACAACGTGGAGTCTCAGAGATAGACAGGGACAAAGGGAATAAAGTAGGTCCAAAACTTCCAGCATATTTAATCTTAAACCTCTCTGGGGAAACACTTCAACATTTTAGAATATGGAAAAATGCATACATATAATGAGAACCTTGAAAAAAAATTGATAGGAAATGGAATATTGCCATCAGGTAAACCGTAGAAGGCACCAGTAGGCCTGAAATTGTCTTCAGATCCTGAAGTCCTTGAACATTTCCTTTGTCAATTGGGAGACTGTTTTCAATTAATGTAAACATACTAAAAAATGAACCCAAAATCCTCACATTCTTTCTAATAATCCCCACAAATAAATAGGCATTGTTCTCTTTTTTAAAAAAAAATAGAAACAGGGAGAGGGTAGCCATGAAGGCTGGAAAAGAAGAATGTCTACAGACATAGAATAGAACCTTGGTGGTGTCATACACCAGTATTAAGTTTCCTTCAATATGAACTTATACTTTTCTGGCAATTGTGCAATTAATGTATTCAGTTTATAGTTTAAGTAGATGCCCACAAGCACAACCATTTCACGTGGATCTAAAACCCGATTGTTAGTTCCAATCACAGTAGAGTCATTGAATCAATTGGATTCACTGATGGTTATCTCCCAATTTTACCACTTAATGGGTCCACTCTATCTGGAGCGAACCAGTGTTGTTCCAGCTAGGTAGTTCCACATTCCTGGATGAGTAGTATTTGTTAGTGCTTCCAATACTATTTCCTTCATTAGGATTGCATAAACTGTCTCCATATATTTCCCATTGTTCAGTAACAGACATAATTGGCAAATGTACAACCAGTGGCCAAGAGTGATATATGTACCTAAGTGAGTGTAGACTTACACTATAGAAGGACAATGTAGGATCTTGGCCATGGACGAAATTAATATCTCTTTTAGAGAGCAAGAATGTGTAGTTCACGTTTTGATCAGCCCACACACTGCCTTGCCAGAGAAAGAAAATATGCCATGCAGATGAACAATGAATAACAAGTAGTTTACTCTTTGTAGTTCAGAACAGCATATGTACAATGGGTTGTTGTAGGTTTTTTGGGCTATATGGCCATGTTCTAAAAGCATTTTTTCCTGAACATGGCCACATAGCCCGAAAAAACCTACAACAACCCAGTGATTCCGGCCATGAAAGCCTTTGACAATACATATGTACAATATGTTCAGTTGTATCAACTCACATGTCTTTTTATGAGAGATTTAAAATGGTCTTTCTTTGTCTATAAACTCCTTCAACAGCTCATGAAGTGAGAGCACACTCTGTGTCTCTCTGATGCTCTCTCTCTAGTTCTCCAAGCACATGCATAGCTCAAGCCTGAATCAAAACAGTATCCAAAAGTCCCAGGCTCAGCCTGCTCCCTGGGCATAGCCCGACCATTGAGCTTCATGCATCTTATTTTACAGTTGACATATACACACACACATTGATTCCTTACATGTGCCAACAAGCCCTACCAAACTGAATAGAACTGACTACTGGGCAAACATATATGGAAGAAGGCAGTGTGGTATTTCTCATTTCAGAAAATATACACTTCATTTCACCTCCCAATAGTTCTGCAGCCTCTTTACTCTGTTTGTTTCTCCTGGTGCTGTATTCCATGTATTTACCTGTGTTTATATGTGTGCCTGTGTGTAATAATCCCCCTTAAACTCCTCAAAGCAGTTCCACTGTATCTGAAGTACTTATGTGTCCCTGCTGTTTTTGTCGTCAATGTGAGCTAATAATAACCACCCTGGTGGCGTTTATCTTTTCTGCTCTCCTTGTGAAATTTTGTTTACCTTAATGAGGTCCTCTGTTCAGCTCTTGATTTTCAAAGAATTTATTCCCTTCCTTCCCCCGTTATGCTTCCTGGAGAACCAAAGACTCTTTTTCGTGAAGAGTGCCTTCTGTTCTGTGTTTTCCATTTTTAGCATACCATTTGTTAAGCAGAACTGAGTACAGGATGTCAAACTTGGCCTCAGCATTCTCCCTTGCGTTGGGTAGACTAAGGTATTTTCTTCCAAGTCACATGCGAGACTCCACTTTCTAGTATTAGATGCCTACAAATGTGTCTTTCTTCCAAAAGATCTGAGAGATTTATCTGCCAGTTCTTCACCAGATGGTTTGTGACAATCTCTGCGCAGTTCCTTTGATATCGGAAGATGCCAAAATTGGAGTTTGGGGGGGGGGGGGGAGAGAACATTGGTCAACCAGCATTTTGACAGTTTGGTTGCTGATGTGAAATGTTTTAGCTACAAGAGGAGATGGTGCCAGAGGCAGACAACATTTCATTATGACAAGAGATGAAGAATGCAGTCCTCTGTGTGTCTGCTTAGATGTAAATCCTGTTGAATAAATCCTAGGCAACTTTGCAAAGGAACAGGACTGGCCCAAGATATTTTGTGCCCTTGAAGGAATTGGAAATTGTGACTTCTCCTCATATCCAATTCCAGCCAAGTACCCGAGTTGTGTTCTGGTTTAGTACACCAGCTCTGCCCAATTGTTTTGGCACCATCACATCCATAATTTGATTACTAAAACAGCTTATTCTTCCCAATGGGAACTGGCTCTAAACCTGAATTGTGAATGAGAAAGCTTTAATCCCATTGATTAACCAAAATTAGATTCACCAAAATGTTGGATCTTCATTTGACAGTTAATAGGGTGTGCTCTCATTGGGATCACTAGTACCAGAAACAGGAATCAGATGCTGGTGAACTGCAACTCCAACCAACACCAAACAATGTAGGCAATGATGAGGTATTCTGAGCACTGCAACATATGGAGGGTGTATTAATTTTTACCCCTGAGCAATATGATTCACACTGAAAACTGTGTAAGATATTCTCTTAGGCTGTAGAATCAATGCAATTTGACAGCCTTTTAACTGCCATGGGTCAATCTTGGGAGTCGTAGTTGGTGAGGCTCCAACACCCTTTGGCATAGAAGATTAAAGATCTTGTAAAACTACAATTCCCAGAATTCCATAGCATTGAACCATGGCAGGTAAAATGATCAAACTGCATTAGTTCTACAATGTAGGGCTCTTCCACACAACCTAATAACCCAGAAAATCAAGGAGAACATAATCCACAATATCTGCTTTGAACTGGGTTATCTGAGTCTGCACTGCCATATAACTCCAAAGCAGATAATGTGGGATTTTATACAGCTGTGCGGAAGGGGACATAGATATCATCCTTAGTGTGATTCTCCACCATCAATATTACAGTCCTGATATCAACTTTAGGCCCCTTCTACACTGTCATATAAAGTCCAAATTATCTAATTTGAACTGGATTATATGGCAGTGTAGACTCATATAATCTACTTCAAAGCAGATAATGTGGATTATCTTCTTTGATAATCTGGATTATATGGCTGTGTAGAAGGGGCCACACTTCCCAAAATTGTTTTAAGGATTACAGATATATGTAGGCATTTGAGGTGGAAAGAATCTTTGAAATGATTCATTCCCAACTCAAAAAGTGTTTCTTGCACTGAAAATTGGGTTTGTTCACAGAAAACACTGTTTCCTGTGCAAAGATCCTATTATCTGTGCAATAAGCAGGTTTTTGTGCAAAACAAAATGTGCTTTTCTGCATACAATTATTTTCTGAATATTCACTATTAAGGAGACTGCTGTAAATGAATATTTGTTTTCTTTTGCAGTGAATGGAAAACTATCATAATTACTCAATCTTCAAATGAGAACGCAAGAAAAGGATTTATATTCCTACTACACAGTAGGTATCTACCTATCTACTTAACTTTTCACCCAGTCTTAAATTACACACTTCTTGTAAAAGTTTGGATCTGGCCACATACCCACCAACACTGCACAGATGAAAATCAGGTCATCTATAGCCAAGCTACATTGGCAAATGATCAAGATGGCAAAAGTTATGAATGTGAAATAATATGCAAATGAGGAGAAAGGGGATTTGACCCCTTCTCACCTATTCCCTTTTCTAAATTAACTGAATGCAAATCTCTTTTGCTCATCGTAGCCAGTAAAGCTGCATCTACACTGCCCTATATCCCAGGAGCTGATCCCAGATTATCTGCTTGTCCCAGATTATCTGCTTATCCCAGATTATCTGTCAGTGTAGACTCTGGCAACTTCTATACTGCAATATAATCTACATTATTTGATTTGAAC
This sequence comes from Anolis sagrei ordinatus, assembly GCF_025583915.1. Taxonomy (NCBI): domain Eukaryota; kingdom Metazoa; phylum Chordata; class Lepidosauria; order Squamata; family Anolidae; genus Anolis; species Anolis sagrei. Next base: position 264,074,598 of record NW_026846588.1, on the reverse strand, counting down.
TGGATTATATCAGTCCACATTGCCATTTAATCCAGTTCAAAGCAGATAATCTGGATTTTATATGGCGGTGTAGAAGGGGCCTCATATAATCCAGCTCAAAGCAGGTAAACTGGGATCAGATCCTGAGACATAGGGCAGTGTAAATCCATCCAAAGCAAGCTGACAACAAAAGGGAAAGTGAAAGGAGGAGGAAAATAGAAATTGGGACATTTTAAAGGCAACTGGTAAAGTGAGAGCATCAACTGGGATCCCTCCTGTCAACGGGGATATTGCAAAGGTACATGACCAATTCCTCCTACAGGAGCCCCCAGTGGCGCAGTGGGTTAAACCCCTGTGCCGGCAGGACTGAAGACCGACAGGTCGCAGGTTCAAATCCGGGGAGAGGCAGATGAGCTCCCTCTATCAGCTCCAGCTCCTCATGCGGGGACATGAGAGAAGCCTCCCACAAGGATGATAAAAACATCAAAATCATCCAGGCGTCCCCTGGGCAACGTCCTTGCAGACGGCCAATTCTCTCACACTAGAAGCGACTTGCAGTTTCTCAAGTCGCTCCTGACACGACAAAAAAAATCCTCCTCCATCACTATTCAATATTTTCTCCTGCCTGCTGATACAGTGCTAACAAACATCTTAAAGGGCACTGAAAGGATGGTCAAAACATAACTTGGGTCTCATCACAATATGCTAAAAGCCACTTTATTTGGGTTCATGTTGCATATCACCTTGCCTCTGGTTTTAAAATCTCTGGAATGCCAAGTCAAAAAAGGCTCAGGTAACATAATTCATCAGAATTTACAGTCACTAATTTAACTAATGAGTTTAAAAGACATGGCTGATTCAAAAATTCCAGAGGCTTAATGGAATTGTTTTTAATCATTATATCTTCCACTTCTCCCCTCATTATTACCCACACAAGCCTGAGCATTGTAGAAATGTTTTAAAAGGCATAGATTAGTCATAATAATGTCAATGATAAATAGTTATACTCTTATTCTTTCTAAGTGGCAAGCTATAACTCTTTCTTTTGTTGTTCTTCCTTTGTTATGTGCATATTTTACATACTTTTCCAGATATACTTTCCAGCCAACCAGTTCTCAGAAGTGGGTGGCACCTTGTCAGTGAAGCAAAGCATCAACTTTGGATCTTAGTCCAAACTTCTACAGAATCATAAAGCTAAAAGAAACTACAAGGGTCATCCAATCCGACCCTATTATGCATGCAGACATACACAATGAAAGCACTCCCAATGAATGGCCAATCAACCTGTGTTTAAAACCCTCCAGAAAAGGAGACTCAACTGTCAAACAGCCTTTATCTTCCTCTTTTCCAGGAGTTTTAATCCCTTGTTCCACATCCTAGTCTCTAGAGCAGCAGAAAACAAGTTTGTTCCAGCTTCCACATGTCATTCTTTCAAAACTTTAAATATGACTATCTTGTCACTTCTTAACCATCTTTTATGCAAACTAAACACCCCCAGTTCCCTAAATTACTCCTCACAGGACATGATTTTCAGACTTTTGACTGTAATCGCTTTCTTTCGCATACGATCCAGCTTGTCTATATTAAAGATACTGCAGATATTTTGGGGTACAGCTCTGCCCTACCCCAAAGCAGATTCATTAGACCATGGCTAGTTATAAACTTTCAGTTTACATTATTGGTCATCAAGTTGACTTTGACTTGATGGTGATCCTATGAATGATTGGCCTCCAAGAGTCTCATACATCAACTGCTCAGTTCACAAATTGCCAACTTATGGCTACGGTTTCATTGATGGTTCCAATCCTCCTATAACATGCATCCTCAAACTGTGGCCCTCCAGCTGTTTGGGGCTCCAACCCCCAGGATTCCTGACCACTGAACAAGCTGGCTAGGGCTTCTGGGAGTTGAAGACCCAAACAGATGGAGAGCTGGAGTTTGGGGATGCCTAACCTATAGTGTGGTATCCCTCTTTTCTTTTCCTATTGTCTTCCATTTTACCTAGTATCACCATCTTTGCCAATGAATCAAATCATCCCATGTTATGCTCAAAGTAGGATGACTTCAGTTTAGACATCTTGGCTTCTAGTAAGAGTTCAGCTTCGACTTGTTTTAAGGCATCTGTCTTTGGCATCTGACACTATCATGTTGATAGTTTCTGCCTTCAAGGAAACTTTTTTTGGTTCAACTTCTCATTATTAGTGTAGATCCTCATCCTGCATTCTGTAGAACTCCTGAGCATTAGAGACAGTTTTGTAACACATTCTAGGATACCTAATAATTTTAAACAGAGCGTGAAATAGGCTTACTGTTCTTCCACATAGCTACAGGAAAAACTGAGATCACACTTTGGACTATACCCAACCTCCCTTTTCCCATCATCAGTGATTTACCCATTGAGGAGTCCTTGCTAAGCTTCTAGGGTTCACTAAAAACTATCTTGAAAATCAATGTGCTGGCATATATGTAAGACTCCAACTGAGACATATTTATCCACATACTCCTAGAAGACAGATTTCATAATGCAACATGTAAACTTGAGAGAACGCAGAGGAAATAGTGTCAGGCAGAACATGTTAAACAACAGACATGAATGGAATGTAGATCCAACCGCTTTCTTAGTAATGTTATAGTATAGTGTATGTTCACATCGACAAACATTGACTAAATTGGTTTTACATACATATTTATTTAGCATCCAACAATTGGATCTGTAGTCTATTTTTGCAGCCCAAACCATTGATTTCAACTACAATTAAAGAATATTTACTCCTCTTTACTGAAACCTACTCTCATAAGCAAAATAATTTCTCATTCTTTCTAACCTTTGCGCTGCTTTATATAAACATTTCCTTTAATAGATATCACAACAATTCTCTTCCACATCTACACACATACCATATACCTCCTAAGGCATATTTTGAAAGCCTGACATTTGGCCTTATAATTTTGTTATGTGGTTAGTAAAAGAAAATCAGCAGGAAAAAGGAAGGAAGGAAGGAAGGAAGGAAGGAAGGAAGGAAGGAAGGAAGGAAGGAAGGAAGGAAGGAAGGAAGGAATTTGGTCAAAATTAATTCATTTCTACCTGCAAATATAACCCAACATTCTGTGGGAGCTTGCCAATTACCTGTGTATATCTCCCAAAATAGGAATGTTTGAAAGTGACACTTGCACAAACAATACAAAATCATCTCTCAATAATCTGGCATTGCAATCTGTTCTCTCAGCACATGGCTAATGCTTAAGTAAAAAGAAGTCAAATGTCTGCTTGGATTCTTTACATACTTCTCAGCACAACCCAGCTGTCCCTGTTTAGCAGTAACTACCCTTATTTTTCATTTTTGTCTTAATTAGTAATATATTAACACTTTTCCTCCCACTCATTCCTTCCTATCTATTCGGTAGCTGCTATTGTATTTGGATAGGAAGGAATGAGTATTCCCCAATCCACCTCAGACAAAATCTTTAAGACAAGTAGCTTTTATAGCTTTAGCATCTAGTTTAGCATGGGGGAAAACTGAACTATTCATATGACAATTTTCTTCTTGTCTTTACACTATTTTCCCCTTCACAGTCCTGGCCTTTTTGACACAGCTTTCAAGAAAACAGACACAGATTTATAGCCAAAAATGGAATTATTACTAACAACATGCGTAACGTAATGAGAACAATAAGGAACAAAATATATGACAATATGGTCAAAAACATAACAAATAAAATATGCAAATAGGATAGTGTGGAATGAGATGTGACATGTCAGCATCTCAACTACTCTGTTCCATTCCCCTTCCTGCTAAATTTCCATTACCCTTTCTCCAACATGATGTTATCGGTTTGTGGCTAATGAGCATGCTTAGTCCTCGATGAGTTAATTGTAGGTTCCATGCTTCTGCCAAATTAGTTGTAAGAGATCTCATGGGCCATCTAGTCCAACCCCCTGCCAAGAAGCAGAAAAATAGTACTCAAAGCACTCCTGGCAGATGGCCATCCAGCCTCTGCTTAAAAGCCTCCAAGGAAGGAGCCTCCACCACACTCTGGGGCAGAGAATTCCACTGCCGAACAGCTCTTACAGTCAGGAAATTCTTTCTAATGTTCAGGTGGAATCTCCTGATGTTTAAATATTTGAATGGCTGCCACATTGAGGAGGGGGCAAATTTGTTTTGATGTTTTTTGTTCTGGAGAGTAGGACATGAAGCAATGCATTCAAATGTCAGGAAAAAAAGATTCCACCTAAACATTAGCAAGAACTTTCTGATGGTAAGAGCGGTTTGGCAGTGGAATATGCTGCCTCACAGGGTTGGTAGAGTTTCCTTCTCTAGAAGTTTTCAAGCAGAGGCACATGGCCATCTGTCAGGTATGCTTTAATCCTGGGCTTCTGCATAACAAGGACTGGATGGCCCTTGTGGTCTCTATCTACTTCATCACACTAGAGCAGTGTTTCTCAACCTGGGGGTCAGGACCCCTGGAGGGGTCACGAGGGGTGTCAGAGGGGTCACCAGAGACCACAAGAAAACACAGTATTTTCTGTTGGTCATGGAGGTTGTGTGGGAAGTTTGGCCCAATTCAATCGTTGGCAGGGTTCAGAATGCTCTTTGATTGTAGGTGAACTATAAATCCCAGCAACTACAACTCCCAAATGTCAAGGTCTATTTTCCCCAAACCACAGTAATGTTTACATTTGGGCATATTGAGAATTTGTGCCAAGTTTGGTCCAGATCCATCATTGTTTTGAGTCCACAGTGCTCTCTGGATGTAGGTGAACTACAACTCCCAAAACTCAAGGTCAATGCCCACTAAACCCTTCCAGTATTTTCTCTTCGTCATGGGAGTTCTGTGTACCAAGTTTGATTCAATTCCATCGTTGGTGGAGTTCAGAATGCTCTTTGATTGTAGGTTAACTATAAACCCCAGCAACTACAACTCCCACAGGACAAAATCAATACCCTCCCCAACCCCATCAGTATTTAAATTTGGGTGTATTGGATCTTTGTGCCAAATTTGGTCCAGTGTATGAAAATACATCCTGCATATCAGATATTTACATTACTATTCATAACAGCAGCAAAATGACAGTTATGAAGTAGCAATGAAACTAACTTTATGTTTGGGGGTCACCATAACATGAGGAAGCATATTAAGGGGCCATGGCATTAGGAAGGTTGAGAACCACTGCACTAGAGAATTAATCCACTTTAAATCCGGTTTCTGCCTCCTGTAGAATTCTGGGGTTTGTAGTTTAGTGGGGCTGTTAATGGCTCCTCCCAGAACTACAAACCCCAGAATTCTGCAGGAGGGAGCAAACAGATTTAAAGTGGATTTATTCTCTAGTGTGATGAGGGCCATGATTCTGTGAAATGATCAATACATATTTTTCCCAATGAGGGGAGACAGCAGCATGCTGCCACAAGAATTAGTGGGCTGGCAAAGGGCATTGCATGACATTGTGAAATAGGGACCATCACCAAAAGTGACAGTTTGGCTTCTGTGCCAGTTTCCACTTCTGTTTGATAAAATCCTCAGTTCAACTCTCCCCCCTTAATTTACTTTTTTTTTGTGGGGAAAACGATAGGATTCTCTACTTTTTTGTTATTCTTCTGGCCTCTATGTTACCTGACTTCTCCTTTCTTACTGCTTTTCTATTCATCCTGTTCTATTTTTTTCCTTCTCTTTTTATCTGTTTCTAACATGTCCTGTCTTGACCTGACTCTCTCCTTTCCCCTGGGAGGAGTTGTCAATTGTCACTGCCCTTCAATGATTGTGCCTTCTTAAATTCTACACAATCCCTCACTCAAGAGTGCCAAAGTGTCATAAAAGTAGCTGAAGAAGAACTCTTTTAAACTGAACACACACACACGAAGTTATTTTAAATGGCTTCTTATATAGTTTAGTCCTGGCTAGTAAGTTTGCAGAAACAAGTCACTGGGTGTTGATAGCTTTGTACCCCATATGCTTGTGTCATGTGCTCCCTATACTCTTGTATTTTAGTCATCTCTCCTCAACAGCTCAACTCTGCCCAACATGGCAACCCAAATGCACCCCTCTAGCTAATATGTTGCTGCCCATTTTGTAGATGAACTCTTGCAGGCAAGCCCTTTGTTGTATTTTATTTATTTATTTATTTATTATTTAAACTTATATGCCGCCACTCCCCTGGGGCTCGGAGCGGCTTACAAGAATAGCTAAAATCTAACAAAGTTTAAAAGCAATTTAAAACAATTTAAAAACAACAGTATCAAACATTAAAAGCCTGTCGAAACAGGTATGTCTTACATGCCCTGTGGAAAGCTGGTAAGTCCCGCAAGGCACAGACTTCAGGTGGCAGAGTATTCTAGAGTGATGGTGCCACTGCTGTGAAGGCTCTGCGTCTGGTTGCTGTTAGACGCAAAGTCGTGACACTGGGGACTTCCAATAGATCTTGGTCCTCAGAACGGAGGGATCTCTGGGGTTGGTAGGGGGTGAGGCGGTCCCTCAGATACATTGGCCCCAGACCATGCAAGGCCTTAAAGGTGAGTACCATCACTTTAAAGTGATCCAGTGCTCAATTGGTAACCAATGCAGCTGTAGTAAGATTGGTGTTATGTGGCATCTCTTATTCCCTGAGAACCATCACACTGAACAGTAGCATTGAATTTTGCAAAACAGGTATATTTATAAAACTAGGATCTCTTCCAGATGAAAGAATAGTAATACAATAGGGCCTCTGTAGCCATATCCAGAAGATGCATTCTTGGACTTCCCATTGGCATTGACCAGCAGATAGTAACAAATCCTATTGAAATTAAAGACTTAGAAAATTTCAAGAGAGAAGATACGTTTTTCAAATGTGTGTAAGTGAAACCATGGTACTGACCTCATTGCTATCATGCTTCCTCCTCTTCCTCCTTCTCTCTTCTTCCTCCTCTCCTCCTTCTCCATCTTCTTTGCTTTCTTTCTTACTTTGGTGGATGAAAAATTGTTAAGAAAAGAATGAAGACTAATTCAGACAACACAAATACCCCATATGTAATCAAAACTGTCAATTCGCCAATAAAAAATGATTGACAGGAGTGTCACAAATTGCAAAAAGGAAGTATTTCACACAGCATATAATTATCTTAGGGAACCAACTGACACCTCTATACTGATGGTTGCTGAAATAAGCTCAGACGAGCAAGAAGGACATCTATGTGTCAATGTTTTGATCAGGGGTATACATTTTTCCCTTCCTTTCATCCATCACCATAAGGAGGAACAATTTCTGAACTTTTCTTCCTGCTAAGCAAGTTTAAAAGAGTTTATTATATTTTGTGCATTGGCAATGATGTTTCACATTTTGGGAATTTTTGATGAAAAATTGTGTGTTGAAAAAAAGATTGCATTTTTCACAAAGGCAACACTTATTATTTTGCACAATACCACACCTGGAATACTGTGTCCAGTTCTGGGCACCACAGTTGAAGGGAGATGTTGACAAGCTGGAATGTGTCCAGAGGAGGGCGACTAAAATGATCAAGGGTCTGGAGAACAAGCCTTATGAAGAGCAGCTTAAAAAGCTGTGCATGTTTAGCTTGCAGAAGAGAAGGCTGAGAGGAGACATCATGGCCATGTATAAATATGTCATAGTGAGTCGGGAGCAGGCTTGTTTTCTGCTGCCCTGGAGACTAGGATGCAATGGAACAATGGCTTCAAACTACAGGAAAGGAGATTCCACCTGAACACGAGGAAGAACTTCCTAACTGTGAAAGCTGTTCAGCAGTGGAACTCTCTGTCCTGGAGTGTGGTGTAGGGTCCTTCTTGGAGACTTTTAAACAGATGCTGGATGGCCATCTGTTGGGGGTGTTTTGAATGCAATTTTCCAACTTCTTGGAAGGGGGGTGGACAGGATGGCCCATGAGGTCTCTTCCAGCTCCATGATTCTATGATTCTATTAATACATATGGTTTTTTTGCACAGCTTTTTAATTTATTTTATAATTTTTATTTTAATCAAATCCCTTTGCTAATTGGTTTACTTTAATTTTCTTTTTAAAAATTACCTTTTATATGTTTAAACTGTATAATTAATAAGTTGCTAGCCACTTTGCATCCCAATTTTGGGGAAAAGCAAGATATAAATAAATATCATCATCTTCCTCAAAAAAAACCTGCTCAACTAAAATAATTTGAAATATGCAAAACTTTTGTGTAACTCATGACATATTCATTCTCATTGAAGAAAGGGAAAAAAAATAGTATTTTTATTTCCAGTCCTGGAGATCTATTCTAATGTTCAAAAGCAGCTGTGGGATTGTGAATGATCAGGTCAAGGTTGTGGTGTTGTAAAGCAAAGGATTCATTCATCTCTCCCATTTAAAACATTCTTATATCTGCTATTTATTACATAGGAGATGCCCCACAGTTCATAATGATTTGACCCAGTCTGACCCAACCATTCTATGGTTGCCTTTGATCATTTTACAAAATGTGCAGCGTTTCCCATCAAAGATGTTTTGGCCCCTCAGGAAAACTCAGACCCAATCCTGGATATTCAGATAAATTACAAAGATATAGAGATAGAAAGTACATCAGACATAATCTGGTCAAAATAAGCTCCACGTGCAGGAGTTTACAGTTAAGAGGTGATCATCTAACCTTTGTCTAAAAATCACTAATGAATGATGGCCCATCCACACAATAGCTTTATCCCAGGAGCTCCCAGTTCAAATGGAGAGTGGCCAAATAATGTTCCCTGAAAACGTCGGAGGAATTGCTACAAAGCGCTAGAAATGTGTGATTTTCAGTTGCAGTAATATCCTAGTTCTGACCACAAAAAAATGTGGATATTTTAATCTCTGTATGTCCCTATACTCGGAAAATACAGGATTTTTTATGTTAATTTGTCCCTGGGCTATACATGTTGGTTCCTGATTGGTTGTATCCTAAAAACATGACAACAGTTGACTAGAAGGCGAAAACTTTATCCTGGCAAGACAAACTTCCTTCTCCACACGTTTAATGAAGTTTATGACACACAAACAAAGGTTTTGCCATGTAATCAAGTTTCCCCATGTTTTAGGATAAAAGCAATGAGGAACAGACATGTATAACCCAGGAACATCACCCCTTTGTTCCTAGGCACAAATACACAACCAAACTTTGTCTGAACAGATGGCCATGAAGCCTCTGAATGTTCTGTTCCTGGCTTGAAAGTGTCAGTTCCTGTTTAATAATGTAGTCCTAACTTTGAAAGTAGTGGTCCTACTCCACAAACGTTGGCCGTGTGCCACAAACTTCATTAAATGTATGGATGATGAAGTTTTTCTTGCCAGGACAGAGTTTTCATCCTGTAGACAACTTTCGCCATCTTTTCAGGATAAAAGCCATGAGAGACAGATATGTATGACTCAAGAATAAAACTCGTATGAACAATGCACATATTCACATCTGGAAATTTAAAGTTTTCTTTTAAAAAATACCAAAATTTCCAGCGGGCATCCCGTGGTGGCCATCTTGTGGGCTTCAAAATCCCAGTAAGTCTGGATGTAAGAAGCATAAATCCCAGGACCAACAGGTATGTGTGTGGACCTGCTCTCAGGTCCCAGGATTTTTTGTCCTACTTATTAAACGTGCAGTTTGGTGCTGTCTGGAACTTCTCCAATTTCTAAGACAGCCCTAACTGTCAGGCAATCCTTCCTAATGCTTAACTGGAATTTAATTTCATGTAATCTAAATCTTCTGGTTAGAATCCCACCCTCTGGAGCAGCAAAAAAGAAGTTTGTTCCAACATCCTTTTCACAGTCTTCTCAATCTATTCGCCTCTAGACTAAAGATATCATGGGCCTTTCTTGGCAAGGTTTGTTCAGATAGGGATTGCTTTTGCCTTCCTCTGAGGCTGACAGAGTGTGACTCACCCAAGGTCACCTATTGATTTCCATGGGTGACCAGAAATTTGAACCCAGTTTCTGGAATCATAATTCAATGCTCAAACAAATTATATAAAACATTGTTTTATAATTTGATATTAGAACATCATAAAGTCCCAAGAAGGTTGTGGTCATTCTGTTGCAATATCCCCTGGTTTAGATGGCTTTAAAAAGATCAGACAAATCAATTATGAGTGACACCATCAATGGCTATTAGACATAATAACTATAATCTCCATTCAGATTCAGGAATTGAGCTATTGTCCTTTTGTCCTCCTGCCCTGCTTCTGAACATCCCAGAAGAAAATAATTGTTCACTGCGGAAAACAGAATGCTTTGGCCTAATCCAGTAGTGCTTTTTTAATGTTACATCTCATCTAGATCTCCTTTAATTTAAAAACTACCAGACAGAAGCTACCATTTGCAATTAATTATCCTGTCTAAATGGGTCAGCAGCTAAACAGAGGTGCAGCATCTGTTTGTAATTCACATTTATCATGACAAGGTTCCCAAAACATGTCACTTGTGTACAGCAGACTTGGGGTAACCCTATGGCAGCGCTGCACAAACCGTAGTCCTCTGGGCATTATGGATCTCAGCTCCAGAATTCCTGTCCATCAGACAGGCAGGCTAGCGCTTTTGGGAGCCTGAGTCCCAAACATCTGAAAGGGCACAGTTGTGCAAGCCTGCCCTATAGTTTGCACGGGTGTCAAAGGAAACCCAAGAGGCTGAAAGATTAAAGAAGATGTCACAAAATATCCACTAAGGATTCAGTGACAGAGACTTCAAAGCCACAAGCAAAGAAGGATGGAGAAAGTGTCACATAGACATAAAAAGTATTGACCACCCCATTTAAGTTATTTTCAGATTTAGAATAACCACCTCATCACAAGGTGTTTTTTTCTGCAGAAAGAATGATGACAGTTATGATTAAGGGTTGTCCCCTTTATTCAGGGGTCTTATGTAAGTATAGTTCTTATTCCTTCTCTTTTTTTTCATTAGGAATCCATTCCAAAAACCTCGGGGAAATTGGATGTGTGAGTAGCCCTCTTTCTACCATTCACTATGGATATGCAGTCTGGGAATGACCCTGGACTCATTGCTGACCCTGGAACCCCAGGTGTCGGCGGTGGCCAGGAGCGCCTTTGCACAGTTAAAACTTGTGCACCAGCTACATCCATACCTTGAGACGCCAGACTTAGCTATGGTAGTCCATGCCTTAACCACATCCTGTCTGGACTACTGCAATGCTCTTTACATGGGGCTGCCTTTGAATATAGTTCGGAAGCTTCAAACGGTCCAGAGATCTGCAGCCAGGTTACTAACTGGAGCGCCGTTCGGGGAGAGAACCACTCCCATGTTGTAGCAGCTCCACTGGTTGCCAATCTACTTCCAAGCTAAATACAAAGTGCTTTAAAGCCCCAAATGGCTTGGGTCCAGACTATTTGAGGAACCACATCTCTCACTGTAGACCAACTCAGACACTGCGGTCATCGGAGGAGTCCTACCCCCGTCCCAAGCACAGCAGATGGGAACGAGAGAGAGGGCCTTTACCGTGGCTGCCCCCCACCTCTGGAATTCCCTTCCTAAGGAGTTAAAGATGGGCCCCTCCCACCCTGCTTTCAAAAAACAGCTGAAGGGCATACCTTTGCACAGTGACTTATGAGGACAAGGAGGAGTTGGTAATACTACCACTATACACCTGATTAATAGCTACCATTTCTGTCCGCGTCCTGTTCTCCCCACCAGTTTTATATCTATCTTGAGTAATGATCAATCTATTTGTCCCAAGGAACTGGAAAATGGATGCTTCTGTTTGATGTTTTGTCTTATATCTGATATAACAGGCTGCGTTTTTTTAAAATTTAATTTTAGCTGTTAAGTCATAATTTGTTTTTATATGTTGGGTTACCAAATTTCATTACTATGGATGTATTGTTGTTGTGTAAGGGCATTGAATGTTTGCCTTTTATGTTTGGAATCCATCCTGACATAGGGCGGAATGTGAATAAATTGTTGTTGTTGTTGTTGTTGTTGCTATTCAAATTCAGGTATTCCAAAAAAATTCCAAATCCAAAAAAAGATATGGTCCCAAGCATTTTGGATAAGGGAAACTCCACTTGTACAAGTGACCCAATGGAATACTCACCATCTTAAAACAATTATACTAGCTATATATTTAATACACACACACAAATAGAAGAAGATACCAAAACAGGTCAGTGTAGATCCATATGTTTAGGGGCATGGAAAGCTTACATTCTGTTGCATTCAACAGTTTTAAAAGCTAGGCATGAAAGCACACCATCTTGCAACATGTTTTGCAGTGCTCCATGCCTTGGAATTTCAGGGGGTGTTTTCAGTAAAGGAATTGTGTTGATAACAGCCACAGAAGAGCAAAAAAAAACACTACTACTGACATGCCCTGTTTATGATCCTGAAAGAGGTGTCTGTCTCTCTGTTGTTGAAAAAAGAGTGTAAGACCAGGCTGAACTCAGTAAGACCCAGCAATGCAATTCTTATTTTCTTTGCTAATGCATTTTCAGGATGACATTGAAACCACAAAGACTAGAAATAAAATTTTCTGAAAGCATGAAAATTTAGATATTTAGATTGTTGTATGATTTCTGCATCAAGAGGCCAATTCAAACCTGATGCCATTTTGGGATGTACTAACATCAAAACAGTTTTCAAAATTAAATATGTGTTCCCTTCTCCATACACCATGGAAAGCAGGACACAAACTTCTTGTATTGTCAGAATGCAGCTCCTATTGTCCTTCATCACTTACTGCTCTGGCTAGAGCTGATGGGAAATGCAGTCCATCAACATCTGATAGATCATAAAATGTTCACTCAACACTTGTGGTTAGAATCATGGATAAAAATGTTTCTCTTGGCTGGGAGGAGAATTTCATTTATATTAATTTCTATCTCTATTAATTAAGATATTCTATTAATTTGAGAATCCTAAATGTGGCATGAGCCTATGAAATAACATTTTTTTTCTTATGTGGAACAAAGATTTATTTTGTCTCCACATCATATTTGGTCTAATAGGGTTAACTATTTCTGAACTGTGTCATATTTTGGATAAGTCATATGCTC
>NW_026846588.1:263885615-264061342 GCF_025583915.1 Anolis sagrei ordinatus | reverse complement strand
ACATTATAAAAATAATACTGGACTGATGAGAAAACTACTGGAAATGATTTATCTTCGATATGGATCTGTATTATAATGGCATTATCTGTCCAACCAGGCAGTTCAGATATTAATGGAATAAGTATGTCCTGTAATCAGAATTATTTCTCTACCTTCTAAGTGCAGAAATCAAAAGATAGCTTTCAGCATTAATACTTTCTATCCCATCAGAGGGGGAGGGGGGTGATGTATATATCCAGCCAGTTCACCACCTACAACTGCTCTTAATTATATCACAAGTGGAACCTTTCGCAGGTAATCAGAATGCAGGACTAATATGTAATTATTCCCCCATCAATATATAATGGACACTATTAATCAAATTTAAGAGTTTCTGGTGGGCAATGATTATTTTTCAGGGGCACATTATTCACCTTTTTAAAGAAGGGAGCGTTGTTTATCATTTTACAAATGGGCTCCCTTTGTTTATTAGCTACATAATTTAACAAAATTATTCCCCCCAATCAAGATGAATAATAAGAGGTGTTGGAGGCAAGCTTAGGAAGGAAGGCCAGTATTGCTTTTTCACTATTTTTGTATGCTCAGACCAGATCCTTTGGTTCAGTAAAAAGAGATAGCCCTTAGAAAGAGATCATAACATAATGATTTCAGCTAGGACCTCGGATAAATGCTTTGTGCCTGGTGAGTATAAGCTAAACCAGATAGGCCAGGACAGACAAACAAACTCGCCAGATTGAAGATAAGCCACAGAGGTTTGTTACAATTCAGACATAAAGGATGCAAGTACACGCAATTTGCTTCAAAAGATACAGACATAAAAATACAGAGACAGGCAAGACATCTTATGCCATTCTGACAGCTATTCAGACTTCTCACTCCCTTCCCTGGTTGACTTGAAAAGAGGCTGGCCAGGATCCATGCCAGGATTGAGTAAGGATCCAATCAGCTGTAGAGATGCCCCCTGGGAGGGCACAACCCAGGAGGAAACAATGGTACAGATAGGCTGATGAGTTTTTGATTAACTCAAATGTCCAGTTATGTGATAAACAAAAACATAGAGCACAAAAGATAAAGGTGCTCAACTTAGGCAATCAAGGACTTGTCTGTCAATATAGAAAGTCAATGAATGCACATACTCTAAGCCCCCTCTTCCATGGGAGCAGCAGGCTCTCAGCCACAGATTAAATGGACAAACATCCCAAGCTCATCTGGCTGGTAAAGAAGATCATCTATCTTTACATACACACAATTATTCTGATAGTTATCTAATCTGGGAAACAGCTGGAAGGATTTGGCCAATGTCCCCGTTCCCGAGGGAATATGCAAATAGGGTGACAAAGAGGTGGCTGCCTTTAAGTTACATTTTGATACATTTAAGAAACAATCTACACACGTCATATAAGAAATTGATACAGCACACAGTATGAAAGATACAAATGAGACAGACATCATCAAATTCATACAATTTATTAAAGGGGTAGACATGATAGATTTTAAGGGGTACAGCTGTTGCTAGGTCTGCTCCAAATCCTCTAAAGCTTCAAAATTCTGCAACTTTGGATCTTCAGAAGAGGTTTTTAAATAAGAAAAATTATATCTTTATTAGTAGTCTCTTAATGAACTATCAATATTTCGGAGGGGAGGGGGGTTTACCATGGCTCAATAACAATACTTTCACTATTTATTCGCTAGTGTTCAGACTTTCCAGTTCAGGATCATCCCAAGTCCTGAAGGTTCTGGTCCAAAACCTGAGATGGGATCTCATGATGTCATTAAGCATTAAGCAGTAAGTACCAACCCTGCTGCTCACACATACATTCAAGCATATGCACACATCTTATTTTCCTGTTTGGAAATGAAAAGAAGAAATCCCATAAATTATAATAACAATAATAATAAAAACTTTATTTATATTCTGCCCTATCTCCCCGAGGGAACTCAGCTAAAGAGGCAGTTCCTAACCATGATACAGAAGACTTAATCTAGGCCACTTGTTTGCAGCCAGAAGTAGAGAGATAGGTAAGACTTGGCCCTTTGCCACTGATACAAGGAATGGAATACTGATACTGTATTCCATTCAATTGATGATACCATGGAAAAGGTTCTGCTCATTTTTTCAATTGATCAGAAAGAGCTTATTTATTTATTATTTATTTATTTCCTACATTTGTACCCCACCCTTCTCACCCCCAAGAAGGGGGGGGCGACTTCACAAGCACCATTCGATGCCATCACCATCATAAAAACATTCAACAGATACATTAAAAGGCATTAAAACAGTTTAAAAAACAATTAATTAAACACGCCAATTAAAATCAAAATCCCAGTAAATGCATTTTTGCAAGTTGCTTAAGTCTTCTTCTCATTTGCTGCTATTCAGTGGACGAATGCTTGGTCCCATAGCCAAGTCTTGAGTTTCCTTCTAAAAGACAGGAGGGAAGTAGCCAATCTGATGGCCCTGGGGAGAGAATTCCACAGATGGGGGGTCATTGCTGAGAAGGCCCTATCCCTCATCCCCACCAATCACATTTGCGATGGGTGGGATTGAGAGCAGGGCCTCTCCAGATGATCTCAAACTTCTTGATGATTCGTAACAGGAGATACGTTCGGACAGGTATCCCAAACTAAGCCTTTCAGATGCATTCCTCTTTTCGATTTTAGCTTCACAATGATTCCACAAATTTGATTGGGCAAAGAGTGAAAGAGTGAGCAAAGAGTGAGCACTTTTCCCTGGATATAAATGGAGTGCATGGAAGATGTAGTTTTATAAAACATTAGCTTTCTTTGCCAAAGAGTGCTGGTGCCCCATCAAACTGCAGATCCCAATACTTCATAGCACTAACTCATGGGAATTAAAGAAGTGTAAACTGCATTCTACAGTGTAGATGCACTCCCAGTGGGGTTTGCAACTAAATGGAAATGTGAATGGAATGGAAATAGGAACCTGATTCTTACAGGTTTCTATAAAACATGCTAACCTGTAATTAAATTGCAAAACTGGAGAAAAATATGCAAAATATGCTTTGGGGAATGAGGTGTAATGTCCTGTTAGCACTCTGTATCCAAATTCTTTATCCACAGATTCAACCATCCATTTCATCGAAATATCATCGAAATATCCCCTACCCCCCCCCCACCCCCGCAAAAAAATCCAAAAAGCAAACTTTGATTTTGCCATGTTATATAAGAAATGTCATTTCACTAAGCCATTGTATGTAATGGGACTTGAGCATTTATGGATTTGATAAAAACCAATTTCCAGTGGACACGAATGGCTCAGTGTATACATTCATCGATACACAGTGGGTATTTGTGTTTAAAATGTGCACACATTTCCAAGAAAAGGAAAACTGGGGTTCTATGTTGGGAGAAAAGCAAGATACTATGTAAATAGGTAAACTATACAAAATATTGTCGAAGGCTTTCATGGCCAGAATCACTGGGTTGTTGTAGGTTTTTTCCGGGCTCTATGGCCATATAGTCCGAAAAAACCTACAACAACCCAACTATACAAAATGTCACAGCCCAATAAAAAAGAAGTACAATAAAAGTGGTGGTAAGGTTCCAAGGAAGACAATAAAATCAAAAATGAGAGATTTCCACATACATTGTAATGACAGAGTAAGAACCAACATGATATAGCATTTTGAGTGTTTTACTAGGAATTTGGGAAGCCAAGGTTTAAATTCTGTACAGCTATGGGAAACCATTAGATCACCTTAGTCGAGTCACACTCTCTCAGCCTCAGAGAAAAGCAAAGGCACCCCTCCCAGACAAAACTTGCCAAGAAAACCCTGTGATATGTATGCCTTAGAATTATAAGTCAGAACAACTTGATGATACATGATAGCAAGTAGCAACATAAAAGGTTTTCAGGGGGGGAAATGGAACATAGAAGAATGCATTTGAAGCTATCTGCACAGAGCCAGGTTGATTAATATTCATAACATGAAGTCTCATGCCACAGCTAAGCAAAGTTAGGTTTAATAGGCCCAAAATACATACAAAGAGAGATGATATGTGTAATTTCAATGACTCTGGAGAGAAGAAAATGATGTTCTGTAGCAGATTTCGAAATGTGAAGTCTTCTCCAATTCTTGAAGGGCACCACGTACAAGACTCAGAATTAGATTGTTCCACGTACTGTAACCAATTACATCCGTAGCCTTTCTTACAAAATGTGGTGTGAAGATTTTTCTTCTATGAGGATATCATTCTGACCTAAAATGCTTGTTAAATTTCAGCGGCTAATTGATAAGGCCTTGTAAAATGCTAGCAGCATATTGATTAAAAGTATGTTCCGCTCAAAGCCATATGTGCGGGTTTTTCATTGTTTGAATCATGTCTTCATACAGTACTCTCTCTTTTTGCATTAATAGGGCTAATATGATCTTCAGTCAAGACAGAACATACTCTTATCAATTTGGAATGGGGTTAAGTTCCAAGAAATGGATCCTGATCTCTAACTAAGATTATAGCAACCACAACATACTTTAATGCCAATTCAATAATAAAAAAAGAGATCCACATCCTTTCAGTTTTGGCTGGCACATTTTGGTCATTTAGGTTGCTCTCTCTATGAAGATATATATAGAAGAATTAGCAAAGATCATTAGCTTGTTGCTGTTGGCCAATTATTGTCAAGTCAGCTTTGATTTTATGGCAAATCTATGAATGAGGGATTCATCTTGTAATCAAGAGTCCTGCTCAGGTTTTGCAAATTCAGAGCTATTGCTTCTTTTACTGCATCAATCTATCTGTAAGGCAGTCTTCCTCTTTTTCTACTGCCTTCCACTTCACCAAGCACTCTTTTCCAATGAGTCATGACTCTTTTCCAATGAATCATGTTATCTCATGATATGTCCAATGTTTTATAACCTTGGTTTCGTCATCTTGGCTTCTGGAGAGGTCATGAACTGAAGTTGTACTAATTTGTATCAATTAGTGCTAACCGGTGGCTGCTGTCTCAACAGAGCGGTGAAGGTACTCTAGGTTTTAATCCAGACTTCAAAGGAGTTCTCCAGGGTCCTGAAACCTGGTCTTAAAATAATTGGTAACCTTGGATAGCTCCCATAAAGGCAGTCAAAACTAGACTGGACTCACAGCCCAGCTGATATGGAAGCCACCAGCTCCCACTGGTATCAATGTAAGCATAGCCCTACATGTTCTTTGGGGATAATGAACATACCTTAACACCTTTCTACTATGAGTGACAAAGAATGTGAGTGGCTTCAAGCTTATCCTTGAATTAATCTATTTTCTACAAAGAGCATGTCTACCCTATCCAGTTACATGACTGTGCTACCATTTTAATTGGCAGACTATCTACTACAAGATCCTGGATCTATAGCTTGGTGAAATGCACAGTATTATTTTGTTGTTGTTGTTTATTCATTCAGGAATTGTAAGATTTGGACCTCATCGTAAGTGAAGACGCCTGAGTTGTAGGTTGTTGTTTATTCGTTCAGTCGCTTCCAACTCTTCGTGAACTCATGGACCAGCCCACACTAGAGCTCCCTGTCAGCCATTGCCACCCCCAACTCCTTCAAGGTCAAGACAGTCACTTCAAGGATAACATCAATCATTCTTGACCTTAATTGGCTCTTCTTCCTTTTTTTCCTTCCTTTTCCCCCATTATTATTATCTTCTCCAAGCTTTCCTGTTTTCTCATTATGAGGCCAAAGTACTTCATCTTTGCCACTAATATCCTTCCCTCCAGGAGTATGGACTAGTTTGATCTTCTTGCACTCTCGGAATTTTCCTCCAACACCACAGTTCAAAAGTGTCTATCTTCCTTTGCTCAGCCTTCCTTATGGTCCATCTCTCACATCCATAGGTTACTATGGGGAATGCCATTGCTTTAACTATGTGGAACTTCATTGCCAATGTGATGTCTCTACTCGTCACTATTTTATCGACATTGGTCATTGCTCTCCGCCCAAGAAAGAAACACCTTCTGATTTCCTGGCTGTAGTCTGCGTCTGCAGTAATCTTCGCACCTAGAAATACGAAGTCTGTCACAGCCTCCACGTTTTCTCCCTCCATTTTCCAGTTATCAATAAGTCTGATACCATCATTTTGGGTTTTTTATGTTTAACTGCAACCCAGCTTTTGCATTTTCTTTTTTCACCTGTGTTATAAGGCTCCTCAGCTCATCACTTTCAGCCATCAAAGTGGTATCATCTGTATATGTAAGGTTGTTAATGTTTCTTCCAGCAATTTTTACCCCAGCCTTGCATTCATCAAGCCCCTCACTTTGCATGATGTGTTCTGCATACAAGTTGAATGGGTTACATGAGAGTATACAGCTCTGCTATACACCTTTCCCAATCTTGAACCAGTCTGTTGTTCCATGGTCTGTGCTTACTTTTGCTACTTGGCTGTTATACAGATTCCTCAGAAGACAGACAAGGTGAACAGTATTAGTATCTAGAAAACACCACTACCCTGAACATCAAGCATCTAGAGTTATCTTCCCAAATAATTATGTATCTTGCAATGAATTTTCGTAGGATGGAATCAAGACACAGATATCAAAGCTGTTACAACTGTGTGATGCAGATACACTAAAGTAGTTCTATACCTCAGAAAGTCACACCTTTTTAATGCTTGCAGTACTCTTTGACAAATTGCATATGACATCATGCGTACATTTTAAAAATGCATGCAGTTGAAAAATGTGTACTGACATGTCTTTAAATCATTGGGGAAAGTAAAGAAATGCATACATCCCGGAAAATGGCGCAGTGGGTTAAACCCTTGTGCCAGCAGGACTGAAGACCGACAGGTTAGAGGTTCGAATCTGGAGAGAGTGCAGATGAGCTCCCTCTGTCAGCTCCAGCTCCCCATGTGGGGACATGATAGAAGCCTCCCACAAGGATGGTAAAACATCCAAACATCCAGGCATCCCCTGTGCAATGTACTTGCAGCCAGCTAATTCTCTCACACCAGAAGTGACTTGTAGTTTCTCAAGTCGCTCCTGACATGAAAAAAGAAAGAAAATGTATATAGGAAATGTGGATGAATTTGCATGGAGAAAGAAAAAAAAACCTAAATTTCAGAATGGTGGGGGGTGGGAGGGGTAGGTGAGGTATGCAGGTTGTATTTGGAGAAAGGAAACAACATTGCAAGTAAATGTTTAATAGCCCTTCCTCGCTCTCCTTTGTTTCCAGACAGCACTTCCTTCCCATTGCTCTCTCCTCCTCACTATTGAATATTCATCTCCTCCTGGCTACCACTGTACCTTAGTTTTTAAATATCTAGTAGGGATAGACTGCTTTCTTTCCTACACTTCAAATTACAGAAGAGCTTAGTTGCCTACAAGCACTTTTGGCAGTAGGTGCTGCAAGGTTTGATTGTCGTGATGTATAATCTGTACTTAGTACAAGAGGTTAGTGTTAGGACAGAATATGAAACTGGATAGTTTCCAATTGGCAAGGGGATCAGGCAAGGCAGCATTTTATCGTCCTATCTGTTTAACTTGTAAAGTGAACTTTTTACATGTAAAATGGTATCAGACCTGAAGGAAGGAGATGTGAAAATAGAAAGAAGAAATATCAACAATGCTAGGTGTGCAGGTGACGCTATGTTACTAGCAGAAAACAGCAAAGACTTGGAACAATTTCTGAAGAAAATCAAGGACGAAAGTGCAAAGATAGGTTTAGAGTTCAGTACTAAGATAATAAAAATAATGACCACTGATGATTTACAAAACTTAAGGAGACAATGAAGATCTTGAGGTATAATTTCCATTCCTTTGCTCAATCGTTAATCAGAACGGAGATTGCAGCCAAGAAATCAGAAGTCTAGGACTTCAAAAGGCAACAACGAAGGGACTAGACAAGGTACTGAATTGTAAAGATACATCATTTGATACTACACTTAGGTATTGCTCATGCCATTGGATTTTCCATTTCTATGTATGGTTGTGAAAAGCTGGACAGTGAAAAATAGCTGATAGATAGAAATCAACTCATTTGAAATGTGTTGAATACTGTAGACTACAAAAAAAAAACCCACAAATCAATGGGTTATTGGGCAGATCAAGCCTGAACTATCCCTAGAAGCCAAGATGATTAAACCAAGATGATTAAACTATCATACTTTGGCCATATAATTGGAATACATGACTGAGTAGAAAGGACAATAATGCTTGATAAGGTAGAAGGCAGTAGGAGAAGAGTAAGACTGCATTCCAGATGGATAGACTCAATCAAAGAAGTCACAGCCCTCATTTTGCAAAAACAGAACTGTTGATAATAGAGCGACTTGGAGGTGTCTCAAATATATAAATGAATGGAATGCTGAACAGATTTATTTATTTATTTATTTAAGTATTTATATTCCATCTGTCTCACCACCCATTAGGAACCCCCAGTAGTGCAGTGGGTTAAACCCCTGTGCCGGCAGGACTGAAGACCGACAGGTCGCAGGTTCGAATCCAGGGAGAGGCGGATGAGCTCCCTCTATCAGCTCCAGCTCCTCATGCGGGGACATGAGAGAAGCCTCCCACAAGGATGATAAAACATCAAACATCCGGGCGTCCCCTGGGCAACGTCCTTGCAGATGGCCAATTCTCTCACACCAGAAGCGACTTGCAGTTTCTCAAGTCACTCCTGACAAAAAAAAAACAACCCACAGGGGACTCATGGTGGATTACAATGTACATATACATGGCAAACATTCAATGCCATAGACACACAACATATATAGACAGACACAGAGGCAATTTAACATTCCAGCTTTTCTTGAGGGTATTCTGGCCACCAGGGGAGCTGTCCCTTCACCGACCATTTGTGACACTGATGAAGTACTTCCTCATTCTTTACATGCTTGCTGGAGATTTTTATGGCCTCGTAAATTAGTTAAATTAGCCTCACATAAGTGGTACCTAAATTTCCTACTTGACAGATGCAACTGTCTTTCAGGCTGCAAAGGTCGATAGCAAGCTACACAATTATTGGAAGCTCATCCGGGCTCGCCCCTCTGACTATAAACACACCACACGTTGAGTGAAGGTACAATCCTTTTTATTAAAGCTTAACAAAAAAGCCAGTAGAAATAAATATTTGTAAATATAGATAAGGTTTCAAAAAGCAATAAGGCAGTCAAAGGCAGCCAGATAAAAAGAGTGTTCAAAATGTGGCAATCAAAAACATTGTCCAAAAAACATGAAATTATAATCCAATGATATACAGACAGGAATCAAAATAAAAGCAAGAACAAACCAGACACTGCTAGTCACTTTAAGAAGCTAGAAAAACCCATGAAAACAAGACCACTTGCACAGGGATTCCATGAGCCTTACAGTTGGTTTCCAAATGATGCCTGATCTGACAATATTTTCTACAGACAAACCTTAAATCCCAAAAACTGATTTCGCTTTCCCCCAGACTTAGACTTTAATTAACGATTTTTTTGGACCTACGTAAACATTGGGACTCTTGTTCAATTCTGGCTAATCTCCAGCCGCCATCTCTGCTTATCTGACTCTTCGTTAACTCTAGCAGGTGCCTGACTGTTTTCCAAAATAGAATCTGGAAAGCTCACAGACGAAGGGAGTAAACCTTTTTCCCAAGACCTGACAGAAGTATTCTCATGAGAATGTGCCCTTTGCCTCTCATGCTCCTCTCTGTTGGTGTCTGCATGAAACTCATTGACCAAAGTGTCTCCATCTTGCACCTCAGAGTCAGTCCCAGCATCCCCCACATCAGAAGCAACAGGGGACTGATTTCCTTCCTCATTCCCCCCATCAGACACAGAAACATCAGGAGACTGAAACACATTCACAGGTTCAAGCACAGGCTCAGGTTCAATCACAGGCTGAGTCCCAACACTGATCTTAATGCAGCTGACTCCCAGCCAGCTGCGCCACAGTCCCGGTGCAGACTTTTGGCCTTGCAAAGTAAGATGAGATCCAAGGTCTTACTTTGCAAGGCCAAAAATCAGTGTCATTCCTGGAATGTACAGTAGTGAGCTTGTACCATTTTATAAATAGAAACAAATAGCAAATATAATGCTTCCATAGGAAGCCTTGGAAACATACTATAACCTGTGCCCCGTGTGCTACAACCCCCTGCTACCTGCATCAAAAATTGGCTTAGGCTCCTTAGACACAGCCATATAAAATCTAGATTACTTGCTTTGAACTGGATTATACAGCAGTGTAGACTCATATAATCCAGTTCAAAGCAGAAAATGTGGATTTTTTCGTGTCAGGAGTGACTTGAGAAACTGCAAGGCGCTTCTGGTGTGAGAGAATTGGCCGTCTGCAAGGACGTTGCCCAGGGGACCCGGATGATTGATGTTTTTATCATCCTTGTGGGAGGCTTCTCTCATGTCCCCGCATGAGGAGCTGGAGCTGATAGAGGGAGCTCATCTGCCTCTCCCCGGATTCGAACCTGCGACCTGTCGGAGAAAATGTGGATTATCTGCTTTGATAATCTAGATTATATGACAATGTAGATGGCCTTACTGTTCTATAAGGCTCCTTCCACACCACTGTATAAAATCCCACATTATCTGCTTTGAACTGGATTATATGGTAGTGCAGACTCAGATAACCCAGTTCAAATCCGATATTCTGGATTATCTGTCTTGATATTCTGAGTTAGAAGGCTGTGCGGAAGGGCCCTAAGATGTCTTCACACTCTAGAAAGAAAAGCAACTGGCAAATGAAAATGCATTCTGGCAAATGAAAATGCTCAGGAACATCCCACTATCTCTCAAGGTCAAAATTTTCCTTGGTAAGTAACATTCTCCTTTGGAATAACAAGGAGAATAGGAAAAAAAGAGATCTTCCTTGTTGTATCACAGAGGTCAAACCATCCACAGGTATGGTCAACTATCCCCCATTTTTCCTTCAGATCCTTCAAAAAAAAGCATTTCTCCTTCTCCTCCTGCACCCAAAATCTGGGACTGCTTTTGTCCTATTGTGGCAAATGCTGATGTTCATTCTTTCCTGATGGGCTGTTCAAATGTCAAGATATTTCTTTTCACTGTAAGGTCATCCTAATGAAAGAGAATGGTGCAACTCTTCTTGCATTTGGCATGAAGGGAGCCTGCTGGGGAAGAAGCTATCCTGATGACTCACTAATGTTCACAAGAATCTAGCCTACTTTTCTCTCTACCACCAGCTGTTTGATATTCTGCAGCTCTTTTTTCCTGTCTTTAAATGAAAAAAAGTTCCATCTATTTCAGATCTTGCTCGATAACGCTGAGGTATCAGAAAACTGAGCTGTGGTCTGCTTTCTTCTTCCACCAAAGGTTGCCAGTTCATTCTCTTTTTGATCTGCAACCCAACTAGCATCAGTTCCGGATGCAAAGAAGGCCAGTAAGAAGTAATTCAATGAAAAGCAGAGGATATTTGCAACCACTTGCCAACTTTCAAACTTATATGCTCAGTATTAATACATGTTTCCATTCCTGGCATCCTATCAGCTTCTCCTAAAATGTTCCATTGCATTAAAGCTATGGTTCCTCATGTTGTGATGACTCCCAACCATAAAATTATTTTTGTTGCTACTTCATATCTGTTATTTTGCAGATATGCAGGATGTATTTTCATTCACTGGACCGAATTTGGCACAAAAACCCAATATGGCCAAATTTGAATATTGGTAGGGTTGGGGGACTGATTTTGCCATTTGGGAGTTGTAGTTGCTGGGATTTATAGTTCACCTACAATCAAAGAGCATTCTGAACTCCACCAATGATGGAATTGAACCAAACTTGGCACACAGAACTCCCATGACCAACAGAAAATACTGGAAAGAGTTTGGTGGGCATTGACCTTGAATTTTGGAGTTGTAGTTCACCTACATCCAGACAGCACTGTGGACTCAAATAATGATGATCTGGACCAAACTTGGCATGAATACTCAATATGCCCAAATGTGAACACTGGTGGAGTTTGGGGAAAATAGACCTTGACATTTGGGAGTTGTAGTTGCTGGGATTTATAGTTCATCCACAATCAAAGAACACCGCCAACTATGGAACTGAACCAAATTTGGCACACAGAACTCCCATGACCATCAGAAAATACTGGAAGGGTTTGGTGCGGATTGACCTTGAGTTTTGGAGTTGTAGTTCACCTACATCCAGAGAGCACTGTGAACTCAAACAATGATGGATCTGGACCAAACTTGACAGGAATACTCAATATGCCCAAATGTGAACACTGGTGGAATTTGGGGAAAATAGACCTTTACATTTGGTAGTTGTAGTTACTGGGATTTATAGTTCACCTACAATCAAAGAGCATTCTAAACCCCACCAATGATAGAATGTCATTTCCATGCACAAAGGCCCATAGAGTTTCTAGTTTCAAAAAATCAAGGACTTAATTATTTTCCAGAGATTCTTCATAACAGCATGCAGACTATTCGAGCAATTAGCTTCACCCTGTATAAAACAGCCAGTGCTATGGGTTTTATTCGAAACTAAAAATGAACTGTGTTGTCGAAGGCTTTCATGGCCGGAATCACTGGGTTGCCATGAGTTTTCCGGGCTGTATGGCCATGTTCCAGAAGCATTCTCTCCTGACCTTTTGCCCACATCTATGGCAGGTATCCTCAGAGGTTGTGAGTTCTGTTGGAAACTAAGCAAGTGAGGTTTATATATCTGTGAACGTTCCAGGGTAAAACAAAGAACTCCAATAAAAATGAACTAGCCAAAATTCTGAATGCTGTCTCCAGATTAGGTACAGCAATTTAGGTATCATATTTAAAGTTTGGACTAAATGCTAGGTGAGACTCACAGCCTTACTGTCATGGCATCACAAACTACTCTCAGCAATGAGCAACTATTTATTTATTTATTTATTTACTGTACTTGTATACCGCTATTTCTCAGCCTAACTGGCGACTCAACGCGGTTTACAACAAAATACAACAATCAACAGCATACAATTTAAAACCATAAAAACATAATACACAGTATTAGCACATCAATAACAATCCAATGCATCTCCTAACTAAAATCGCGATCCAGTTTCGTCGTCCATATTACCAATTCTTTAATCATCACATTCAATTGCACCGAGTTAACCAAATGCCTGCTCGAACATCCAGGTTTTTAGTTCTTTTCCGGAATACCATCAGCGAGGAGGCTGATCTTACCTCCATGGGAAGGGCGTTCCAGAGCCGAGGGGCCACCACAGAAAAGGCCTTGTCTCTCGTCCCCGCCAGCCACACCTGTGAAGCAGGCGGGATAGAGAGCAAGGCCTCCCCAGAAGATCTTAGGGTCCTGGTGGGCTGATAGGCCGAGATACGTTCGGATAGGTAGGTTGGGCCAGAACCGTTTAGGGCTTTAAAGGCCAACGCCAGCACTTTGAATTGAGCCCGGTAGCAAATCGGCAGCCAGTGGAGCTGGTGCAGCAGAGGAGTTGTATGCTCCCTGCGCTCCGCTCCTGTTAGTATCATGGCTGCCGAGCGTTGGACTAATTGGAGCTTCCGAGCCGTCTTCAAAGGCAACCCCACGTAGAGAGCGTTGCAGTAGTCTAAACGGGATGTGACCAGAGCGTGGACTACCGTGGCCAAGTCAGACTTCCCAAGGTACGGGCGCAGTTGGCGCATGAGTTTTAACTGTGCGAATGCTCCCCTGGTCACCGCCGAAACCTGGGGTTCCAGGCTCAGCGATGAGTCCAGGATCACACCCAAACTGCGAACCTGCGTCTTCAGGGGGAGTGCGACCCCATCCAACACAGGCTGTAACCCTATACCCTGTTCGGCCTTGCGACTGACCAGGAGTACCTCTGTCTTGTCTGGATTCAATTTCAATTTGTTCGCCCTCATCCAGACCATTACAGCGGCCAAGCACCGGTTCAGGACCTCGACAGCCTCCTTAGTAGCAGGTGGAAAGGAGTGACAGAGTTGGACATCATCCACGTACAGATGACACCGCACCATCTCACCCAGCGGCTTCATGTAGATGTTAAACAACATGGGAGACAATATTGAACCCTGAGGAACCCCACAAGACAAAGGTTGTGGGGTTGAACAGGAGTCTCCCAGTAACACCTTCTGAGACCGACCCTCAAGGAATGAGCGGAGCCACTGTATAACAGTACCTCCAAGACCCATTCCCGCGAGGCGTCCCAGAAGGATACCGTGGTCGACGGTATCGAAGGCCGCTGAGAGGTCCAGCAGCACCAACAGGGACA
This sequence comes from Anolis sagrei ordinatus, assembly GCF_025583915.1. Classification (NCBI taxonomy): domain Eukaryota; kingdom Metazoa; phylum Chordata; class Lepidosauria; order Squamata; family Anolidae; genus Anolis; species Anolis sagrei. Next base: position 264,047,178 of record NW_026846588.1, on the reverse strand, counting down.
CACTCCCCCTGTCGAGCTCCCGGCGCAGATCATCCACTAAGGCGACCGGATCTCGGTTGGTGCTGCACAGAGAAACCTGGTGGGCAAAGCTGGGTCAAGTTCACTCCTCCAGCTTCATCCAACCAGGTCTCTGTGATGCACGTCAGATCTGCCCGTTCATCCAGGATCAGATCCTGGATGAAAGCTGTTTTACCATTGACAGATCTGGCGTTCAACAGCACCACCTTCAAACCGGAGGGACCGCCATCCTGGTTACACCAACTTACCACATCAGGAGACCACTTTGGAATTACTAATGTTGATCCACGTTCCCTAGGCCGAATTAAAGGTCTCCCTTTCCCGTATCTCCCCCTCCCCACCACGACTTCTATGGGTGCTCCCCGGCCGATGGAACACCCTCCCTCCTCCATGACGCAATCTGCACTCATAGCTTCAAGCCATGCTATATTACTTCCGAGACTCCTCAGTCCACTCCACTCCTTCCCTATACTACAGTTGGTTACCAGAAGGGTTAATAAATACCAATACCAGGGAATGGACAGCAGCATGGGTGATAGATATTACAAAATTATCAATAAAACACCTATGTATAGATCACACCTATTTGTCCTTGCAATAGACAAACCCAAAGATGTACTAGTCATCATATTGTACACATTCCAACACATTATAGAATCAAGGTTCTCTCACAATCTAGAATCACACCATGAAACTAAATCTAGAGGCCTATAGAGAGGATGTTGCGTTCTGATTTCTCTGTAAAGCTTTGAAACTGCTCTAAGGTTTTAAATTATAAATTAGCCAAAAGGGTACAATGTGTCCTTCCAGACAGGCCCTATATCTGTTTTAAAACTAAATTATATGAGTCCACACTGCCAGATAATCTGGGATAAACAGAAAACTTGGGATCACATTGTGGGATATGGGGCCTGCCTGGAAGGGCCCACTGAAATAATTGTCAATAATCCACATCAGCTGCTTAGTTACATATTTATTTATTTATTTACAGTATTTATATTCTGCCCTTCTCATGCCGAAGGAATTACAGAACACATATACGGCAAACATTCAATGTCATTATACACTAACAAGACAGACAGCTGTACATAGATAGAGGTATATATGACCCCCCCCCCCCAAGTCCACCTTTGAGCCAGTGGTTGCATTTGGTAATGGAGATCTGTTCACCTACCATGCCTCTTCCCGCTACTGAGCATAGCCACAACATGAAATCATAAGAGACAGGCCCATAGCCAGGATTTTGTTTCGGGGAGGCTGAGTTTGGTTCAGGGGGCTGAGTCTGAGTGAAAGAGGGTCTACCCTAGCAAACCTTTTGTATCGTTACCCCAATACCCTCATGCATATGGGATATATTGAACATGGTGATCAGATCATGATATGAATAAACATAACAGTTTAAATAATGTACCAGTAAGCCCTAGTAGAAGCCCCCGGTGGCGCAGTGGGTTAAAGCGCTGAGCTGCTGAGCTTGTTGATCGAAAGGTCAAAGGTTCGATTCCGGGGAGCGGCGTGAGCTTCCGCTGTCAGCCCTAGCTTCTGCCAACCTAGCAGTTCGAAAACATGCAAATGTGAGTAGATCAATAGGTACCGCTCCGGGGAAGGTAACGGCGCTCCATGCAGTCATGCTGGCCACATGACCTTGGAGGTGTCTACGGACAACGCCGGCTCTTCGGCTTAGAAATGGAGACGAGCACCACACCCCAGAGTCAGACATGACTGGACTTAATGTCAGGGGACTACCTTTACCTAAGGCCTTCTCACGGACCACCATGAGAATTTCGAGGGGGGGCTCAAGCCCCCCCCCCCCCTCCGGCTACATGCCTGATAAGAGAGTCCTGGTTCTGTCTGTGACAGCCTCAATCACTGGTGAGCCAGAAATGTCAGCCTACTTGCTCCTCCCCTCCAAGAATGATGTAGCTCCTGGCTATTAAGATGGGCTGGGGGACTTCAATCCCATGGTTGTGATTATCTAGGATTAGCAAACATGAAACAATTATGCATCCATAAGTCTAGGTTACAAATCCACAACTGCAAAACAGAATACTAGTCAATGTTATGAATAAAACAAAACATTGCAGAACATGCCCAATAATGGAAGGCAAATTGTCTTTTGAAAAAAAACACGTATTACTAATTCCAATTAATAAAAGAACATGCCCAACCCACTATCTGAAATCTAGAGGTCACACACCCCATTTACAGCATGTGGAGGGCTGCAGCCTCCACACTTCAATGTTTTTGTGGGTAGCGTTACTCAAAATACTCCCATATGCATGCCAAAAACATAACAACATCTTTTTAAAATTGGTGAGGGTGGGGGTTAGTTTTTGGAAACAACAAAATGACATGGGTGGGGTGTGTATGTAGCCAAAAAGACTATACTTTGCCTGTCCCTGCCCCGCTAGCTTCCTAGGAATGTAAGATTCTCGAGGAATGCAATTTCGAAACCACTGCAACAAGACAGAACAAATATAATGATGAAATCAACAAAACTGTGTGAGATATTCATCATTCGTTGGCCAACCGTATGCCAATCAGAAGTATTTCCCTTCCTTGACACAAAATTGCTTGTCATCTGATCTCCATGTTTAAAATTATTCTTTCCCTTCATACCAGAGCTTTGTTGCACTGAAATCAATGAACCTCCAGGTAGACAGCTCTGTAAGTAAATGAGATTTGACCAAGGGCTGCGAAAAGCTCTGTACTTCACCTGCATGGGGTTATTTTCTGAATGAAGGAAGCATTTTTCGCTCACAGTGGAGTTCCTTGCAGCTCTGTTAGATGTATTTCCTCCTTACACGGAACTGCCCCGGGCGAGCTGACATTTGGAGATATGTAGGCCAATACATTGCTTCTGTGTGAGTAATAAAAGCATAATCTTCCCAGGTAGACATGGTGTTGTTCTTTTTCCTCCCACATGTGATCACCAGCACAGATGTTGCCAAAAAAGAGACATCTGGCTTGGAGTGTGCTAATCAAGGGACCTGGCAAAGAGTAAAACCATTCACTCTGAGATATGGGCCCTGCAGGAAATGAAAAGTTGTACATGGCAGTGTTTAATGGTCCGCGCCTGTTTATACCCAGAACCTGGTCTGGGACTGGAACACTGTTGACTGCTAACATTACTTTCTAGCTTCACCTGAATCACTTGCTTGTTCAGCCTGCCAAAGTGCAGGGAACCCCTTTTTTTTTCCAACCGCTGCTTCAAAAATGTGGCCCATAAGTCAAAGTGGAGTCACTTTGCTGAACTTACCCTAGTGTCAAAGTCTATGATACCTTTATATGTACCATTTAAATAGAAGACTGTGACCCCTTAAAGAAAATATATTATCTAAGAAATGATCATGGAACATTACTAGCTGGAAAGTATTGCACTGTACGCAACAAACACAAATGTATGTCTATTTGAATAAATACAAAATCAAAAAGTTTATGATTTGGCAGCTAAACAAGCAAGAGTAGTATAGCCTCCAGACCCTTCATTGCCCGGGTATGATAACACACCAAGTGTTGTGTCTTGGTGGTGATTGTAGAGTCTTTTTCTTGATCCACATGTTCTTCCACAGTGAGGGCATTAGTTTCCAGGTGGAAGCCAACAAATGTCAAGTTAGAACAACCACGGTTAACAAGTTTGGTTGGGTTCGGATGCACAAACCAATCAGCATTAAGTTAAGCAAACTATAGTTTAGTGTTTTGTCCAAACTAAGCTAAAGTGAGGCCATTGCAGGTCATGGGGATGAAGGGAGCTATAGTTAGAGAACAAGGAACTATATACCTGTTTACATTTGCTTCTTTGAGCATTTGGTATAAGTTTGATTCAGCTAACCTGCCAGTGGTCTTGGACAAAACTACGGCACAAAATAAATTAAACATTTTAAAGAAGGAAAATGAGAATGGAGAGCTTAAACGTAGTGGCTTAAGTGATAGACTAGAACACTGGAAGACAGTTTTGAATCTTCACTCAGCCATAAAAACTGACTGGAGGATCTTGGAGAAGTTGTACTCTCTTAAGGGGAGAAAGAAAACTCCATGATAGGTTTGCCTTAGAATCCCCATGAGTTAGAAATTACTTGAAGGTACCAAAGAACAAGAGGAACATATCATAACATAGCAAAATGAGATTCATTCTATTATTAAAATATACTTTCTAAATTTCATGGTTGGTGAGGGGGTGTCCTTGGCAGCAATTTTGTAAATGTGGGCTTTTTGAAAGCCGTGTTTCTATAAGTCTATAGTTTAAAAAAAAACATACAGAATCCAAAATTTTGTATAGGAAATGATCTCTCAAGGGTGGAAGCAAAGTCATGATTAAATGAGAAAGTACTAACCAAAGGATTTTGTATGAGGGGGTAACAGTGTTCGCAAAAATAAAAAAAGGAACCAACTTCAGAAACCGGAAAAGCCCTCATGCCTTATCATGGCAAAAGAAATGTAAACAGATATAATCTTTTGAAAGACAGCCTGGCAGTGTTTGCTGAAAGTCTCGATTTCATTCCAAGAATGGGAAAATAGAACAATTTCTGATCTCGGTTTGTTTTGTAAAATGTGATTGGATATGATAGCCTGCTATGAAAAGGGACCAAGGGACATTCCCGTGATTACTGACCTTCTACAGTTAATGTTTACAGTTCATTAAAAACCTTTCATCTCTACAAATTCTTTATGAAAAACTATGTTACTGTAGAAGAGGGAAGCATTTAGAACCAAGAATGAAACACTATAGCTCTATGTGTAATACTTAGGCGATCCCTCGTATGTTGAAGATGATTGTCTTCCAGATGTGGTGTCTTGGCGGTGGGTCCATAGGTGGTTGTGGAGCCCTATTCTTGGTCCACATGTTCTCCTGCAGTGAGGACATCAGTTTCCAGAGAGAAGGTGGTTCCGGTCAGGGTTGGCTTGACACGCCTTCCTCTTGGCACGTTTCTCCCTTTCTCCCTCCATTTGTGCCTTTTCAAATTCTGCAGCACTGCTGGTCACAGCTGACCTCAAGTTAGAGTGCTCAAGGGCCAGGGCTTCCCAGTTCTCGATGTCTATGACACAGTTTTTGAGGTTGGTTGTAAGCCCATCTTTAAATCTCTTTTTCCCTGTCCACCAACAATCTTTTTTTGACCACAGACCACATTGACCAGGGACCATTCTCCAACATTAGCACCAAAAGGGTGACAAATCAGTTTTTGGTCAACATTAAATTTGATTTGATTATTTGGGGTGCTGGTTCAGAAAACTGCATTGGATAAACCACATCAGCTCTCGTTTCCAATACAGAACATATGCCATCCAGTAGTTGCCATCTGATCGGCCACAGAAAACCATATTTAATAAGCCTCACTATAATAGGTTTTCATGAGACCAGTCACTCTCATTGCAACAGTGTAGTAATGGTGAGACTGTGGACCATTTATTGCGAACTACTGGTGGTCCACGGACCACAGGTTGGGAACCACTGGCTTATATGAATGCACCCAAAAGGTTTCCCAGCCCTTTTAAATAAAATAACAATAAAAATAAAACATTTTGCACTCGCAGAGCTCAGGCGGTGTTGTATTTCAGTGTCAATGTTGACTTTCATGGAGAGGTGGCTGCCAAGGTAGCGGAAATGGTCAACATTTTCTAAGGTTACACCATTAAGCTGTATTTCTGGCATTGGTGTCCATCGAGGGTGACTGTGCTACCACGGCCCCACAGAAGCTACAAAGTAAAAGACAAGGGTTTGTTTGTTTTTGTTTTTCTGTGTTTTGCACTGGATGAAAGCCCTTGGGCATAAAAAAGAGCTACATTCCAAGTGACTCTTCCAGAGTGTCATGTGTAAAGATAGTGAAGACATCTGCCCTTGCGCTATGCTACTCTGCTGCTGAGTATGCATGCCCAGTGTGGAACACATCTCACCACACTAAAACAGTGGATGTGGCTCTTAATGAGACATGCCGCATTATCACAGGGTGTCTGCGCCCTACACCACTGGAGAAATTACACTGTCTAGCCAGTATTGCACCACCTGACATCCGCCGGGCAGTGGCAGCCAATAGTGAAAGGACCAAGGCAGAGACATCTCCAGCTCATCCCTTGTTTGGGTATCAGCCAGCACATCAATGACTTAAATCAAGACATAGTTTTCTAAGATCTACAGAGACACTCGCTGGAACACCTCAGCAAGCGAGAGTCCAAAAGTGGCAGGCTCAAACCCAGAACCTCAACCAATGGCTGATACCAAATGAGAGACTCCCCCTGGGCACACAGAAGACTGGGCGACTTGGAAGGCGCTGAACAGACTGCGTTCTGGCACCACGAGATGCAGAGCCAATCTTAAGAAAAGGGGCTACAAAGTTGAATCCACGACATGCGAGTGTGGACAGGAGCAAACCACTGCCACCTGCTGCAATGCAGCCTGAGCCCTGCCACATGCACAATGGAGGACCTTCTTGCGGCAACACCAGAGGCACTCCAAGTGGCCAGATACTGGTCAAAGGACATTTAATCAGCTACCAAGTTTGCAAAATTTGGGTTTTTTTTAATCTGTTTGTTTGTTTTGTTCTGTTAGAAATGTAATACAATGTTCTGGTTGTGGATGACACGATAAATAAATATGTGTCCAGATCACAGCAATTGAGACTAGGACCATTTTTTCCATCAGTATTGACAATTCCATAGTCTAAAATATGACTTTTTAAAAATTAATGTATAATGAGGGTTGATACACTGTTAGAAATGTAATACAATGTTCTGGTTGTGGATGACACGATAAATAAATATGTGTCCAGATCACAGCAATTGAGACTAGGACCATTTTTTCCATCAGTATTGACAATCCATAGTCTAAAATATGACTTTTTAAAAATTAATGTATAATGAGGGTTGATACATTTTAAATTCTATTGCTATTTTCATCCAAAGCAAACCCATTGAGTCAACAGAGTTACCTGCAAACCCCATACTTCAAAAACTGACTTGAGTGAGTCTACTCTAGCTGGAAGCAAATAACATATCAGAACATATATTTAAGGCACAGCTTTACTTTTAAAAAGCAATATCTTGAATTTGTCAGAGGCAACTGTGCTCAGTTTATTCAAAGGCCTCCTGTAACTACAAATCCTTCCCAATAACTTGCTTTCCACCACCTGCTTCAATAATGTGAGGAACCGTATTATTCTTAACACCTGTTGGTTTGAGGAGGATTGGCTTCACCGGTAAAGCTTTAATACTGAAATAGCATTTTGTCTCTTTATTGAAAGAATGGCTGCAATACACTTCCTGTTGAGACGCCTGAAAAGAAAGGGTTATCCAATAAGGTCAGCAAACCTGTTATTCTAAGAAAAGATTAAGGGAGGATTGCATGGCTTGGAACATGCTGAGAGCAGTCAAAGATCTCCAACAGGAGCAATCCAAGGGATTTTTGCAGCTTGAGGGGCAAAGTTAAAATGGAACCATCTCTATTCCACATACAGAAGACAAATGGAGAATGATCTGATATCAGCCTGGTGGTGGGAAATAATGGGGGACACAGGCCGAGTGAAAAATGTATTTAAAAAAATAAAATAATCACCGTTTCCAGAAACACATTTTTATGCAAATTGTTTGCGCAAAAGAATAGTAAAGGTAAAGGATTTCTCCTGACATTAAGTCCAGTCATGTCCGACTCTGGGGGTTGGTGCTCATCTCCAACTTTAAGCCAAAGAACTGGCATTGTCCATAGACACCTCCAAGGTCATGTGGCTGGTACCGGAGCGGTACTTATCCATCTATTCACATTTGCATGTTTTCAAACTGCTAGGTTGGCAGAAGCTGGAGCTGGCAGTGGGAGCTCAAACCACACCCTGGATTCAAACCTGTGACCTTTCGGTCAACAAGTTCAGCAGCTCAGCGGTTTAACCTACTGCGCCACAGGGGGCTTTTGCGCAAACGAATAGAATGGCTTTATTGTCATTGTACTATTGCGCAATGAAACGAAATGCTTTCCCTAACACACATCACAATAACACAACACACCCAACTCTCCACACTCCAACCACCACTGCACAGCCCCCCAATGCCACATCAATGCGAAACCATGGAGTTCAATATAGTTCCAGCTCTAGGATCACATTCTAGTCCAGTTTGTATCAGAGCTTGCCGACTTTATTTTTGTTGTGTTTCATCCCTGGACTGCACAAGTCTCTTGTGTCATCAAGTTTCCAGACCTCAGTGAGTAGCTAGACTAGAGATAGGATTAGGCTGAGGTATTCCTTTCCCCGCCCTGACATTCCTATCATGTTTTCCAAAAGGGCTTTGTCTTCACTCTTCCTCATTACCACTGTCTCCTCCTCTTTGATGATGTAGGAATGGAATTCTGTGAGGGAACTTCCTTTTGAAGGTATTTTTATTGCCATGTGGCCTTTTGCCATTTTTCCAGCCTCTTCTGCTTTTCTTTCTTCCTATGAGGATACACATTTGCCTCTCTCTAGGCAAAATGTAGCTGCATTGACTTTTTATTTATTTATTTATTGCTACCCGTCCCCTGCCACGCTTTGCTGTGGCCCACGTGGGGGTTCTGTGTGGGAGGTTTGGCCCAATTCTATCGTTGATGGGGTTCAGAATGCTCTGTGATTGTAGGTGAACTATAAATCCCAGCAACTACAACTCCCAAATGTCAAGATTCTATTTTCCCCAAACTCCACCAGTGTTCACATTTGGGCATAATGAGTATTCGTATAGAGTTTGGTCCAGATCCATCATTGTTTGAGTCCACAGTGCTCTCTGGATGTAGGTGAACTACAACTCCCAAACCAAAGGACACTGCCCACCAAACCCTTCCAGTATTTTCTGTTGGTCATGGGAGAACTGTGTGCTAAGTTTGGTTCAATTCCATCGTTGGTGGGGTTCAGAATGCTCTTTGATTGTAGGTGAACTATAAATCCCAGCAACTACAACTTCCACATGGCAAAATCAAACATTTTTGAGCGAAGGACATACATTGGGTTGTTAGGTGTATCTTGTCCAAATTTGGTGTCAATTTCCCCAGTGGTTTTTGAGTTCTGTCAATATCACAAACGAACATTACATTTTTATTTATATAGATTTAAACTATTTGTATTCCACCCTTCTCACCCCGAAGGGAAGTGAGGACGGAGCACAACATACAACAGCAAATATTCAGTGCTGGGACATAAATAGATTATACAAATACATAAACATTAAAATCATTAATAATTTAAAACCACTGTTTAAAACCATCTAAATCATCCGCATTGAATCTAGATAGCATGATAAGGTTTCCTGTTGCTGTGTTATTGTACTGTCCCAAAAGCTTGGTTCCACGGCCAAGATTTTACCATCCTTCTGAAGGACAGGAGGGGGTGGCTTATCTAATCTCACCAGGAAAGGAGTTTCATAGCTGAGGGACAATCACTGAGAAGGCTCTCTCTCTCGTCCCCGCCAATCACACCTGTGACAGTAGCAGGATGGAGAACAGGGCCTCCCTGGACAATTTTAATCAGCAATAGTATGATAACTGGGACCCTATTCTACACTGCTTGCACAATGCAAGTGAGCACAGCGAGTGAGAAACGCAGCTGCGGTGGAGTCGTTGCAATGGAAAGAAGGATAAAAAGAGGGGGGGGTTAATACTGTTACATTACCTCATCCTTATCCTGTCCCTCCTGAGTTAAATTATTTCACTGCTATCCTGTCGCAGCTGCGTCTCTCACTCGCTCCGCTTTCTTATGCACGTGTTCCCTTCATTAATTCCAACCCATATTATTGTTTCTTAATCTCCGTGATGGTTCATAGAGGGAGATGCGTTTGGACAGGTAAATTGGGCCAAGGCCATTTAGGGCTTTATAGGTCAAAACCAGTACTTTTACCCTTTAATAATAATCATCATCATCATCATCTTTATTTACACCCCGCCACCATCTCCCCAACGGGGACTCGGGACGGCTTACATGAGTCCAAGCCCAACAGCACATTACAATAAAATAAAAACCAAAGCACAAAACAACAGCACAGTAAAATACATAAAACATATGAATCCAGTAAGCAATATATAAAAACAATAAAAAATCATTCAAAATCACAATGACAATGAGTAGGTCGCATGTGCAAGATAAAATACTATAAACTCAGGGTGAGATAGGAATGGAGCAAATTATTTGTGGGGGAGAAGCTCATAAAAACGGGGTCGTTAAAAACAGGCCTTCATACAGATGGGAGGAAGTGTACTATAGGGGTAACAGCGTTGAGGGGGAGCAACAGTGTATGGTTGTATGGCTACTCTCCGAAAGCACAACGGAAAAGCCAGGTTTTGAGATCCCTCTTGAAGGTTTCTAAGGTGGGGGCTTGCCTAATCTCACCGGGCAATGAGTTCCAGAGTTGGGGGGCCACAAAGGAGAAGGTTCTCTCCTTTATTCCCACAAGGTGGGTCTGTGATAATGGCAGGGGCAAAAGGAGAGCCTCCCTCGAAGATTGAAGAGCTTGGGCTGGTTAATGGAGGGAGATACGGTTATGAAGGTAGGCGGGTCCCAAACCATTTAGGGCTTTATAGGTAAAATTGGGCCCGGAAAGTAAACGGAGCCAGTGAAGCTTCTTAAACAGGAGGGTTGACCGCTCCCTGTAATCAGCCCCAGTTATTAATCTGGCTGCTGAACGTTGGACGAGTTGTAGTTTCCGGGCCGTCTTCAAGGGTAGCCCCATGTTTTACCTCTTTAAAAGATGAGATTTAGTAAGCTAGTTCGCTCCAAGAGCTTTTCTAGCAAGAATGTATTTCTTTCACCTCAATAAATATTTTTGAACCTAAAGTTCTGACTCTGCAGTCCTGTGCAATCCTAAGATATAGAAGCTTATCCCATCTCATCACATGTAAGTTTCTGCTGGTTATGAAGTTTGCTTCTGGTATTCTCCTATATTTATGGTGGAATCACCACAACCAAAGGTTATTTTGAGCCTAACAGCTCAGATTCCCCAACAATTTTATTTATTGTATAAAATTGTTAAAATAGATGGAGCACAAGCAACTTAATAATTTCAGACCATAAAAACTCCTTGTTTCAGAAGACGTGCTCAAAACAAGCAGGAACACACACAAAACACAGGAACATATACAAAACAAGGGGAGAAGCACCCAACGGCAGCAACCACCTGCACAGTCGTCCAAATTTGCACAAACAAATACAGTCGGTCCGCCATATCAACATATTTTGCATACAAGGATTCAACCATCTTCAGCTTGAAAATACTTCCAACCCCACCCTCCAACCCAAAGCAAGCTTTGACTTTTGTATTTTACTTAAAGGATACCATTTTCTGCACTATTGCATACAACGGGACTTGAGTATTCATGGATTCTATGGGAGGCCTTGGAAGCAAATTCCAGTATATACTGGGGGTTCACTGAAAATGTTTCTAAAGACAGGAGGTTTTTGCAAAAACAAGAAAAAAAATAAACAAACATATTTTATACATCATTTTCTTGTTGTTTTCCATTTGGAGAAATGAAAAAGAGCAAATAAAATTTGCATCCCAAATTTTTAATTTACATCAACCTGCCTTCTATTGACAGTTCATCTGTTCTATTCTTTTCCCAACAGCATGCTGACCTTTCTATCCATATAGCAATACAAATGTGGGCGAAGGTGTTGCACAAGCTTGTTTCATATATGCGAGGAGTTCCATGGAAGGGCACATCTGGAAACAGATGGAGGTAGGTGGCAACAGAATCAATAAATAATATTATTTCTTACCTGCCCATCTGCCACTGATACAAATAGAAACACTGAAAAACAAGGAGTGAGATATATTGAAATAAATGTGTTCAGTGTCAAGATGGTTTCCTCAGAAGTTTCTAATTCTAGCTATCCAGTCAGAACCATTTTTCAAAACAGAATCTGGGACAAATGGCAACTGCGGAAGAAAGTTAGATCTGCTTAAATCCCTCACTGAGAGATGTCTCTCCTAATGCAAGGTGGCAGCTACGAAATGAGTACAAAAATATTGCCATTTTGAAATGTATTATTGATATATGCTTTTGGCAGAAGGGCAGAAACAGGTACTGTGGATGTCTACAAGCAGCTCAGAACATGTGGACTTGAAGTAAATCTTACACACACATTGCTATTTGTCACTAATTGTGAGCTAAAAGGAGAGGCTGAGACCTATCTGTTATATCTACACCAGTGTTTCTCAACCTTCCTTAATACAGTTACACAACCCCTTAATACAGTTCTTCATGTTGTGGTGACCTCCAACAATAACATTTTTGTTACTTCACAACTTCACAACTTTGCTACTTTTATGAATTATAATGTAAATATCTGAGATGCAGGATGCATTTTCATTCACTGGACCAAAAGGCCCTGCCCTAAACTACATTTCCCAGAATTCTGCTTGCTTGCCGCATTAAAGCCTCAATGTGAATGTGGTTTCTCATCTACCACAGGTAACCTTGTCTTCCCAAGCTACATTTCCCAGAATTCTGCTTGCTTCCTGCATTAAAGCCTCAATGTGAATGTGGTTTCTCATCAACCACAGGTAACCTTGCCTTCCCAAGCTACATTTCCCAGAATTCTGCCTACCGCCTTGTGTTGCCGCCTCTTCCTCCTCCGCCCTGAAGGTTTTAGTGGGGGAAAACCCTTGCTCATTCTCTAAAGGGATTTTGGGATAAAAACTAATTGTTGGGAGTTGAATCAACCCTGTGAGGTAGGCAAAGTTGAGCGACAGTAACTCCAATGTTTGCCTAGCAGTTTTCCTGTTGTTGTTGTTGTTGTTGTTGTTGTTGTTGTTGTTTCAAATGCTGGATGAGCATCTGTTGGAGGTGCTTTGATTGTGCTTTTCCTGCCTAGCAGAAGAAGGTTAGGCTGGATGGCCTCTGGGGTCTTCCAATGAAATAATACTGTTAAGTTTATGTTGGTAAAAATTCCCTAAAAATCAATGAATGTGCAAATCTTTATGAAACTTGGGGGAATTATGCCCTGGTTATGTTGTATCATTTAAAATCCAAAATTCAAGGAGATAGCTCTTGCAGTTTTTAAAATATATATATAAATATGCCTCTAGAACATGGCCATATAGCCCGAAAAAACCCACAAGAACTTATATATATATTGTTCATAAATACTTTTTAAAATTTCCAAAAATCAGTGAATGAGTGAAATGTTCTGAAACTTGGTTGGGGAGGCAACTGTGGTAAATGTGTTCTACCATTGTAGCAAGTTTCATCCCGATAGCTCTAAAATGAGGGAGAATGGAGCCCTGGAAGTTTCCCCTTTGCACAATTACTTAATGAAAAAGTAACAAAAAATTCATTATAGTGATGACATAGATCCCTAACAAAATTTTAGAAACACTTTAGAAATGATTTGCCACACCCCTAATTTAGTAATGAGAATTTAAACATGTTTTTCATTGATCATACAGGTCTAATAAATAACAACAGCAGCATATTACACTAGACAGATCAGAGTCTCAGTCCAGTGTTCATATTCCTATTGACTGCTCTTCGTGGACTATAACCTACATCATATCTCAGCACTCAGTGGTTATGATTTTTTTTTCATGTCAGGAACTATTTGAGAAACTGCAAGTCATTTCTGGTATGAGAGGATTGGCCATCTGCAAGAATGCTGCCCAGGGGATGTTTTATGTTTTTACCATTCTGTGGCAAGCTTCTCTCGTGTTCCCGCATGGGGGGCTGAAGCTGGCAGAGGGAGCTCACCTGCTCTCTCCAGATTTGAACCACTGATCTATCGGTCAGCAGTCCTGTCAGCGCAAGCGTTAACCCATTGCACCACCGAGGGCTTGGGGTTATGAATCACATTCAAGGGATAGCTCACCCATGACATGCTACAATTTCAAACCTGGTTGTTGTCACAGAAGAACTGATATCTGACACTGTGGAGGTAGGAGCAGATATTAATTCTGTTCCTCTTTGGGAAACAAATCCTCTTTGGGATTGAGAATTGTTTTCTCAGCTTCAGAAGCCTGTTGCTTTGTAAATTCCTCTGCTTGCACCCTGCTAGACGAACAGATATATTGAAGACACCACAAGTTTCCACTGTTCTCTTACATCTGAAGCAAACAAACCTTGAAAAGATGTAACCTTGAAATTTTCTACCACTTTGGAAAGAGTCAGAAAATTAAGTTTTTCCCCTGAGTGACAGCTATTTCAGAGATACGTAAAGATTTTGTGTATATGTGTATACTAAATCCTTCACATCTGCTGGGATTAAGGGTGAGGGGCCCTGTAAAACTGGAAAAAAAAGAGTTGTTGTAGGGTTTTTTGGGCTATAGGGCCATGTTCTAGAGGCATTCTCTCCTGATGTTTCGCCTGCATCTATGGCAAGCAACCTCACTACCTCTGAGGATGCTTGCCATAGATGCAGGCGAAACGTCAGGAGAGAATGCCTCTAGAAAATGGCCATATAGCCCAAAAAAACCTACAACAACCCAGTGATTCTGGCCATGAAAGCCTTCGACAATATATTGAAAAAAATATATCCAGATAAAACATATTTTATTTCATGTCGGAGAATACCACTCTAGGAATGCAAGATACTCCACTTATGCAGGAAAAACAAAATGCAAAGATACAGAATGGGGGACAATGCCTGGCTCAAGAGCAGTACATGTGAAAAAGATCTTGGAGTCCTTGTGGACAACAAGTTAAACATGAGCCAACAATGTGATGTGGCGGCAAAAAAAGCCAATGGGATTTTGGCCTGCATCAATAGGAGCATAGTGTCTAGATCTAGGGAAGTCATGCTACCCCTCTATTGTGCTTTGGTTAGACCACACCTGGAATATTGTGTCCAATTCTGGGCACCACAATTCAAGAGAGATATTGACAAGCTGGAATGTGTCCAGAGGAGGGACTAAAATGATCAAGGGTCTGGAGAACAAGCCCTATGAGGAGCGGCTTAAAGAGCTGGGCATGTTTAGCCTGAAGAAGAGAAGGCTGAGAGGAGATATGATAGCCATGTATAAATATGTGAGAGGAAGCCACAGGGAGGAGGGAGCAAGCTTGTTTTCTGCTTCCCTGGAGACTAGGATGCGGAACAATGGCTTCAAACTACAAGAGAGGAGATTCCATCTGAACATGAGGAAGACCTTCCTGACTGTGAGAGCTGTTCAGCAGTGGAACTCTCTGCCCCAGAGTGTGGTGGATGCTCCTTCTTCGGAGGCTTTTAAACAGAGGCTGGATGGCCATCTGTTGAGAGTGCTTTGAATGCAATATTCCTGCTTCTTGGCAGGGGGTTGGACTGGATGGCCCATGAGGTCTCTTCCAACTCTTTGATTCTATGATTCTATGATTCTATGAATCTGTAGGTCCTCAAATGTAGCACCATAGTTAGCTTCTGGTAAATATTGATCTTAGAGTTGTGCTGGAGGATGTAGAAATTCCTAGAAAGATGTTTGCTCTATGAATCTCTTGGTTCTTCACATAAATCTATGGACAACTTTTATGTTCAAAGTTTACCATTACACTGCCCTAAGATATTCTGGTATACAGTGTGATAGAAATGTTACAATCAGTAAACATAAATAAATAACATGGTGTCAGCTGCTGTTTCCAATGCAAAAACATTGGGTCTTGCATGAAAAACAGATTTTTCGCACAAATAGATTTTCCAAATGAAATTTTGCAGTAGGAAGAAACTTGTTGCTTTTTTGTTTTAATTTTACAGGGAGTCTTAAATGTCAAGACACTTCTTTTTTGTGGAGGATGTGAATATTAAGAAGTATTCTTTGCATCTCTACAATCTATAAGAAAATTATACAGTGCCTTGGCAATTTCTTTTCTTAAAAAAAAACCTCTCAAAAACCCATTATCTTTGCAGCATCGTTCCTGCACGTTTTTCCAGGGGGAAAGATTTGTATTAATAGGTCATTTTTATTATGCAAATACTTTTTGTGTTCTGACAAATAGCAGGGTACCTAACATTTGGCTTGTCACGAAACCAACTTAGTTTACTCGAGTCCTTAAAGAGCCCTTTGCATTAATTCAACATGAAATGTCAATGCTTCATAATTCATGACAGTACGCTGAGAGACCAATTTTCAATAGTGTTGCTCAAGGTTCAAACGAAGATTGCATCTGAAACCAAGAGAGCCCAATTGTTCCAAGAATGCTTGACAGCCTCTTTTCTGTCTCAGGTTTTTAATTTCAGGGCTTGCATATTTTAACCAAACATCACTATCTGTCACATTAATCTAACCTACTCTTAGCATACAACATAGGTATGTGCTCCTTTCATAAACCACTATTATTTAATTATAACTTCATTTGTCTGGTCACTTTTGCCTGCTGACAAAGAGAATTCCTCACAAATATGAACTTCAGTATGAGCTGAAGATTATTTGCATGGGGAGGGGAGGTATTCTGCTGTACTTTTCAGAGTGGTGCCATGGTTAGCTTGACATAGACCAGCAATGGAAAAGTGAGCAATTAGAATTGAAGAACAAAAGCTTTTTTCCATCCCAATGATATCATTTCAGGCCTAAATACACTAAAGTTCCCAGGTCCCATCAGATTTTGGAAGCCAAACAGGATGAACCCTTGTTAAAACTTAGATGGGGGACCACCATTGAATACCAGGTATTATAGTCTATAGTGGCGGCAAAAAAAGCCAATGGGATTTTGGCCTGCATCAATAGGAGCATAGTGTCTACATCTAGGGAAGTCATGCTACCCCTCTATTCTGCTTTGGTTAGACCACACCTGGAATATTGTGTCCAGTTCAGGGCACCACAATTCAAGAGAGATATTGACAAGCTGGAATGTGTCCAGAGGAGGGCGACTAAAATGATCAAGGGTCTGGAGAACAATTTATTATTTATTTATTTATTTGCTTCATTTGTATACCGCTCTTCTCAGCCCTCAGGCGACTCAGAGCAGCTTAAGGAGCTGGACATGTTTAGCCCTATGAGGAGCGGCTTAAGGAGCTGGACATGTTTAGCCTGAAGAAGAGAAGGCTGAGAGGAGATATGATAGCCATGTATAAATATGTGAGAGGAAGCCACAGGGAGGAGGGAGAAAGCTTACTTTCTGCTTCCTTGGAGACTAGGATGCGGACCAATGGCTTCAAACTACAAGAGAGGAGATTCCATCTGAACATGAGGAAGAACTTCCTGACTGTGAGAGCCGTTCAGCAGTGGAACTCTCTGCCCCGGAGGGAGTGTGGTGGAGGCTCCTTCTTTGGAAGCTTTTAAACAGAGGCTGGATGGCCATCTGTCAGGGGTGATTTGAATGCAATATTCCTGCTTCTTGGCAAGGGGTTGGACTGGATGGCCCATGAGGTCTCTTCCAACTCTTTGATTCTATGATTCTATGATCTCAGAGGGTAGAACTGGCAGAACCATCTCTAACTCTTCCTTGCCTCAGAAAATCCTATCAAAATCATGGGGTCATCATCAGTTGATATGGCACATCCACATCATTTTTACAAGAAAATGCAATTTTTAAAAAATGCGGAAGGGTTACTAGAATTGGCACAAGTGTTCCCAAAATTGTATTGAAAACCATATTAAGCCCATGGACCATGCATATATGATTTTCCCTTTACTGATGGTCTACTTGCATGACCTGTGTCATGCATGGGTTGAATCCTCCTGGACAAACATTCTCTTTCTTTTCCTGTGTCATTTTAGGTCTACAAGCAGTATGCCTAAATATCCTAAGGGTACCAGGTCCCATGTGATCCTGGGGGTCAAACAGGATCAACCTGATTTGTACTTGGATAGGAGACCGCCAAGGGATGCCAGTTGCTGTATACTATATTTCAGAAGAAGGAACCAGGAAACCACCTTTGAGTTTTCCTTATCCAAGAAAACTCTTTCAAATTCATGGGATTGCCATAAGTTGACAGCTGACTTAATGGCACATACACACACTGGGGCCATTTTTACTATGTGAAAGTTTGAGGAAAAGAAATACATTTTTAAAACATGGGGAAATACAGCTTTATCGCCAATTCCTGTTTCCACAACAAGCCAAATTTTTCAAAATCCAATTATCACAGGGACAGAAAGTGAGGTGAAATATTCTGAACCAGGGAACAGACAGAAAAAGAAGCATCATGGGGGTGTTAACCCTTTCCTGTGCTATCCAAAACTCACACACACATACACACACACACACACAAGATTTACAATTTTAAAATGTACCTGGTCTGAGTTACATACAAATTGAACTTAAGAACAAACCTACAGAACCTATATTGTTTATAACTTAGAAACGTCATGTACTGGAAAAGATCTTGGAGTCTCAAAAATGTATTGGAGCCACATTCAGCCTATGTATGGGCCACATATGTTACACTCCTTCCTACCTGATGGTCAGCTCTCATGAGTTGTATCATGCATTAGTTGGATCTTTCTGGATTCTTCCTTCTGCAAATAAACTAAGTAAAATATATGTATGTTTTATTCTATACTCTTTTAGTTTGAGGGAGATGACCAATGGGAGATACGATAAGTTTCTATAACATCATCCATGCTGTGGAAAAAGTAGAAAGAGATAATTTCTCATTTTCCCATTTCAGAAATTGGGGTCATCCAATTAAACTGATTTAGCACAGGCAAAATGCACATCTTTTTCCACCTAATTAATTGATAGAATCAGCTACCAAAAGATGCATTGATGGACCACAGGTTCAGGAAACTTTTAAAAACGGATTAAACAATGTCAAAGAGGAGAAGACCATTGATGGCTCCTATGATATGCGTTTGAACTACTATAATGTGGGCTTTCCTTTAACAATGGCTTGAAAATTTTCAGGCGGTCCAAAATAGGACAGCAAAATTGATAACTGGGACAAGGGAAAGGTGAAACTTTAATATTTTTGAAAGAAGAATCTTTCTGCAAATTTCTTCATGAATTTAGTGGAAATAAAATGTTTCATTTAAAACGCACACACAGAAATGTGGGGCAAAGAAAAATGGATAGATTTGTCCATTGTGAACAGAGGGCTTTGAGTTTGTAGCTTTCAAAACACCAGCTTTGAATTTTAATATCTACAGTCACATCTAAATGAAGATTACCACTTCTTCATCCTTCACAAATCCCTAATCCTTAATAGTTAGCTAGCAGGCAGGTAGACATGATCCTATCTGTGTAGGAAATACCTTAATTAAATTTAGCCAGCATAGATTAGCCAGTATTTCCCTTGATTTGACTTTGCTGAAGACTTGTTGACTTTCAAATTTTTACATAAACAGGAAGGAGATAAACATAAAACTGTCCATCCCAGCCTGGACCGAGCAATAAGATATCATGCCAATACTTTGCCATGTTCACTAGATTTCAGTCCATTCTCTTCATCCTGTTCAAGAGGATGGTATTACCTTGAATAGTCTCAGCCCCCCCCCCCCCGGGGGGGGGTGTTACCTGAAGAATCACCTTCTCTTATCTACATAGGACCAATCTTTACGGTAATATGGAAAGTCCCTCCTCATGGCACCTCAGACAAAAATGTAGTGTGTTGGATAGACTTCAAGAGAGAGACCTTTCAGTGGTGGCACCTGTTATTCTCCTCCAAGAGGCTCATCTGCCGCAGATACTCTATACCTTTGGATGCCAGGTGTTTTTTTTCACTCAAGTTTTTTTTTAATTCAGAGAACCTGGATTAACCCTGACTTTGTTTACTGCAGAGTAAAATTGGGTTAAAGGCTCCAGATTCCTACCAGAAATCAGTGCATATTGTGAAGACTTCTGCTCCAGCTTTGGAGTGAATATGTCTGTTTGTTTTTTATTTGTGTAGATGTGGCCAGAGTTTAAAAAACTACGGTGCCAAGTTCAGGATGTAAACTGCCATAAAAATTGTTCTAACACGTTTGCCATTTTTCTCCTTGTTTCTCTCTCTCTCTCTTACACAGTTTTCAAAGACTATCTACAGTTTACATTCATGTGCACCAAAAATGCAGATGGGCATTTTTGTACAAAAAACAGCATTTTTACTGTCCAGAAAATGCCTTCTTCATGCAGAATAAGTCCCAAGTTGTGAATAGGATTAACCACTTCAGGCTTTTCTAGGGCTTGGTCTACCATGTTTGAAGTATTTTTGGAATATTCCTCCAATCCTTGTATTGTTGTTGTTTATTCGTTCAGTCACTTCCGACTCTTTGTGATGTCATGGACCAGTCCCCGCCAGAGCTCTCTGTCAGCTGTGGCCACCCCAGCTCCTTCAAGGTCAACCCAGTCACTTCAAGGATACCATCCTTACCAAGACATTGTTTTTTGTGTGGTACTTTATCAGTCTGTAGACATGCCTTTCAGGGAAGTGGAATACCACTGGCCTAAAGACACAAGATTACTTCCTTTTTTTGCAGAGTTGTATCCATTGCTACATTAGCAATAAAACAATAGTGTACATCTGCAAATGAACTGAACAAGCAGACATAAATTACATATAGTTATCCCCGCCTTCCTCTGCTATTTTTTCCCTCAAACAACATAGAACTTTCTGAAATAAATCTAAAGTCGCCCTTGCACCTTTACTAAGACAGCACGATTTTCTTTCTTCCCCATTCCTCCTATATCCCCAATGCAAGGTCAAAGTACTGAACTCTTACTAAGGCTGGATGAAATACAAATGTTATCTTTTGAACTAGAGATGAAAAGCAATCTGTAAAAAGGAACACCACTATTTAAGATACTAGATTGAAGCAGGAATGCTGTCAAAGGAGGGAAAGAGGTCTTGGCTACTGTAAATGTTTTCCTTTGTCATCCAGTCTTGTAATCCCTTTCAAGCCATAGTAAAACTTGAAAGCATTGTTATCACCTCATTTGCTTGCTGGAATAATGCAGGCTTGTCAATTATGCTGACATTCTGGGTGATGATGTTGCTCATACTAGTTTGAATCCATGTGTCAATGTCCTCAAGAGTATCTTCAATATGAAATCCATTCAAATATTTAAACACGGCTATCATGTCCTCTTTTAACCATCCCATCTCCAGGCTAAACATACCCAGTTCCTTAACCCATTCCTTCTAGGGCATGGTTTACTTTTCCTTTTACCATTTTAGTCATCCTCCTCTGGATACATTCCAGCTTGTCCATATCCTTCCTGAATTGTGGTGCCCAGAACTGGACACGGTTTTCCAGGTGAGGTCTGATCAATTTATAATAGAGTGGGACTATAACTTCCCTCTTGTAGTTGTTCATTCGTTCAGTCGTCTCTGACTCTTCGTGACCTCATGGACCAGCCCACGCCAGAGCTCCCTGTCGGCCGTCACCACCCCCAGCTCCTTCAAGGTCAGTCCAGTCACTTCAAGGATGCCATCCATCCATCTTGCCCTTGGTCGGCCCCTCTTCCTTTTACCTTCCATTTTCCCCAGCATCATTGTCTTCTCTAAGCTTTCCTGTCTTCTCATGATGTGGCCAAAGTACTTCATCTTTGCCTCTACTATCCTTCCCTCCAATGAGCAGTCGGCTTTATTTCCTGAAGTATGGACTGGTTGGATCTTCTGGCGGTCCAAGGCACTCTCAGAACTTTCCTCCAACACAGTTCAAAAGCATCTATCTTCCTTCGCTCAGCCTTCCCTAAGGTCCAGCTCTCACATCCGTAGGTTACTACAGGGAATACCATGGCTTTGACTAGGCGGATCTTTGTTGCCAGTCTGATGTCCCTACTCTTTACTATTTTATCGAGATTGGACATTGCTCTCCTCCCAAGAAGTAAGTGTCTTCTGATTTCCTGGCCACAGTCTGCATCTGCAGTAATCTTTGCACCTAGAAATACAAAGTCTGTCATGGCCTCCACATTTTCTCCCTCTATTTTCCAGTTGTCAATCATTCTTGTTGCCATAATCTTGGTTTCCCTCTATTTTAACACTATATTCCTATTGATGCAGCTTAGATTCACATTGGATTTTTGCTGCTACATCAAACTGTTGACTTATGTTCAACCTGGTTCTACTAAGATTCCTACATCCCTTTCACATCTACAGTTATCAAGTCAGGTGTCACCCATCCTATATCTGTGCATTTCATTGTTTTTTTTTCCTGCCCAAGTCTAGTAGCATTCATTTCTCCCTGTTGAAGTTAATTTTGTTAGTTTTGGCCCTACTCATCCATCTGTTAAAGTCATTTTGAATTCTAATCCCGTCCTCTGGGGTAAAAGGGTTCAGTATTCCTTAAGTTGCAATCCTTGACTATATGCAATTACCGTACTGTCATCTTTTTTTTTTAAAGGTGCTTATTGACTATTCTACTAGAGTAGAGAGTATCTGGAAACGAACATATCCCATAGGCATACAGAGTGTTGGTGCTAATCAACAGAACTTGCTCTCTGCTAGAGACAGTTCAGAGAGTGAGACACACACACACACACACACACAATCATTACAGGGCCAGGGGGATTGATTAATGAGGAAAACTGAATTAACTACTTCTCCAGATAGCATTTAGGAACTGCATCTATCTGAGCTGCATACAATGAGAAGAGAGGGAAGACCTTTGTGGGCATCTTCTTCCATGAGAGAAATACTCCAAGGTGGAAAACCTGTGAAAATCGCAAAACAGTCCTGTGGAATTTACAATGTTAATGCCACTGTCAACACAATCTCTTGGATTGCTGGGTGACATAGGGTGCATCTACACTGCAGAATTAATGCAGTTTGACACAATGATATGGGACCCTGGGATTTGTAGTTTGGTGAAGCACCAGAACCTTTGGGCAGAAAAGCCCAAAGACCTTGTAACTCTCCAACTCTCATAATTCCATAGCATCAAGCCATGACAGTTAAACTGGTGTCAAACTGCATTAATTCTGCAGTGTAGATGCACTTTGTGAAGAAGCAACAGAATCAGCACCAGTGCTAGCACTACACTAAAGACCTTGTAAAACTTCCAGTATTCCATAGTATTGAGCCATAACAGCAAAAGTGATGTCAAGTTGCATTTATTCTACAGTATAGGTACATTAGTCAACCATGCTAGTGCTGAATGAATATTATCACACCTCCCCCACCCCATCCCACAGATTTGACATTCTTCAACAGAGGAGCAGGCACACTCCAGAGGCAGGAAGGCTCTTCCATCCAGTATTAAAGGTCTTCAGTGTATCCGGGCTGAATTCAAAGTGCTGGCGTTGGCCTTTAAAGCCCTAAACGGTTCCGGCCCAAGCTACCTATCTGACCGCATCTCTGCCTATGAACCCACCAGGACTTTGAGATCTTCCGGGGAGACCCTGCTCTCAATCCCGCCTGCTTCTCAAGCTCGGCTGGCGGGGACGAGAGATAGGGCCTTCTCGGTGGTGGCTCCTCGGCTGTGGAACGCCCTTCCTACGGACATTAGACTAGCACCATCTCTAATGGTATTCCGCAAAAAGGTGAAGACCTGGATGTTTGTGCAGGCGTTTGAGTAATTTAGTGCAATCTGGTAATGGAACATAGGAATGGAACAATGGACGACGAACCTGGACTATGCTTGGATGATGAGAAGATTGGGTACGGTTGTTTTTTGTAATAATTGTGCATTGTAATTGCTTATTGGTAATTTATGGATAATGTGTTAAGTCAATTGTTATATGTTGTATGGAACCACTGCTGTTTCTACTGTTTTTACTGTTTGTGAACCGCTGTGAGTCGCCTTCGGGCTTGAGATACAGCGGTATATAAGCAAAGTAAATAAATAAATAATAAATAAACATGGCCACCATTTGGGTCAACTGAGATTGAAGTGATGCCACTCTAGGTTATTTTGGAGAGGTTGATATAAGAGTCCTCAAAACAGTATTTCCAAACTTCTGGGATTGGGGGCCGGGGAAAGAACGGACAGAAAACATGTTGGTTTGGATAGGGAATTATTGTGATGAACAGAAGGGGGTCACAAGTGTTTAGCTGGATCTCTCTAAAGGTAACATATGGCCTACAGCAGCACAATCTTCTGTAAAAACATAGAGGCTAGCCACACTTTTTGACATGTCAATTGCTGACTGCTCGTTCTTTCAATCCTTGCAATGCGTACTGCAGATAAAATCCATAACTTTGATGTGGAATCCTCTCTTTTGTCAATTCTTTTTTCCTATGAAACTTCTTTGGGACTGCTTCCAGGCATGTGCATGGTCCCAAGGCTTGCTTACAGAAAGAGCAGACCCTTCCTTGAATCACTTTTGAATGAATGCAAAACCTCTTTTAGATGTATCACATTCAAAAGTGATAAATTGCTATTTATGTCTTTCAGTGTTTAAAATGCATTTGCAAGCTTGAAAATCCCAGATTCTACTTTTCTGACAACACTCTGGCCAGAAAAGCATGGACTTCCTGTATATGGCAGGCATGTACATCTTCCTTCGTGTTCATAACTTCATCATGCCCAAGCAGCTAGGGAGAACCCCCCCCCCTTTTCCCCCCTGTCATTGCTATGGTCCCGGAGAGAGAAAAAGAATAGGCAAAAATTTGCCGCACCTATCATATATCAGGCACAGGCAAACTTTGGTCCTCCAGGTACTTTGCCCTTTAGCTCCCACAATTCCGAACATCCGACCAGCTATTATGGGAGTTGAAGTCCAAAACACCTAGAGGGCCGAAGTCTGCCCAAGCCTGATATATACTCATGTATAACTTGAGCTCATGTATAAATTGAGAGCAAACTTTGGGACCAAAATATTTATTTCTATTTATGGTATCAGAAGTGAACCAAGGGTACAGTTGTAATGTATTTTAAAAACACAAAGTTTAAACACTTGGCATTATATTAAATGTCCTTTGACCAGTAGCTGGCCATTTGGAGTGCCTCTGGTGTTGCTGCAAGAAGGTTCTCCTGTGCATGTCGCAGGACTCAGACTGCATTGTAATGGGTGGTCTGTGGTTTGCTCTTCTCTACACTCGCATGTTGTGGACTCCACTTTGTGGACCCATTTCTTAAGGTTGGCTCTGCATCTTGTAGTGCCAGAGAGCAGCCTGTTCAGTGCCTTCCAAGTCCCCAGTTTTATGTGTGGCCAGAGGGGGAGTCTTTCATTCAGTATCAGTCATGGCTTGGGGTTCCAGGTTTTAGTCTGCTACTTTTGGACTCTCACTTGCTGAGGTTTTTCCTGCAAGTATCTCTTAGAAAACTATTGCTTGATTTAAGGTGTTGGCGTGCTGGCTGACATCAAACAGGGGATGGGCTGGAGATGTCACCGCCTTGGTCCTGTAACTGGCTACAGCTTCCCAGCAGATGTCAGGTGGTGCAATACCGGTTAAACAGTGTAATTTCTCCAGTGATTTATTTATTTACTGTCCTTGTATACCGCCGTTTCTCAGCCTAACTGGCGACTCAACGCGGTTTACAACAAAATATACAGTACACAGTATACAATTAAAACCATAAAAAACATAATACACAATATTACACGTAAATCACAATCCAATACATCTCCTAACTAAAATCGTGGTCCAATTGCATCATCCATATTACCAATCCGTAGTCGACACATTCATTGCACCGAATTAACCAAATGCCTGCTTGAACATCCAAGTTTTTAGTCTTCTTCGGAATACCATCAGCGAGGAGGCTGATCTTACCTCCATGGGAAGGGCGTTCCAGAGCCGAGGGGCCACCACAGAAAAGGCCCTGTCTCTCGTCCCCGCCAGCCGCACCTGTGAAGCAGGCGGGATAGAGAGCAAGGCCTCCCCAGAAGATCTTAGGGTCCTGGTGGGCTGATAGGCCGAGATACGTTCGGATAGGTAGAGTTGGGCCAGAACCGTTTAGGGCTTTAAAGGCCAACGCCAGCACTTTGAATTGAGCCCGGTAGCAAATGGCAGCCAGTGGAGCTGGCACAACAGAGGAGTTGTATGCTCCCTGAGTGCCGCTCCTGTTAGTATCATGGCTGCCGAGCGTTGAACCAGTTGAAGCTTCCGAGCGGTCTTCAAAGGCAACCCCACGTAGAGAGCATTGCTGTAGTCTAAACGGGATGTACCTAGAGTGTGGACTACCGTGGCCAAGTCAGACTTCCCAAGGTACGGGCGCAGCTGGTGCACAAGCTTTAACTGTGCAAATGCTCCCCTGGTCACCACCGAAACCTGGGGTTCCAGGCTCAGTGATGAGTCCAGGATCACACCCAAGCTGCGAACCTGCGTCTTCAGGGGGAGTGCAACCCCGTCCAACACAGGCTGTAACCCTATGCCCTGTTCGGCCTTGCGACTGACCAGGAGTACCTCTGTCTTGTCTGGATTCAATTTCAATTTGTTCGCCCTCATCCAGACCGTCACAGCGGCCAAGCACCGGTTCAGGACCTGGACAGCCTCCTTAGTGGAAAGGAGGGACAGAGTTGGACATCATCCGCGTACAGATGACATCGCACCCCGAAACTCCGGATGATCTCACCCAGCGGCTTCATGTAGATGTTAAACAACATGGGAGACAGTATTGAACCCTGAGGAACCCCACAAGACAAAGGTTGTGGGGTTGAACAGGAGGCTCCCAGTAACACCTTCTGAGACCGACCCTCGAGGAATGAGCGGAGCCACTGCAAAACAGTACCTCCAAGACCCATCCCCGCGAGGCGTCCCAGAAGGATACCGTGGTCGACGGTATCGAAGGCCGCTGAGAGGTCCAGCAGCACCAACAGGGACACACTCCCCCTGTCGAGCTCCCGGCGCAGATCATCCACTAAGGCGACCAAGGCTGTCTCGGTACCATGTCCCGGCCTAAAGCCAGACTGTGCCGGATCCAGATAATCAGTGTCTACCAAGAATGCCTGGAGTTGTGAGGCCACCACACTTCCAGGACTTTGCCCAAGAAGGGGAGATTGGAAACAGGCCGATAGTTGACGAATTGAGTGGGGTCCAGTGATGGTTTTTTCAACAGCGGTTTTATCACAGCTTGCTTTAAGCTGGCTGGAATTTTGCCTTCCCGAAGGGAGGCATTAACCACCACCTTCACCCACTCGCCAACCCCCTCTGGTTTCTTTGACCAGCCAGGATGGGCAGAGGTCTAGGATGCATGTGGTAGGCCTCGCCTCTCCAAGGATCTTGTCCACGTCCTCGAGTTGAACCAATTGAAATGAATCCATTAAAACTGGACAAGCAGATGCTTGTGTCTCATCCTCAGAGACTGCCGTTAAGGTGGCATCAGAATCGGAATGGATCAGAGCAACTTTGTCCATAGTAACTGAGCAAAGGCTTCACAGCGAGCTGCCGAGTTGTCAGGGGACCCTGCATGGTGGGTGTTAACAGGCCTCTGACAACTCGGAACAGTTCAGCCGGACGGTTCTTTGCAGACGCAATATTGGCCGCAAAGAAAGGTTTTGCGGGCTTTATTGCCGCGGCATATGCCCTTAAAAGGCCACAAACCGTGTTCGATTGCTCGCTCGGATCCGAACGCCACACGCCTCTCTAGTTCCCTCTTCTTTCGCTTCAACGCTGCCAGCTCCTCAGTAAACCAAGGAGCTGGTTTAGCTCGGCTACTCGAGAGGGGACGTTCTGGGGCGATCGTGTCTATTGCCCTAGCCATCTCCCCATTCCAGAGAGCGACCAGGGCATCGACAGGATCACCAACCGAGGAGGCGGGAAATTCCCCAAGAGCCGTCAGGAATCCATCCGGATCCATAAGCCTCCTGGGGCGGACCAACTTAATGGGTCCTCCACCTCTGCGGAGGTTAGGAGGTGCAGTAAGCCTAAAACTGACCAGGTGGTGGTCGGTCCATGGCAACGGAGAGATGGATAACTCCTCAACACCGCCACCTTCCTCCCATCCCTGACAGAAAACCAAGTCCAATGTATGTCCAGCGCTGTGGGTGGGGCCAGATACCTGTTGGGACAGCCCCATGGTTGCCATGGTAGACATGAAGTCCTGAGCTGCTCCAGATAGGGCGGTCTCGGCGTGGACATTGAAGTCCCCCAGCACAAGTAGCCGTTGGGACTCCAATGCCAGGTCCGAGACCACCCCCGCTAGCTCAGGTAGGGAGACTGTAGTGCAGCGAGGTGGTCGGTACACTAACAGAATCCCTATTCTGTCCCGGTCTCCCACCCTCAGGTGGATGCATTCAAAATTTGTTGACTGCGGGATGGGTCCCCTGGTCAGAGGGATGGAATCTCTATAGACCACTGCAACCCCGCCTCCCCGCCCTCCGGATCTCGGCTGGTGCTGCACGGAGAAACCTGGCGGGCAAAGCTGGGTCAAATTCACGCCTCCAGCTTCGTCCAGCCAGGTCTCTGTGATGCACGCCAGATCTGCCCGTTCATCCAGGATCAAATCCTGGATGAAAGCTGTTTTACCATTGACAGATCTGGCGTTCAACAGCACCACCTTCAACCCGGCAGGACCGCCTTCCTGGTTACACCAACTTCCCACATCAGGAGACCGCATTTAGGGTGTAGACATCCTGTAATAATGCAGCATGTCTCATCTACTGTTTTAGCATGGTGAGATGTGTTCCACACTGGGCATGCATACTCAGCAGCAGAGTAGCAAAGCACAAGGGCAGATGTCTTCTCTGTAGCTGATTGAGATCCCCAGGTTGTGCCAGTCAGCTTTCGTATGATATTGTTGTGGTTCAGCAGCAACAGCATGATGGGACTGAGGGTGCAGATGAGCATGATGGGAATGGGAATACAGATGCAGGTGTGGGATTTCAGATTTCTCAGTTTTCTCAGCCACAGTCTGTAGCTAGAGAGAAACCATTGTTATCACAGGAACGGAATGTGGCTGATAAAACAGCTAGTGAAGGTCAGACTGTGCCGCAGGTGTTAAGAAGGAGTTTACGAATTGCGGCCAAGTCTTGAGCCCATCCGTTGGTGGGAAAACTGCTTGTTAGCTGTCTGTTTTAATGTTCAATGTTTTGATGTTTTACCTATAAGTAAACTGCCTGGGAACTGATTCGGCGTCAGTTTCAACGTTGCAAAAATGGCTCGCGTTGTCTCCTGCTCTGAGCCTTGGACCTTGGAAAGAAAGCCTGCTTCATGTAACCTCATGCTATTTCCTGGATTTTATGCTGCTTCTTGCTTCAAGTTTCCTGCTTTGACTTAAAGGGAATCTATTGGATTTTTACCTTGTACTATTGACTTTTTACTGCTTATATTCTGATTTGTTTGAAACCTCACAATAAACTTCTTTCTTCATAAGTTTGGCTGGTTTGTCAGAGAGAGCAAGGTGAATTTTAGCCTGAGATACAACAGATATTATTTCTAGCGCCCACTTTTTGTTTGATATTCAAGCAGTGCTACTTGTAGGTCAGAGCACAGTCCAGGGTAACTCCCAGGTATTCGGGTGTGCTGCAATGCTATGGACCAAAATTATGGATTTTGGTATGACCTATGGATAAATTGAGGGTCATTTCATGGAGAGGGGAGACAACTAAGACTGCCTTTTGTGGTCAGATGCCCCTGCCCATCCCTCCTATTTCTATGTCCAACCATTCAACAAAGCAACCAGTGGTGATACAGAAGAGAGTCAAGGGGATTGGTGCTTTTCTTAGGTCCTCCTGGGATGAACTTGCCTTTTGCCACTCTATTTAGAGATGGGATGGTTCTGTGTGTGTGTGCGTGTGTGTTTGCGCGCGTCACATTGACCCACGGGAAAGCCGAGCCAGGTTTTTTTAAGGTTATCTTTTTACTAAAATTTCTAGACATATACATGAGTGTTGACTTTGAATTCTACCTCACCAGTCTTGTGTGTTGTATCTTATTTGGATTGTAAGCCTGAAGGCAGGAAACTGTCAAACTAATTATAAGCTGCTCTGGAAACCTTTGTGACTGAGGGGTGAGGTATGCATATATAGTTTTACACACACACACACACACACTTTACATTAATTAATAGACACACACACATATATATATACTTTAATCAATTAAAAAATTGTTGTGTCAGGAGCGACTTGAGAAACTGCAAGTCACTTCTGGTGTGAGAGAATTGGCTGCCTGCAAGGACGTTGCCCAGGGGACGCCCAGATGATTATTGATGTTTTTATCATCCTTGTGGGAAGCTTCTCTCATGTCCCTGAATGAGGAGCTGGAGCTGATAGAGGGAGCTCATCCACCTCTCCCCGGATTCAAACTTGCGACCTGTCGGTCTTCAGTCCTGCCGGCACAGGGGTTTAACCCACTGCGCCACCGGGGGCTCCAAATTAATTAATGCAAAATATGGACATATTAATTGTGTGATTAATAAATTAATTAACCAACCACACAATTAATATGTCTATATTTTATATTTAGTTGACCAAATATGTTCTGTTCCATGCTGTGAGTAGTTCATGCCATTGTCTTTGAGTAGTAGAGAATGGGGATAATTTTGTTTCCGGTGGTTTTAAAAGCATTTACCAATTTTTTTCAAATTTCTTCATATTCAGGAAGGGGAGAACTTGAGAGTAAAATAATTAATATGGGAGAAAGCACAGTTTACAGATTTTTCCCACCCTCAGACAAAAAAATAGGAAGGTTCATCTGTTTAACTTTATTTAATTGGATTCCATAATAATGAAATAAAATTTAACATACAAACTTTAAAAAATAAATGCTCTGTGCTTAGCGGTCATCACAGCACAGGAAGAATGGAAGCCGTTTATTGCTTTTAATGAGTATTGCCATTGAGTGGAATGCTTCTGGCAAGGTTGTCTTTACAGCTCAACAAATAATAGACGAGGCAGAGACTGTGATCCAACATCCCCTCAGCTTGGCATAAATAGTCCTTATGCAGAGATGTACTATGTGAGTACTACAAAACTCTTATGCAGACTAACAACATTGTGCAGCATATCCTAAATGCCACTGCCTAATGTGGAAATGTACACAACCACAAACAAAAATACAAGCTGCACAAACACATTATGTGTCATTAAATAATAATAATAATAATAATAATGCACTTTATTTATATTCTGCCCATCTCCCCTAGGGGACTCAGAGCAGATTACAGCATTTACATACACAGGCAAACATCCAATGCCTTTACAATCAAATACAATGAGATACACCAACACAAACAAAGGCAGAGGCTTCTCCTTTCATTTCCGGCTTCTGAAGGCAGTGCTCATCTCTGGCTCTGGGGAGGTGCTTTCTCCATTTTGAAGCTGAGGAGCCTAGTCACCTCCTGGTTGTGTGGCTGGCAAGATTGCTTAGAGCAGTGCTTCTCAACCTGGGGTCCCCAGATGTTTTTGGCCTACAGCTCCCAGAAATTCCAGCCCAATATTATAAGAACCTTCTTGTTTTAATAGCTTTGGGGAAATACACATTGTTTTTGTAATGCAAATTTTTCAAAACAATCAAGTTTACCAGCTTTTAGGACTTCTGGGAGTTGAAGGCCAAAAACATCTGGGGACCTCAGGTTGAGAACCACTGACTTAGAGCATTTCTCTGCCTTTTCCTGCCAAATCAGTACCTATTTATCTACTCACATTTACATGCTTTTGAACTGCTAGGTTGGCAGGAGCTAGAGATGATAGACAGGAGTTCACCCTGTCTTGTGGATTTAAACTGCTGACCTTCAGGTCAGCAGTTCAGCAGCACAACGGTTTAACCCATTGCGCCACCACAGCATTGCAAAGCATGAGAGGCATAAGGTTGAGCTTAAGGGTGGATCTATACTGTAGAACTAATGCAGTCTGGAATCACTTTAGCTGCCATGTTGCAATACTATGAAGTCGAATGAGCTGTAGTTTGGGGAGGCACAAATACATTTTGGCAGAGAAGGCTAAAGACTTTGTAAAACTGCAACTCCCAGAATTCCATAGGACTGAGCAATGGCTGCTAAAGTGGGACTGCATTAATTCTACACTATAGTGTTCCCTGTCTCGATGACATGGTAGTTACCAACCCTTGAGCGCTCCAGCTGGAGGTCAGCTGTGACCAGCAGTGCTGCTGAATTCGAGGAGGAATGAGTGGAGGGTGAAAGAGAGAAACGTGCCAGGAGGAAGGTGCATCAAGCCAACCCCGATCGGGACCGCCTTCCACCTGGAAACCAATGCCCACATTGCGGAAGAAGATGCAGAGCAAGAATAGGGCTCTACAGCCACATACGGACCCACAAGGAAACCCATAATGGAAGACCATCTTACTCGTCCAATGAGGGATCGCCTAAGTAAGTAGTTACCAACCACCAATAAGTCAGGGCAGGTACTTAATATTCTGTTTTCCTGTTCTTCCCCTCTAACTGTAATTTCTAAAAATAAAATTAAAAAACACAAGACACGCCGTAGAAGGCTTAAAGGACCCAGCTATTTTTGATGAAGTTATGGTATATCAACATCTGTATAGTCCCTGAATCTGTTTTTTTTTTTTTTTTACTTCTGCTTTATTGTTTAATTGTAAAACTTGGGGAAAGAATAAAGCAGACAGCCAGAAAAAGCACACTGCAGGAAACTCTTGATCTCTGTGTATTACAACTATGTAGAGTGCAATTTAAGTCCTCACTGTGATGAACCATGGAGCAGTCTGGAGCTTGGTAAAGCTATTTTGTAAATCCTTAAGTCTGAGAAGCATCAGTCAGCTCCATCATTATGCTGTCTGGAATATTGTATGAGTTGCAGACCCAAAAAAATCACTTGTTTGTGCTCTGCGTGAAGCTGGCTGTTCTGAGCGAATGTGGAGTTTCCTTGGCTGGGCATATTTATTAAACATAGGCTGGACAATGATCGGAATTTATTGGCATCCTGAGGATAGGGAAAATACACATTGACCAAATCTTGTTTGAATTTTTCCAATGTGTGGTCTGTGCAGCTCCTAGGAAAAGCAGACACATATCTTTTGGGTATTCCTAATCAGGAAAAAATTCTGAGTATTATATTCATTTCTCTGCTTTTTTGAATTCTACACAAATAAATGTGCACAACTAAATAGGTGAATCTTTGAAAAATGGGTAGTGCTGCACCATTTAACTAGAAGGAATGCATACTTAAGAGAATAAATGCAAGAAAGAGTGCATAGATGAGGAAACGTAGGTACCAAAATATGCACACATTTTCATAGGGAAGAAAGAAGGTTCTTGCAAATAAGAAAGGCAAGAAATTTCAGAGAAATATAACAAAATGGAGTCTCAAAAGGATATGCTTTCCTACTGATATTGCACAGCATTAGATGATCTCCAAAATCCCTTCCCTCCCTATGGTTCCATGAATAGTGATTTTAGGGATTCCAGGACTGTGCGATGTGGCTCTAGTCCCTTTATTTCACTCCTTACCTGTTCCATTCCCAGTCATCCCACATGGTGGAAAAGGTCTGAAACACTGTGGTTATTTTAAAGGTAATATTCTCCTTTAGGAACTGAACAAGAGGTGTAATGATATATCGATGAATGCTAATGTCAGGATGATTCGTAGCATTATATTCCCTATGTCTGTATCTAAGTGTGCTTATGAAAGTTGGACAGTGAAAAATCCTGATAAAGAGACAATTGACTCATTTGGGATGTTGTGCTGGAAATGAGTTCTGTGGATCTTGTGAACTGCTAAAGAGGCAAATAAATGGGTCCTAGAATTTATCAGGCCTGAACTTGCCTTAGAAACTTAAGTGACTATTGTATTTTGGCCATATGGTGAGAAGACATGACTCACTAGAAAATACATGATTGTTAAAGTAGGAGGGTCGTAGGAAAGAGGAAAGCTGAATTTGCGATGGATAGACTCAAGTAAAAAAGCCAAAGTTTTGAGTTTACAAGATTGGAGCAAAACCATTGGACTAGAGGCCATGTTGGTACAATGGGTTAAACCCTTGTGCTGCTGAACTGCTGACCTGAAGGTTGGCAGTTTGAATCTGCAGGACAAGGTGAGCTCCTGTTGTTAGCCCTAGCTCCTGCCAACCCAGCAGTCCAAAAACATGCAAATGTGAGTAGATAAATAGGTACTATTTTGATGAGAAAAGGCAAAAAGACGCTCCAAGCAATCATGCTGGCCACACGACCAGGAGGCATCTAGGAAGAACACAGGCTCCTCAGCATGGAAATGAAGAAGAGCACCTCATCCAGAGTCAGAGATAAGCACCACCTCCAGAGCCAGAAATGAAAGGAGAAGCCTTTGTCTGTGTATCTGTGTCTCATTGTATCTCATTTTAACAAGGCATTGAATATCCTTGGTTAGACCACACCTGGAATATTGTGTCCAATACTCGGCACCACAATTCAAGAGAGATATTGACAAGCTGGAATGTGTCCAGAGGAGGGCGACTAAAATGATCAAGGGTCTGGAGAACAAGCCCTATGAGGAGCGGCTTAAGGAGCTGGGCATGTTTAGCCTGAAGAAGAGAAGGATGAGAGGAGATATGATAGCCATGTATAAATATGTGAGAGGAAGCCACAGGGAGGAGGGAGCAAGCTTGTTTTCTGCTTCCTTGGAGACTAGGACGTGGAACAATGGCTTCAAACTACAAGAGGAGATTCCATCTGAACATGAGGAAGAACTTCCTGACTGTGAGAGCTGTTCAGCAGTGGAACTCTCTGCCCCGGAGTGTGGTGGAGGCTCCTTCTTTGGAAGCTTTTAAACAGAGGCTGGATGGCCATCTGTCAGGGGTGCTTTGAATGCAATATTCCTGCTTCTTGACAGGGGGTTGGACTGGATGGCCCATGAGGTCTCTTCCAACTCTATGATTCTATGATTCTATGTTTGTTTGTATCTGTTTATATACTGTAATCTGCTCTGAGTCCCCTTGGGGATAAGGGCAGAATATAAATTAAGTGTTGTTATTGTTGTTGTTGTTGTTTTTGTTGTTGTTACTATTATTATTACAGATGGCCCATGTGGTCTCATTCAGCTTTATGATTCTTATTCATAGGGTCACCATAAGCTGAAGTTGATCTGAAGGCAGTGAAGAACAACAATTCCCCTGTATGAACTTCTCCTTGTTTTGTGATATAAAGGAGAATTGTCTGCCTTGACAGCCACTTTTATGGAATCATAGGACAGACCCTTTTCAATGGCTACTCCCAGGCTCTGAAACCCTTCCCAGAAATGTTAGATTGGTGCTGTTCTTACTACAGCACCAATCTAACCTTTCTGGGAAGGGTTTCAGAGCCTTTGATTGTCAAGTTAGTAAGTTTCTTTTAATTCTAATAGACCTGTGATAATTATTTAAAGGAGAAATATTATTATATTATGTCCTGGGCTTTTATTTGTTATTCTTGCTTTTAATGCTTTTGTATTTAAATTATTTTAAGTTTATGTTCATTTGATTGCTTAGAAAAATTTGCATTACAAAAACAATGTGTATTGCCCAAAAGCTGTTAAAACAAGGAGGTTCTTATAATATTGGGCATTACACTGGAATTTACCTTTTCACCCAAATATCCGATGCTGTCAGAAAAGCTAAAAAAGTAAAATGGAATATAAGAATAAATATCCTAATGAGAGCATTAATTCTAAATGGCATCACCTGGATATCAGTCAGATCCATTTTGGTTATTTTCCGAGAAGAAAGGGGAAATCTGATTTATACGTGGCTCAGAGGTTTAGCTACATGGAGGCAAAAAGAAGGTAAGTAAAGGTAAAGGTTTCCTCTGATATTAAGTCTAGTTGTGTCCGATTCTGGGGGTGGTACTCATCTCCATCTCTAAGCCAAAGAGCCTGTGTTTTCTGTAGACACTTCCAAGGTCATGAGACCAGCATGACTGCATGGAGTGCTATTACCTTCCCGCCAGAGTAGAACCTATTGACCTACTCACATTTGCATGTTTTCGACTGCTAATTTGGCAGAAGCTGGGGCTAACAGCAGGAGCTCACCCGTTCCCCAGATTCGAACCGCCAACCTTTTGGTCAGCAAGTTCAGCAGCTCAGCAGTTTAACTTTCTGTGCCACCGGGAGGCCCTAAAAAAAGGGGGGGGTTATTGTTCCCATAATTGAGAATTTTACCTGCCAAAATGAAACATTCCTTTGAGTCCCAAATTTCTGGCACTGCTGTGACTTAAAACTCCACTTGAGTATTTAGAAACAGAGTTGAGGCATCCAAAGAAAAGGGGCAGACAAAATTCCTTTAGGAATCCAAGCACAAAAGAAAAAAGAATACTAGGTATTCATAATTTTCAGTCTCATTCTCTACAATGCTAAATATTTGGGAAGTATGATAGGTAGGAGAGAACACACACACACCATCAGCTATATCCTTTGATTGGTTATGGTCAATCTTCCCAAATAAAAAATGACTACAACTGTACCTAATCACCTTACCTAAAAGATCAGAAGAAAACTGGAATATAAACCTGCATAAAACCATACACATCTCATTCTATAGCAAAAAATGACATGTTGTCATGCCTGTCTCTGCTGCCACAGTACTATTCTGGCAAAGCAAGGGAACTGCAGCTTTCATAGTGAGCTCCAAAAATCTCTGCAGTTTTGCACTTTGCAAACAATCATCTGCCTTCGATCATCTGTCTTCCGCTGGAGTGATAATC
Organism: Anolis sagrei ordinatus; assembly: GCF_025583915.1. Classification (NCBI taxonomy): domain Eukaryota; kingdom Metazoa; phylum Chordata; class Lepidosauria; order Squamata; family Anolidae; genus Anolis; species Anolis sagrei. The sequence continues at coordinate 264,010,890 of NW_026846588.1, read as the reverse complement.
TCAGCTTTTGATTTACCTGATGTCTTTCTTTCATCTTCCTGTTCTTGTGAAACTGAAATGGATTTCAAGAAAGTACAGCAATGTTTAATCTTCAGATGATGATGATGATAATGATTATCAACAACAACAACTGTAGGACTTACTCTGTAGGATTCCTGCCAGCTACATCTTCCTGACTAGCTACTACGTGCACCTGTGGCTAATGGCATCTTCAGAGGTTCTGTTGACAGTGAGACAAGTGGAGATGACAGTGAATGTTTGCCTTTTATGTGTATGTAAACCGCCCTGAGTCCCCACAGGGAGAGAAGGCAGTCTAAACATAAGAGTAAGAATAAGAATAGGGAGGAGGAGGAGGAGGAGGAGGAGGAGGAGGAGCACAATCAGCACTGACAAGATTACCATCTGTCAGCTGCAAAAGGCCACCTTACTGGGATCTGCATCCATCATTCTCTGATACATCACATAGTTCTAGAAACTTGGGAAATGTCTGACATGTGATCCAATACAACAGTCAGCAGAGTGTATGTTGTGGACTCATCTTGTTGTATTTCAAATAATAATATTTATTTATTTATTTACTTACAGTATTTATATTCCACCCTTCTCACCCCGCAGGGGACTCAGGGTGGATTACAATGTACACATATATGGCAAACATTCAATGCCAAAGTCACACAACAGGTATAGACAGTCAGTCAAAGGCTATTTAACTTTTCTGGTCACCAGGGGAGCTGTCGCTTTCATCGTCCATCTGCGACACTGATGAAGTACTTTCCGCATTCCCCACAAGCTTTTGCTGGAGTGCTTTGCTGGAGTATTTTTATGGCCTCGTAAATTAGTTAAATTAACCTCCCCACACATAGGTTGTACCTAATTTTCCTACTTGACAGATGCAACTGTCTTTAGGGTTGCAAAGGTTGACAACAAGCTACACAATTGATCGGAAGCTCACTCTGACCCGGGCTAGCTTCGAACTCATGACCTTTTGGTCAGAAGTGATCTTAATGCAGCTGACACTCAGCCAGCTGTGCCACAGTCCTGGTGCAGAGTCTTAATAATAATAAAGACTCTGACACAAGCCAGTAAAGGTGGTCCCACACTGGGTGCAGTGCCTAAATACCTTGGCCTGTACTTGAACACAATCAGCGCTGACAAAATTACCATCTGCCAGCTGCAGAAAGCCACCTTACTGGGATCTGCACGCATCATTCGGAGATACATCACACAGTCCTAGACACTTGGGAAGTGTCCGACGTTTGATCCAATACAACAGCCAGCAGAGTGTCTGCTGTGGGCTCATCTTGTTGTGTTTCTAATAATAATAATAATAATAATAATAATAATAATAATAATAATAATAATAATATACCTGTGGGCCCCCTGGTGGCGCAGTGAGCTGAGCTGCTGAACTTGCTGACTGAAAGATTGGCAGTTCGAATCTGGGGGTTGAGTGAGCTCTTGCTGTTAGGCCCAGCTTCTGCCAACCTAGCAATTCAAAAACATGTCAATGTGAGTGTATCAGACCCTTGTCTTTTTAAAGCAAATGTAAATGTTGCAGTTAGCAAGCTTGAATCAGCATTTGAGTAGCCATGAAGTTTGGAAAGGCAATCAGTGAGGGTATCTGCATAGAGGTCACCTGGGCTTTGTAGCCTGGAGGCATCCTCTGTTTGGGAGGTGTTCACTGGTCCTTGATTGCTTGTTGTTTGGAGTCCTCCTGTTTCTGAGAGGAAATTATTGCTTACTGTCTTGATTCTGGGTTTTTTTTTTAAATAGTGGTAAACAAATTTTGATAATTTTCATGGTTAACTTCTTTCTGTTGAAATTGTCCATCTGCTTGCGGATTTCAATGCCTTCTCTGTGTAGTCTGACATGGTGGTTGTTAGGGTGGTCCAGAATTTTTGTGTGCTTAAATAATATTTTGTGTCCAGATTGGTTCATCAAGTGCTCTGCTACAGTGACTTCTCTAGTTGAATAAGTTTGCAGTGCCTTTCATCTTCTTTAATTCGTGCCTCTACACCGCCTTTGATTGTCCCTTTGTAGACTTGTCCATAGCTTCATAGTATTGTATGTTGTTTTAAGATCTTTAGATACAGAGCAGCATGCAAATATTTAAATAAACAAAAAATCTAGTTCAAACAACACATCTCATGGGTCAATGGCATAATATAATTGTATCTCTATAGTTGCTTTTTGGATAACAACTCTAATAATACCACCAACTTTTGCCCAAGTTCTAGACTTCCATGACAAATGGCATTGGCTACCCTCCCACTGAACCCAGCTTCCTTCTATTAGTTCTAGTCTGGCTCCATCTTCTCCCCCAAAAAAGCCCTCAAGATATTGGAAGGTATCATGTTTCTCCTTAATTTCCTTTTTGCCCGTCTGAACCCCATCCAGTTCTTTCCATTTTTCCTCATAAAACTTGGTTTCCATAAAGTCTTCATAGCTTTTTATGGATACATTTTCAAGACACCCAGAAGCAAATGTCAGAAAATTCCATTATGAGCCATAAAATGGTGACATTTATCGGTAAATGTCCATAAGCCATATCTATAGTCAATGTTTACCAGTAAAGGGCATTTTCCATGCCATCAGGTTTAAATGTCAAAAATTGCCTGATAATACAAAAATTACAAATGTTTCCCCATAGGCTTCCTATAAAAGAAAAGGGGGGAAATTGTAGTAACGACTGGCGAATGTCAACATTCACCAAATGTCCAACGTTTGCCATAATAGTAACCCTTGCTAAAGTTTGATTTCTTTTTCAATTTTCAGAAAAGTATTATCTCATAGCTCACAGGTGGGGAGGATACCACTTAAAAATCACACCTAAAAATATGGGATTTTTTGTTTTGTTTTTTAGATGGGGAGTAAATTTTCAGGGACTTCTTTGCTTGGGAAACAATATTATTAAAACGTATTCAAATGGCTCGAATCAGAGTTTGGCTGCAAAATAACCGTTTCCATTCCACTTCAGCCTCAAGAAAGCCCAAGCATATAATTATAAAAAGATAAAAAATGTAGATAAGTTGAGAAAGGAACTCGTAAAGGGCAAGTGGTGAGGAAGTGCTACACAGAATGAAGAGCCTGGTAGCAATTTACCTCTCTAAGCAAATGCGGACAGATTCCTACAGAGGAAAAAACTCAACGAGCAGAAAGTGGAGCTGGCAAAGCTCCAGGAGTGTTGCCAGTTCTGGTTGGAGACATTCCTGGGCGCCTTGTCATGTGACGCACGGGAGCAAGCTTTTTCCAGCACTCATTCAAGTGAGAGGCTTGCCCTTAACGGCAAAGAACTCCCTTTAGCATCATAAATAATTTCCGAAAGGAATGCACTGAGAGAGCAAGGTTGCTGGATAATAACAGCTTTTGAACTCAAGCCGCTCCTTCCCTTGGCCCAAAAATGTAGGTTGTATGATGGGTGACATAAAGGCATCCTGCAGATGGTGAGGAAGATAACAGTGCTATTCTGCATTATGCCATCTGTTTATGTATAAAACATGATGTATCACGCATCTCATGCATGCATATGAGATATTGCTGTATGTATACATGCACAAATATTGATCTGAATATATGGTATGACTCCCATGTCAGCAGGGGATATGTTCCTCAACTTACGATGGAGACAGAAAACCATGGAAAATAGTGAACCTTATTGAAATGAATGTCTTCTGCTAGAAGTGACCATAATATTTTGGTGGAGGACCTAGAAAATTCCCAGTAAGTTTACCATAGTGTAAACTGTAAACGGAGCATGCCATAAAATCACTTTTTGTTGGATGTGGATATGTGAGACTGTGAGTACTAGTCCTGCGGTTATGGGGTTTGTGCTGTATATTGTTGTTGTGTGTCTCCAAGTCATTTCCAAATTATGGCATCCTAAGGAAACCTTATCATGGGATTTTCTTGTCAATATTTGTTCAGAGGGGAATTACCTTTGCCGTCCTCTGATGCTGAGATTGCTCAAGATCTCACACTAAGTAGAGATTCAAACCCTGGTCTCCAGAGTTGTCATTCAATGCTCAAACCACTGCACTATGTTATATATACACACACATAATAGGTAAATGGTAATAATTGTATATGTGTGTAAATGTATAATTCATGCATAGTATGAATTATAGTATAGTATAATTCATGCATAGTATACTGTGGAGCCTTATTCTTGACCTGCATGTTCTCCCGCAGTGAGGGCATTGGTTTCCAGGTGGAAGGTAGTCCCAGACACGCCTTCCTCTTGGCACATTTCTCTCGCCCTCCATTTGTGCCTCTTCAAATTCTACACCACTGCTGGTCAGCACTGCCTTTGCAAGGTCAATGAATTTCTTGTGAAGGTGAAAAAAGTTTCCATGGGACTAATAGGATGGGAGATTTTGCCTATCACCAGTTCATTTGCTGTATCTGCTGGAGTTGACCCCACACTCCCTAGAAACCAGCATCAATGGCTGGTCAAGTTCTTTTATTTGCAATGGCCTAAGAAAACAGTGTCCCAAATATAAAAGGGTAAAATCATGGGTTGCATTTGGGAAGTTTTCTCTCTCTAATATTTTAAAGGCTGTGCATGATTCAATCCATGGATGTAGAATCTATGAATATGGAGGTCTGCTTGTAAATCTTTTTTTTAATGTGCATGCACTCTGGTCATTATTGCCCAATTACAATTATGCTTCAGCACACACTTTTTCCTTTGCATGCATTATAATTACATGCCATGGTTTTTGTTGCTAGTGATTTTTTTAAAGTGGTGATTTTGTAAAAATTTCTGGTAGTTCAGTTTCAGTAGACCCTTAGTATCTGGTGGGGTTTGGTTCCAGCTCCCTTGAATACCAAACTCCATCAAGTTTCATTCTTTTCAACAATGTAGTAAAATGGCATAAAATTGCCAAAAAATCTCAAAACGAGTGCTGGGGAGAGCCTGAGGAACTGTGAAATGGCAGGAGGCTACAGCAAACGATGCCTATATATCAGCATAGCACTCAGTGTGGGCCAAATAAAGCTTTCTTTTTGAAATACTTGTTCCAAAATATATACTCAACTTGTTTGGTTGACTGTGTGGGTGCAGAGCTTGTGGACTGACTATATAATATTGTGTGTCTCGGCTGGAAGTGGAAAAGATCCAAGGGAAGGACATAATGGGTTACCACACTGGGTGACAACCTTGCTGAGGGCTGATGGGAACAGCTGGGCTGTTTCAGTGGCACATGAATGTGTCCCTCCACTCCGTGCCACATGCTTTCCTTTTTCTTATGCTTATGGGAAGTGAGGGCTGACACAGAGACAGGGAACACATGTGTGCCGAATACTTTAATGCAGTTTGAAGGCAGCTCAAAAAAAAATAGTGTTTAGACAATGCGTGTCATGGGTGCACTGCACATGAAGAAGTTTTAAACCACCCTGAGTTTCCCAGAAGAGATAGGGCAGGTTACAAATAAAGCTGCCAGGCTTTGAAACTGCAAGGCTATTCAGTGCTAATCAAGTTGGCCAATTGCAACATTCACACCTGCCTCAAGGAGACAAGCGTTCTTTCTCTCACCCTGGACATTCCACAGATATATAAACCCCACGCCTAGTTTGCAACAGACCCCTCAACTTCTGAGGAGGCCTGCCATTGATGTGGGCAAAACTTCATGAGAGAATGCTTCTGGAACATGGCTATACAGCCCGGAAAACTCACAGCAACCCAGTATTATTATTATTATTATGAACCAAATCTGGGGATACTCTGAAATAGAGCCCATGATGCACACCAGATTGCATGGTAAAAGTGATAAAGGGATGGGAGTTCAGGTGATCCAAACAAGTGCATTGCTTGGGGCGGGGGATGGAAAAACACCTTGACCCTGCAGTTGGTACTATGGGTTTTAGATTCTGATTGGAGTTGGATTATCTGGTTCTTATAACCACCACTCAGGCCTTGACCCAGTAAGAAGGCTGAGAGAAGATATGGTAGCCATGTATAAATATGTGAGAGGAAGTCACAGAGAGGAGGGAGCAAGCTTGTTTTCTGCTTCCCTGGAGACTAGGACACGGAACAATGGCTTCAAACTACAAGAAAGGAGATTCCATCTGAACATAGGAAGAACTTCCTGACTGTGAGAGCCATTCAGCAGTGGAACTCTCTGCCCTGGAGTGTGATGGAGGCTCCTTCTTTGGAAGCTTTTAAACAGAGGCTGGATGGCCATCTGTCAGGGGTGCTTTGAATGCAATATTCCTGCTTCTTGGCAGGGGTTGGACTGGATGACCCATGAGGTCTCTTCCAACTCTTGATTCTATGAATCTAACCAGTACTCCTGTCAAGCCAGGGAACAGCAAATGCATGGCCAAATGAATGGACTGGGTCTGCAATTTACAAGCCTGAGAAGGGAGGGGGATCAGAAAACAAGCTTTCCAAAGGCGTGAGAAGCTTATAGCCCTTCCATCTTCTCTCAGTGGTCGCTTAGTATCCTTGACAGCCACACTTGAATAATGGAATGGATGTCCCATTGAAGAGGGGGGAAACTTGTTTTCTGCTGCTCTGGAGACCAGGACATAATAGAGAGAAATGCTTTTAAATTGGAGGAAAAGTGGTTCCACCTAAACATTAGGAAGAACTTCCTGGCAGTAAGAACTGTTGGTCAGAATTTGGTGGAGTCTCCTTCTCTGGAGATTTTGAAGCACAGGCTGGATGGCCATCTGTCCAGGGTGCTTTCATTTTGTCATCATCATAGCCAAGCATTATTGCATTCCAAGTGTAGGGCAGGATAGGCGTGGGCTGGATAAACCTTGTGGGCTCATCCCATTTCATGATTCTGATACCACACAATTGCACTGAAGGACTGAGAGATGATGACTATAAGTAAGTGGAACCCTGGAAAGTGATCCCACAGATAAAGTCTAATACAGTATTTCTCAACCTTCCTAATGCCGTGACTCCTCATGTTGTGGTGACCCCTCAACCATAAAATTATTTCTGTTGCTATTTCATAACTAATTTTGCTCCTGTTATGAATTGTAATGTAATCCAATATGCAGGATCAGGCATGTAGCCGGGGGGAGGGGCCTTGGGGGGCTTCAGCCCCCCCCCCAATTCTCATGGTGGTCCGCGAGAAGGCCTTACTGGTACATTATTTAAACTGTTATGTTTATTCATATCCATGCTCAATATATCCCATATACATATACACACACACCCCCGCCCCCCCGGATAAAAATCCTGGCTACAGGCCTATGCAGGATTTATTTTCATTCGCTGAGCCAAATTTGGCACAAATACCCCATATGCTCAAATTTGAATATTGGTGTGGTTGGGGTGTGTGTGTTGATTTTGTCATTTGGGAGTTGTAGTTACTGGGATTTATAGTTCACCTACAATCAAAGAGCATTCTGAACTCCACCAACGATGGAATTGAACCATTCCCACAACTCCCATGACCAACAGAAAATGCTGAAAGAGTTTGGTGGGCATTGACCTTGAGTTTTGGAGTTGTAGTTCACCTACATCCAGACAGCATTGTGGACTCAAATAATGATGAATCTGGACTAAACTAGGCATGAATAGACAACCAACAATGCGGTGACCAGGGGAGCATTCGCAGTTAAAACTCGTGCGCCAACTGCGCCCGTACCTTGGGAAGTCTGACTTGGCCACGGTAGTCCACGCTCTGGTTACATCCCGTTTAGACTACTGCAACGCTCTCTACGTGGGGTTGCCTTTGAAGACGGCCCGGAAGCTCCAATTAGTCCAACGCTCGGCAGCCATGATACTAACAGGAGCGGAGCGCAGGGAGCATACAACTCCTCTGCTGCACCAGCTCCACTGGCTGCCGATCTGCTACCGGGCTCAATTCAAAGTGCTGGCGTTGGCCTTTAAAGCCCTAAACGGTTCTGGCCCAACTTACCTATCCGAACGTATCTCGGCCTATCAGCCCACCAGGACCCTAAGATCTTCTGGGGGGGCCCTGCTCTCTATCCCGCCTGCTTCACAGGTGCGGCTGGCGGGGACGAGAGACAGGGCCTTTTCTGTGGTGGCCCCGCGGCTATGGAACGCCCTTCCCATGGAGGTAAGATCAGCCCCCTCATTGATGGTATTCCGGAAAAGACTAAAAACCTGGATGTTCGAGCAGGCGTTCGGTTAACCCAGTGCAATAAGTGTAATGATTGAAGGACTGGCAATTTGGACGACGAAACTGGATCACGTTTTTAGTCAAGAGATGTATTGGATTGTTTATTGATATATGTATTGTGGATTATGTTTTTATGCTTTTTAAACTGTATACTGTTGTTTGTTATAAGTTGTTGTAAACCGCGTTGAGTCGCCGGCTAGGCTGAGAAACGGCGGTATGCAAGTATAGCAAATAAATAAATAAATAAATAAACAATGACCACAGTAGGAAAGGACAATGACAATGCTAAATGGTTTACGGACTTTGATTTTGGTGACCACTGACCACAAGATGTATTTTAATTGCTGCTATTTTATTTTCTGATTGTTTTAACCAGTTATAACTGTGATATTATGTGTTAAATTTGTGTATTGTATATTGCATTGTATGTTGTAATTGTTAGGCATCGAATTGTGCCTTTTGTAAGCCGCCCTGAGTCCCCCCTAGGGGGTTGAGAAGGGCGGGGTAGAAGCACCCCAAATAAATAAATAAATAAATAAATCTCCTTATGTCCAAATGTGAACACTGGTGGAGCTTTGGGAAAACGGACCTTGACATTTGGGAGTTCTAGTTGCTGAGATTTATAGTTAACCTGCAATCAAAGAGCATTTGGAACTCCACCAACGATGGAATTGAATCAAACTTGGCATGCAGAACTCCTTTGACCAACAGAAAATACTGGAAAGGTTTGGTGGGCATTGACCTTGAGTTTGGGAGTTGTAGTTCACCTACCTCCAGAAAGCACTGTGGATCCAAACAATGATGAATCATTGATGGACCAAACTTGGCACGAATACTCAATATGCCCAAATGTGAACACTGGTGGAGTTTGGGGAAAATAGAGTTGTAGTTCAGGAGTTGCAGTTGCTGGGATTTACTTTTCACCTACAACCAAAGAGCATTCTGAACCCCACCAGTGATAGATTTGGGTCAAACTTCTCACACTGAACCCTGTGACCAACAGAAAATACTGTTTTCCAATGGTCTTTGGCGACCCCTCTGACACCCCCCTCGTGACCCCATCCCAGGGGTCCCAACCCCCAGGTTGAAAAACACTGGTCTAATATGAGTAGCATTAATTGATGCTGCAAATATTGTGATTTTATATTGTCGGTTGTGTTTATTTATACTGTTTCTTGTATTTTATTTTATTTTTAAAAATTTTATTGTTGTATAGGTCACCCTGAGTTCCCCTTCGGGGGGAGAAGGACGGGGTATACATATAGGAAACAAACAAACAAACAAACAAACAAATAAATATTGTCCCACTACGTCCCGCCTTGCAGTTTAAAATCATCCAGGGAGACCCTGCTCTCACTCCCGCCAGCGTCACAAATACGTTTGGCAGAGATGAGAGACAGGGCCTTTTCGGCTGTAGCCCCCGCCTGTGGAACTCGCTTTCCGTGGTTCTGGGACCAGGCTTTTGGACAGCAGGCATAAATAGCGCTTTGGATATGGAATTTGACTGGAATGGTGATACGGCGGTTAATACTGTTTTATTGCTTCAATTAGTCCAACGTGCGGCAGCCATGATTCTAACAGGAGTGGAACGCAGGGAGCGTACAACCCCCCTGTTGCATCAACTCCACTGGCTACCGATTTGCTACCGGGCTGAATTCAATGTGCTGGCGTTGACCTTTAAACCCCTAAACGGTTCCGGCCCAAGCTACCTATCTGACCGCATCTCTGCCTATGAACCCACCAGGACTTTGAGATCTTCCGGGGAGGCCCTGCTCTCGATCCCGCCTGCTTCTCAAGCACGGCTGGCGGGGACGAGAGATAGGGCCTTCTCGGTGGTGGGTCATCGGCTGTGGAATGCCCTTCCTATGGATATTAGACTAGCACAATCTCTAATGGTATTCCGCAAAAAAGTGAAGACCTGGCTGTTTGTGCAGGCGTTCGAATAACTAGTGCAATGATTGGTAATGAACACAGGAATGGAACAATGGATGACGAATCTGGATTATGGTTTTGATGATGAGACGATAGTGATTGGTTACTGTAGTAATTGTCTAATTTATGTAATGTGTTAAGTTGTTAAGTGTTTTTATACTGTTGCATTGAATTTTTGCTGCTTTATTGGTTGTGAACCGCCGTGAGTCGCCTTCGGGCTGAGAACAGCGGTATATAAGTAAAGTAAATAATAAATAAATAAATAAATAAATAAATAAATAAATAAATATTGTTTTAATTAATGTTCTATTTATTGTGTTAATTGTTGTTATATTGCTTTGTTATATTTAATGGCATCAAATTGTGCCAAATGCAAGCTGTCTTGAGTCATAGAATCATAGAATCAAAGAGTTGGAAGAGACCTCATGGGCCATCCAGTCCACCCCCCTGCCAAGAAGCAGGAATATTGCATTCAAATCACCCCTGACAAATGGCCATCCAGCCTCTGCTTAAAAGCTTCCAAAGAAGGAGCCTCCACCACACTCCGGGGCAGAGAGTTCCACTGCTGAACGGCTCTCACAGTCCTTTGGGGGTTGAGAAGGATGGGGTAGAAATGCTGGAAATAAATATTCTTATGTTGTACATTTGCATTGTTGTATTGTGGGGTTTGGCCTCAAGTAAGCCGCCCGAGTTCCCTTGGGGAGGTGGTGGCGGGGTATAAATAAAGTTTTATTATTATTATTATTATTATTATTATTATTATTATTATATCCTCAATTATCCATCTCTGTTCACCACTGTGGGGATTTCTGGTGTTTCCTTCTACACTGACCCAGTGAGAGGCAGATTTTAATTCCACACTTGTCCAGAGATAGGCAGTCTCAAAACATTGGAGCGCTTTCACCTGAAAGCCATCCTTCACTCATCCTGAGTGTGTGTGTTATCCTGGGATAAAAGAGTGCCTTCCCATTCAGGCTTGGATGTTATGTTCCTCTATGGCAGTGTTTCTCAACCTGTGGGTCTGGACCCCTGGGGGGCGAAGGGGGTGTCAGAGGGGTCGCCAAAGACCATCAGAAAACAGTATTTTCTGTTGGTCATGGGGGTTCTGTGTGGGAAGTTTGGCCCAATTCTATCATTGGTGGGGTTCAGAATTCTCTTTGATTGTAGGTGAACTATAAATCCCAGCAACTACAACTCCCAAATGTCAAGACTATTTTCTCCAAACTCCACCAGTGTACACATCTGGGCATATTGAGTATTCGTGCCAAGTTTGGTCCATCTCCATCATTGTTTGAGTCACAGTGATCTCTGGATGTAGGTGAACTACAACTCCAAAACTCAAGGTCAATGCCCACCAAACCCTTCCAGTATTTTCTGTTGGTCATGAGAGTTCTGTGTGCCAAGTTTGGTTCAATTCTATCGTTGGTGGAGTTCAGAATGCTCTTTGATTGTAGGTGAACTATAAATCCCAGCAACTACAACTCCCAAATGTCAATTCTATTTTCCCCAAACTCCACCAGTGTCACATTTGGGCATATTGAGTATTCATGTGAAGTTTGGTCCAGATCCATCATTGTTTGAGTCCACAGTGCTCTCTGGATGTGGGTGAACTATAATTCCAAACTCAAGGTCAATGTCCACCAAACCTTTCCAGTTTTTTCTGTTGGTCATGGGAGCCCTGTGTGCTAAGTTTGGCCCAATTCCATCATTGGTGGAGTTCAGAATGCTCTTTGATTGTAGGTAAACTATAAATCCCAGCAACGACAATTCCCAAATGACAAAATCAAATTTTTTGAGTGGAGGACATAAATTGGACTGTTAGGTGTCTTGTGTCCAAATTTGGTGTCAATTCCCCCAGTGGTTTTTGAGTTCTGATGGTAGCACGAACTAACATTACATTTTTATTTATATAGAAGATGATGATTCCATGATTCTATGATTCTGGTGTTTCCTTCTATACTGACTCAGTGAGAGGCAGAGTTTAATTCCACACTTGTCCAGAGATAGACAGTCTCAAAACATTGGAGCAGTTTCACCTGAAAGCTATCCTTCACTCATCCTGTGTGTGTGTGTGTTATCCTGGGATAAAAGAGTGCCTTCCCATTCAGGCTTGGATGTGATGTTCCTCTATGGCATGGAATCAGTCTGATTGGCTCTGGTGCTCTCTCCCAGTCTTGCGTCTCTTTCTCCTGGGAAGCCAAGGCACCTCTTTCCTGCATCTCTTCCTCCGTCTCCGGCTTTCTCTGCCTCCCGGTAGGCTGCGCTGCGGGTTGGGGCTCGCCCCCTTCCCTTCCTTCCCCTTCCCCTCCCTCTTTCCCCTCGGAAGCCCCCCTCCTTCCCTGGCTCCGGAGTTGCTACCGAGGACGCTTCCCGGCTCGGCTCCAGTCCCGCGTTGCGCGCTGAAGAAGCAGCAGAAGGCAGAGAGACTCCTCCTGGCAGATCTCTCCACTTGCTTCTGCTTCTCCCTTTCTTTCCCTCTTCATGGATACCTTACACCGAGAGGAAGCCGTCCAGCTCCGAAGCGGGTGAGTGCCATTACTATCATATATATACAGAGGACTCACATTGCATTGCTTTTGCAAGGGGCGCGTGGGAAGAAGGAACCGCTTGGAGTTGTCCAGGGCGCGTTGAGGGGCGCGCAAAAATGCGAGCTGGAGGGAGAAACTTTCTTCTAGTTTCTGGGACGAATGGATGAACTTGGGTCTTTTGGTGGCGACTGGGCTGCTCTTGGCAAACTCCAGAAACCCTGTGCTAGTCACAACTCCCATTCCTTGCCTCTTATTCCTGTTGATGCTCTTGGAAAACTGGAGAACCTTATCCTCCTCCAGTTTGGTTTTGCGTTTTGTCCCACACTTGGTGCAAGGTGCAACTCTCCCAAACCAACGCGTTGCTTTGGGCACCTCTCCGGTTTTCAGCCACAGATTTGAGGAAGGGATCCTCTTTTTTTCCCAAACCCTTAAGATCGGTTCACCTGCCAGCTCTTTCCCTTGGAAGGAAGGAGAAGATCCCTTCTCTCCCTCTCTCTGCCTTGCGCCTTAACAGATGCAACTGCAACAGAGCAGATGCAAGAGAGCTCGGGTTTGCCTCGATTTTTAGGTGTATTTCCGCGCTCGGGGAAAGGCTGGTGTGGTTCATCGTGGGCTCCCAAGCCTTCTGCATTCTCCACGGCAAAAATGTGTGTGTGTTTGTGTCGGTTTCGTCCCCGATTCCCTTCGAAACGGAAGCCTGGCTCAGTCGGAAGGGAAGCCATGCGCTCATTGCGCTCTGCTCTCTCTATGGAGAGAGGTTTGCAAGCAAACGCGGGACCTCATCACACTAAGGAATGGATCCACTTTAAATCCTGCCTCCTGCAGAATTCTGGAGCTTGTAGTTTAGGGAGGGAGGTCCTTGGCTTCACTAAACTACAAACCCCAGAATTCTGCAGGAGGCAGAAACCGGATTGAAAGTGGATCCATACTCTAGCTGTGATGAGGCTTCTTTTCTCAGGTTGGTTTTCATGGAAGGGGCGAGAGACACCAACACACACCCGCAGAGGAGGGTGCTGCAGCTCTTGTGGCTTATCACACTTGAGGAAAAAATCCACTTAAAATCCGGATTCTGCCTCTTGCAGGATTCTGGGGTATGTAGTTTATGGAGGAGCCTTCACTAAACTACAAACCCCAGGATTCTGCAGGATTTTTCCCCTTTCTGTAGTGTGATGAAGTAGTTGGAGAAGAACGGGGCTCTTCCTTTATTGGGGATCCCGCCGGGAATTTCTCAAACGTGAATCGTTTTGGAGCTCTCCGCGGTTCATGCATTTTCTCGATGAGTTGGGTGCATGTAGGTTTTCTTGGGGAGAGGAGGTGTAGGTAGGGTGCATGTATCACTATCTACACACTGTAGAATGGATGCTTTTTGGAGACGGTTTGCAAAAGAAGGGATCTCTCTTGGTTCAGGCATTTTCTCAATGAGTTGGGTGCGTGTAGGTTTTCTTGGGGAGAGGAGGTGTAGGTAGGGTGTATGTATCACTATCTACACTGTAGAATGGATGAAGTTTAACCCCACTGCAGCTGGTCGCATTAAGGTAAAGGTTTTCCCTTGACATTAAGTCAAATCGTGTCCTACTCTGGGGGTTGGTGCTCATCTCCATTTCTAAGCCGAAGGTTGTTGTCCGTAGACACCTCCAAGGTCATGTGGCTAGCATGACTGCATGGCGCTCTGGAGTGGTACCTATTGATCTACTTACATTTGCATGTTTTTGAAGTGCTAGGTTGGCAGAAGCTGGGGCTAACAGTGGGAGCTTACCCCGCTCCCCAGATTCAAACCTGCGACCTTTTGGTCAGCAAGTTCAGCAGATCAGCGCTTTAACCCACTGCGCCACCAGGGGCTCCAATGGTCGCACTCCAAACCTTTTCATCCCCTGCCCCTCCAAACTGCAAGCTTTGAGCCCATGGCAGTGGAAGTGCCAAACTACACCCATTCTACACTGTAGAATGGGGTCAAATTGCAACCATTCTAAGGTGTAGCTGCTTAGGAGGAGATGGTGCTCCCCCTTAGCTACAAACCTCCATACTGATCTAGGGGGGACTTGACTCACAGCATAGGCATCTTGGAGGGCAAGCCTTCTCCAAAGGAGGTGGGTCCTTGGAATGGGTTTGCCTTTCCTTGGCTGGCAATTGTGGAAAGAAGAGGCTCCTGAGCAGGTGCAGAGTGCCCTAAAGCGCAACCCCAGTTAGGAGGGTCGTAAACAGAGCAAGCCAGACTTGACACCCTTTTTTTTGGATCAGTTTGTCAGTTTCTGTAGAGATTAAGATTTATGAAGGTGGGGAAATGTTATGCATGCACTAATGAGGTCAGTGGGTGGGTGTGAGTATTGGGTGGAGATCCAGGACACCGTGACCCCCCCGCCCCCAGTGTTAATCATAAATATATGTATATTCATGGAACTGACTAGGTCAATTCTGTCCTTTCATACTGTCCTACCTTGCAAGGTTGTTTTGGGGATCCTACCTATGCTTGCTTTTAGCCCATTGAAGGGACAGTGAGCTGTCAGTGGATGCATCTACATTTCAGAGTTGATGCAACTTGACACCACTTTAACTGCCATGGGAATCCTAAGAGTTGCCATTTCACAGGGTCTCCGGCCATCTCTGGTGCCTCATCAAACTTCAACTCCAGGATTCCATACCATTGAACCATGGCAGCTAACGTAGTACCGAACTGCTTTAATTCTCCAGTGTGGAGGCATTCTCAGACTGCTCTACCTTGAGGGGTTGTTGTGGGATCAGTTTGTAGGGGGTGGAATGCCACCTAAACTGCCTTGAGGAACAGTGAGTGTCCTATGTGTAGTAGAAGGCTTTCATGGCCATAATCACTGGCTTGTTATGCGTTTTCTGAGCTGTATGGCCATGTTCCAGAAGCATTATCTCCTGATGTTTCACCCACATCTATGGCAGGCATCCTCAGAGGATGTGAGGTCTGTTGGAAATTAGCCAAGTGGGTTTATATATCTGTGGAATGTCCAGGGTGGGAGAAAGGACTCTTGTCTGCTTGGGGCAAATTTTGAATGTTGCAATTAGTCACCTTGATTAGCATTTAATGTCCTTGTAGCTTCAAAGCCTGGCTGGTTGCTGCCTGGGAATCCTTTGTTGGGAGATGTTAGCTGGCCATAATTGTTTCCTGTCTGGAATCCCCCCCCCCCCCCCGCCTTTTAAGTGTGGCTCTTTATTTACTGTGCTGATTTTAGAGTTTTTCAATCAATACTGGCAGCCAGATTGTGTTCATTTTCATGGTTTCCTCTGTTGAAATTGCCCACATGCTTGTAATAAATAAAGAGCAACACTCAAAAACCTCCCAACAAAGGATCCTCCCAGGCAGCAACCAGCCAGGCATGGAAGCTGCAAGTCCATTCAATGCTAATCAAGGTGGCCAGTTGCAACATTCACATCTGGCTCAAGCAGGCAAGAGTTCTTTCTCCCACCATGGACATTCCATAGATACGTAAACTCCACTTACCTAGTTCCAA
Organism: Anolis sagrei ordinatus; assembly: GCF_025583915.1. Classification (NCBI taxonomy): domain Eukaryota; kingdom Metazoa; phylum Chordata; class Lepidosauria; order Squamata; family Anolidae; genus Anolis; species Anolis sagrei. The sequence continues at coordinate 263,994,852 of NW_026846588.1, read as the reverse complement.
CAGACCTCACAACCTCTGAGGATGCCTGCCATAGATGTGGGCAAAATGTCAGGAGAGAGTGCTTCTAGAACATGGTCATACAGCCTGGAATACTCACAGCAACCCAGTGAGTGTCATGTCATTGATAAAGAAATATTTGGAAACAAATCCCTATTCCCCTTGTCATTGGTGACAGTTACTTCTGAGTAAATGCAAGGCAAGGGTTTTCCATTATGCTACTCAATTTGAAAATAAGCCAAACTATGTTTAATGGCTTTTAGGTGCTTCTGTATATTATTCCAACTCCTTGAAATATAGGTTTCCTCGCTGGAAGATTTTGGGTGCAGGAGGGGGAACTTGGGTGAGTCCTGTATTACAACTGCAATGCAAATTTCCAAATAAATTTGGGGAAAATGTACATTCTACCAGATGACACATTTGGTCATTATTGATTCCAAAAGAGGTTGGATTTGCAAAGGGTGAAGGCGTTCCCCTTTGAATCCCTTTCTCCCAGTATGTGTAGGTTGCATTTGTCATTTTCCTCAGCCAGTGTGTATGGCTTGAATATGTAACTTTTGCAACACCATGCAGCTTGTACCAGAGTGTGATCCTTAGATATATAGAACTGCAGTCTAGGGATGTGTCTGTCTGTGGCTGTGCAAAGGAAACTCTATCTAGATGAGAGAATAAACAGATCTCTCTTTCTACTGCCTGGGGAAAAATAAAAACCTTTTGCCTGCTTTTGTGGGTTCCTTTCCCTTTCTTTTCTATTCCTGGTGGAGATGTTTCTTTTGTGCCATCCGCTTTTATTGTTTGGAAGACTGGAGGTGTTGGGTGCCTTCTTGTGCTTCTCTTCTCCACGATTCAATTAAAAGAAATGCAAGTGGAAAGGGAACTTCAAGGCGGGAATCAAGCCATAAATAGACAGCGCCTCCAAACACCTCCGATTTTTCCTCTGGTTTAAAAGCAGAACTGCTAGAGGAAATCCATCATCTTCTTTCCTTTGGCACCTTGTCTGGCTGGCTTTCATTGCAATCAAACAACCCTGGTTTGCGTTCCAGCAGAATATCTAAACTAGGTTTGTTCTTCGCAGACAGTAACGCAGTGAAGTTCCTTCAATGTTTAGCAAATGCTTGTTTCCTTCTCTTTTTCTCTCTCTCTCTGCCTCCTCCCTTGTGCCCCTTCGTGAAACATTGTTCAGCTCGCTGCTGGCAATGTAAGAAATTGCAAAGACATTGCTGTGTGGAATATAGAAAAGGAAGGAATGCTTAGCAGTCGAGTAACAGCTAGGTGGAGAAACTGCCAAAGCTTCCCAGAGTTGGAGAAGAGCTGCTAAAACGATAATAAGGAAAGAGAGAAACATTTGCAACGACTAGGGTTGCATCTATCTAAACCAGTGGTTCTCAACCTTCCTAATGCCGCGACCCCTTAATACAGTTCCTCGTGTTGTGGTGACCCCCAACCATAACATTATTTTTGTTGCTGCTTCACAACTGTAATTTTGCTACTGTTATGAATTGTAATGTAAATATCTGAGATGCAGGATGTATTTTCATTCACTGGACCAAATTTGGCACATATACCCCATATGACCAAATCTGAAAACTGTTGGGGTTGGAGGGATTGATTTTGTCATTTGGGAGTTGTCATAGGAGCATAGTGTCTAGATCTAGAGAAGTAATGCTACCCCTCTATTCTACTTTGGTTAGATCACACCTGGAATATTGTGTCCAATTCTGGGCACCACAATTCAAGAGAGATATTGACAAGCTGGAATGTGTCCAGAGGAGGGCGACTAAAATAATCAAGGGTCTGGAGAACAAGCCCTATGAGGAGCGGCTTAAGGAGCTGGGCATGTTTAGCCTGAAGAAGAGAAGGCTGGAGAGGAGATATGATAGCCATGTATAAATATGTGAGAGGAAGCCACACGGAGGAGGGAGCAAGCTTGTTTTCTGCTTCCTTGGAGACTAGGACGCGGAACAATGGCTTCAAACTACAAGAAGGAGATTCCATCTGAACACGAGGAAGAACTTCCTGTGAGAGCTGTTCAGCAGTGGAACTCTCTGCCCCGGAGTGTGGTGGAGGCTCCTTCTTTAGAAGCTTTTAAACAGAGGCTGGATGGCCATCTGTCAGGGGTGATTTGAATGCAATATTCCTGCTTCTTGGCAGTGGGTTGGACTGGATGGCCCATGAGGTCTCTTCCAACTCTTTGATTCTATGATTCTATGACTGCTGGGATTTATAATTAACCTACAATCAAAGTGCATTCTGAACTCCACCAATGATGGAATTGAACCAAACTTGGCACACAGAACTCCCATGACCAACAGAAGGGTTTGGTGGACATTGACCTTGAGTTTTGGAGTTGTAGTTCACCAATATCCGGAGAGCACTGTGATCTCAATGATGGATTTGGACCAAACTTGGCACGAATACTCAATATGACCAGATGTTAACACTTGTGGAGTTTGGGGGGGAAAGAGCTTGACCTTTGGGAATTGTAGTTGCTGGGATTTATAGTTCACTTACAATGAAAGAGCATTCTGCACCCCACCAATGATAGAATTGGACCAAATTCCCACACAGCCTCCATGACCAACAAAAAAATTGTGTTTTCTTATGGTCTCTGGTGACCCTTCTGACACCCTCCTTGTGACCCCTTAGGGGGTGTCAGAGGGGTCACCAAAGGCCATCAGAAAACACAGCATTTTTTTGTTGGTCATGGGGGTTTTGTGTGGGAAGTTTGGTCCAATTCTCAACCTGGAGTATTTCTCAACCTCCAGGTTGAGAAACACTGAGCTACACTGTAAAATGAATTCAGTTTGACACCACTTGCCATGAGCTCAATGTGATGGAATCCCGAGAGCTGTATTTTTATTTATTTATTTGTCACATTTATATCCCGCCCTTCTCACCCCGAAGGGGACTCAGGATGATTTACATAATTGGCATTATTCCATGCACTCTTTCTTGGGAGGCTTTTAGAATCATAGAATCGAAGAGACCTCATGGGCCATCCAGTCCAACCCCCTGCCAAGAAGCAGGAGTATTGCATTCAAATCACCCCTGACAGATGGCTATCCAGCCTCTGTTTAAAAGCTTCCAAAGAAGGAGCCTCCACCACACTTTAGGGCAGAGAGTTCCACTGCTGAACGGCTCTCACAGTCAGGAAGCTCTTCCTTGTGTTCAGATGGAATCTCTTTTCTTGTAGTTTGAAGCAATTGTTCCTTGTCCTAATCTCCATGGAAGCAGTAAACAAGGAGATTAGGACAAGGAACAATGGCTTCAAACTACAAGAAAGGAGATTCCATTTTAAACAGAGGCTGGATGGGCATCTGTTGGGGATGCTTTGATTGTACTTTTCATGCATGGTAGGGGGTTGGACTAGGTGGCCAATGTGGTCTTTCCAACTCTGTGATTCAATGTTGTGATCAATGGATTGTGTAGAGTCTGGTAAACAATACACATGGGGACTACTAAGACTCTGTTGATATCAGTGATATTCCTGTAATATGAAGGAGGAGACTGATAAGTCAATACGGTTAAATTATGATTGTGATTTAGGAATTCAGGGATACATCTGCACTGTAGGATTAATGCAGTTTGACCCATTTTAATTGCTATGGCTCAATGCTATGTTATTATGTGTCCAATTGTGTCCAGTTCTGGGCACCACAATTCAAGAGAGATATTGACAAACTGGAATGTGTCCAGAGGAGGGCGACTAAAATGATCAAGGGTCTGGAGAACAAGCCCTATGAGGAGCGGCTTAAGGAGCTGGGCATGTTTAGCCTGAAGAAGAGAAGGCTGAGAGGAGATATGATAGCCATGTATAAATATGTGAGAGGAAGCCACAGGGAGGAGGGAGAAAGCTTGTTTTCTGCTTCCCTTGGAGACTAGGACGCGGAACAATGGCTTCAAACTACAAGAGAGGAGATTCCATCTGAACATGAGGAAGAACTTCCTGACTGTGAGAGCTGTTCAGCAGTGGAACTCTCTGACCCGGAGTGTGGTGGAGGCTCCTTCTTTGGAAGCTTTTAAACAGAGGCTGGATGGCCATCTGTCAGGGTGATTTAAATGCAATATTCCTGCTTCTTGGCAGGGGGTTGGACTGGATGGCCCATGAGGTCTCTTCCAACTCTTCGATTCTATGATTCTATGAGAGTTGTAGTCTGATGAGGCACCAGCATTCTTTGGCAGAGAAGACTAAAGGCCCTGCAAAACTGCAGCTCCCATAATTCCATAGCACTGATCCATGGCACCTGATGTGGTGTCAAACTGCATTAATTGTACAGTATAGATGCATCAAGTTCAAATCTCCATTAAACGATGTTCTTTCTTCTGTAACCTTGGGCCATTCACTTTCTCTTTGACCTACTTTGCAGGGTTGGTGTAAGAAAAAGATGTAGTAAATATGTGAGAGGAAGCCACAGGGAGGAGGGAGCAAGCTTGTTTTCTGCTTCCCTGGAGACTAGGATGTGGAACAATGACTTCAAACTACAAGAGAGGAGATTCCATCTGAACATGAGGAAGAACTTCCTGACTGTGAGAGCCATTCAGCAGTGGAACTCTCTGCCCCAGAGTGTGGTGGAGGGTCCTTCTTTGGAAGCTTTTAAACAGAGGCTGGATGGCCATCTGTCAGAGGTGATTTGAATGCAATATTCCTGCTTCTTGGCAGGGGGTTGGACTGGATGGCCCATGAGGTCTCTTCCAATTCTTTGATTCTATGATTCTATTTGGAGGGGAAATAACAATGCTCACTTCTTGAAGACCATTGAAGGAACTGGGGATAGTGAAATAAATTTACCTAATAATAGGCTTGACAAAGAAACAGCTGACTTCTGTTTTCCTAAGGTTCACAGCCTTGTACAGCCCATTGGCACAGACCGAAAAGAGAGACATCCAAATGCAAAGCATGATTAAGGTCTGGTGGGATTTGTTTTAACCGTGAAAGCAAAACAAAGGAGAACTCTTTGCCCCACAAACTTTTGCTTTCATGCAGAAGGTTGGTTCAGCGGTGTTGTTTCTATTCTCTCCATGCGCCTACCCAAATAATGAAGTATGCAAGGCCTGCTTGTGTTAATTATTTATTGATCTTTTTGCATTGGAGTCCCATCTTTTGTCCAGTGGGTGTGGGGTTAGTCTCTAAAAAAACAAAACAAAACCGCAACAGCCCAGTGAGAACATTAGTTTGAAAGACATCAAGACTTGTGGCTTTTCCATACATAAGCTCTGTGGCTGTGGGTAAAATTTGAAAACAAGACTCTCGCATACAGATTATTCCTTCCTTTTTTCGAACATGAAAATGTAATGCCAGATTCAAACAAGAGTTACTGATTGGAATGGTTTAGATTTAGGAAGTTTTACATTTTGGATGGAAGAGTCCAACTAGTCCAACCCCTGTTGTGAGTTTCGAACATCCTCTTTGTGCATAGCTTAACTTGTTTGCTTTGCTGTTTGAATAAAGGAGTCCATATCATCAATAGCCTTGTTTTGAAAGGTATCATATTTTGATCCGATCACGAACTGAAAGCCTGGCAAGACTACTTCTGTGTTGCTTTATTCCATTATCAGAAAGGACATAAACAAAGACTTCAACTCTCAAAAATCACTGTGAATTTTAAAGTCTGATGACTACACAAAGAAACAACCAAAGGTCTCTTAAACTTTAACCTGCAGTGGATGCAGCTGCAGCTATGGAAACCCACATTCTATGCAGAATCTTGGGAGTTGTAGTTTTACAATATCTTTAGTCTTCTCTGCCATAGGGTGCTGGTGCCTCACCAAACTACAACTCCCAAGATTGCATAGCACTGAGCCATGGCAGTTAAAATGGAGTCAAACTCAAGGGTCTGAAGAACAAGCCCTATGAGGAGCGGCTTAAAGAGTGGGTATGTTTAGCCTTCAGAAGAGAAGGTTGAGAGGAGACATGGTGAAGGCCATGTATAAATATGTGAGGGGAAATCATAGGGAGGAGGGAGCAAGCTTGTTTTCTGCTGCCCTGGAGACTAGGATAGTGAATAATAATAATAATAATAATAATAATAATAATAATAATGATGTGTGGGATCTGCATGCATTAGTCACCGATACATCACACAGTCCTAGACATTTCGGACGTGTCCGACGTGTGATCCAATACAACGGCCAGCAGATTGTCTGCTGTGGACTCATCTTGTTGTGTTTCAAGTAGTAGTAGTAGTAGTAGTAGTTTTGGAGCACAATACTCTTGATCGTGTTAAAAAACAAAGTATGAATCGTCGATGTTGCAATCCCAGGTGACAGCAGGATTGAAGAGAAACAACTGGAAAAGCTGACACGATATGAGGATTTAAAGATTGAACTGCAAAGACTCTGGCACAAGCCAGTCAAGGTGGTCCCAGTGGTGACCTTGGCCTGCACTTAAGACCTTGGCCTGCACTTAAACACAATTGGCACTGACAAAATTACCATCTGCCAGCTGCAGAAGGCCACCTTACTGGGATCTGCACGCATCATTCGCCGATACATCACACAATCCTAGACACTTGGGAAGTGTCTGACTTGTGATCCAATACAACAGCCAGCAGAGTGATCTTGTCTGCTGTGGACTCATCTTGTTGTGTTTTAAATAACAACAACAACAACAACAACAAAACTTTATTTATACACCTGAACATTAGGAAGAACTTTCTGACTGTGACAACTGTTCAGCAGTGGAACTCTCTGCCCCAGATTGTGATGGATGCTCCTTCTTTGGAGACTGGATGGCCATCTGTCAGGGATGCTTCGAATGCGATTTTCCTGCTTCTTGGCATGGGGTTGGACAGGATGGCCCACAAGGTCTCTTTCAACTCTATGATTTTATGATTAAATGAAACTACATTAATTCTGCAATGTAGACGCTCACAGAATTTCCATCCAGTGTGTAAGGAAACAAGCAAATCCCTGTATTCCACGATCTTATCCCAGATTATCTACTTTGAACTGGATTATATGAGGCTCCTTCCAAACAGCTAAATAAAACCTCACATTATCTGTTTTGGACTGGAATATATGGCAGTGTAGATTCAGATTTACACTGAACCCAGTTCAAAGCAGATATTGTGGGATTTTTTGCTTTGATATTCTGGGTTATAGAACTGTGTGGAAGGGCCCTGAGTCTACACTGCCAGATAATCTGGGATCCGCAGATAATCTGGGATCATATCCTGGGATATAAGATAGTATAGATCTAGCCTGAGTCTACACTTATCATTATAATGCTATTCAAACACAGCTGCATGGAATCTATATTGAACTGGATTATATGGCAGTGTGGACTCAGATAATCCAGTTCAAAGCAAATATTGTGGACCATCTGCCTTGATACTATTCTGGGTTATATGGCTGTGTGTAAGGGCCCTGAGGCCCCTTCTACACTGCCAGATAATCCAGGTTATCAAAGCAGAAATGTCATATTATCTGATTTAAACTGGGTTATCTTAGTCTACACTATGATATAATCCAGTTCAAAGCAGATAATCTCAATTTTATATGGCAGTGTAGGGCCCTTCCACACAGCCATATAACCCAGAATATCAAGGCAGATAATTCACAATATCTGCTTTGAACTGGATTATCTGAGTCCACGCTGCCATGTAATCCAGTTCAATGTGGATTTTATACAGCTGTGTGGAATGGGCCCCAGAAGGGGCCTCAGGGGACATAGTGGCCACACTTCTACTCTTCTTTTAAGGCCTATTTTTGTTTTTAATTCTACATGGTAGTATTGGTGGTGCCTCGAAAACAGCTTTGGTGATTGCTTTTTGCCTGGGGGCACCCCTGCTTTTCCTGTATTCATGCCCCCATCTACACTGCCATATAATGCAGTTTGAAACTGCATTGTATGATCAGTATAGACCAGGCATGGGCAAACTTCAGCCCTCCAGGTGTTTTGCTTGTACTTACTTAAGCCCTTGTAGATCAATAATGATGGTCTTCCAGATGGTCTTGGTGGTGGGTCCATAAGTGGCTGTGGAGCCCTATTCTTGATCCTCATGTTCTCCCACAGTGAGGACATCAGTTTCCAGGTGGAAGGCAGTCCCGGTCAGGGTTGGCTTGACATGCCTTTCTCTTGGCACGTTTCTCCCGTTCACTCTGCATTCATGCCTCTTCAAATTCTGCAACACTGCTGGTCATAGCTGACCTCGAGTTCTCAAGGGTCAGGACTTCCCAGTTCTATGTGTCTATGCCACAGTTTTTGAGGTTGGCTTTAGACCCATCTTTAAATCTCTTTTCCTGTCCACCAATATTCCTTTTTCCATTCTTGATTTCGGAGTAGAGTAACTGCTTTGGGAGAAGGTGATCGGGCATTCGGACAACGTGGCCAGTCCAGCAGTGTTGATGGTGCAGTTGCATCGCTTCAATGCTGGTGGTCTTTACTTCTTCCAGCACACTGACATTTGTCCGCCTGTCTTCCTAAGAGATTTGCAGGATTTTTTGGACACAACAATGATGGAATCGTTCCAGGAGTTGCGTATGACGCCTGTAGACAGTCCACGTTTCACAGGCATTAGGCTGCTAGGAATTGTGGGAGTTAAAGTCCAAACACCTGGAGGGCTGAAGTTTGCCCATGTCTGTTATAGACTCATATAATGCAGTTTAATGGGGCCCTAGATAGTTTGTGGAACTTCAAACTATTTATTTATGGTGACCTTATGAATTTCATAGGTTTTTCTATGGCAAGGATTTTTCAGTGGTGTTTTTACCAAGGTATATATTAAGATATAGATATATAGATAGATATAGAGCTATGATTTATGACCCATTTGTTCCCCAAGTTAACAATAACTTTTTGTAGGTTATGTAATATATATACTGAATTTTTTGAACATAAAACTATAATCTCCTCTGAATCGCTGTTCTGTGTAAAAAGTGGAAAATAAAAATGGGAATGGAAAAAAAATACTAAAAGTGACAGAGGTTTTTTCAGAGTCTTGATTCATGAATGAGTTGACAGGAGAGGTGCGTAAAGGGGAAATAGATAAGAAGTGTTTGCCACTCTTTCCTCTCCCAGGGGATGTGGTTAAGGTGTGAGCAGCTCAGGTGTGTCTTGGAGAGAAAGTCTGCCAAATGCTTCCGTAGGTGAAGGCACGGTTATTTATTTATTCATGATTTTTTTTTAAAAAAGCAGTCTTCCATCAGCACAAATGCCAAGGCTGTAGAAGAGAAAGAGAGAGAAGAAAAGTAAAGCATTTAAGTTGCATTTGAAACCCACCTTTGCTGCATTAAGCTCAAAGGTGGTGTTTGTGGCTTTTCTGTTTCCCATCATGATGTATTCTTACAAGAATCTAGCAAGGGAGAGAAGTTTGCCAGATTGAAAACTAGAAATAGTTCTGGTATATTTATTTCTTGTCTAGAACAAGGTGTGTATCTCAGACAGCATAATAATAATAATAATAATAATAATAATAATGAAACTTAGAATCATAGAATCAAAGAGTTGGAAGAGACCTCATGGGCCATCCAGTCCAATCCCCTGCCAAGAAGCAGGAATATTGCATTCAAATCACCCCTGACAGATGGCCATCCAGCCTGTTTACAAGCTTTCAAAGAAGGAGCCTCCACCACACTCCGGGGCAGAGAGTTCCACTGCTGAATGGCTCTCACAGTCAGGAAGTTCTTCCTCATGTTCAGATGGAATCTCCTCTCTTGTAGTGTGAAGCCATTGTTCTGCGTCCTAGTCTCCAAGGAAGCAGAAAACAAGCTTGCTCTCTCCTCCCTGTGGCTTCCTCTCACATATTTATACATGGCTATCATATCTCCTCTCAGCCTTCTCTTCTTCAGGCTAAACATGCCCAGCTCCTTAAGCCGCTCCTCATTGGGCTTGTTCTCCAGACCCTTGATCATTTTAGTCGCCCTCCTCTGGACACATTTTATTTATTTTCCGTTCTATCTCCCCAAAGGGACTCGGGGCGGATTCCAAACATAAAAGGCAAGCATTCAATGCCTGAATGCAACAGTAATACATCAATACATCCATACTAACAAAATTTAACAACCCAACATATAAACATGAATTATGACATAACAGCTAACATTAAATAAAAAATGCAGCCTGTTATAACAGTCATAAGACAAAACATAAAACATTGAACAGAAGCAACAATTTCCCAGTTCCCTGGGGCAAATAGATTGATCATTGCTCAAGATAGCTATTGAACTGGTGGGGAGAGCAGGGCACGGATACGGATGGTAGATGTTAGTCAGAGGTATAATGGTAGTATTACCAAGTCCTCCTCCTCCTCCTCCTCCTCGTAAGCCAGTGAGCAAAGCTGTTTCTTGAAAATGGGGAGGGAGGGGGCCATCTTTAACTCCTTAGGAAGGAAGTTCCAGAGGTGAGAGGCAACCACGAAGAAGGCCCTTTCTCACGTTCCCACCAGCCGTGCATGGGACTGGGGTGGGACTATGTGTATCTACACCAGGTATGGGCAAACTTTGGCCCTCCAGGTGTTTTGGACTTCAACTCCCACAAATTCCTACCAGCTTGGCTGTTAGGAATTTTTAAAGTTGAAGTCCAGAACACCTGGAGGGCTGGAGTTTGTTCATGATTGATCAACACTGTAGAATGAATTAAGTTTGACGCCACTTTGACACCCAGGGCTCATCTTGTGGGTTGTAATGTGGTGAGATACTAGTACTATTTGGAGAGAAGGCTAAAGACTTTGTAATGTTGCAGTCACCATAATTCCACAGTATTCATCATGACATTTAAAGATGAGGCTGGGAGTGTGTGACTCACTTAAGGACACCAAGTGGGTTTCTATGGCTAACTGAAGAATTGAACCCTGGTTGCCAGTAATATACTAGCAACCAGTGCCCATTGGAATTCTATGCAACTACCAAAGCAGGAAGGAGGGAAAATCCCCAAACTAAGACCCATGGGCTGGAGGCAGCCCTCCAAGGTCATTTACCCAGCCCCTGCTTGAAATGACTTGAAGGCATTCAACGGCAATCCTCATCAACTTGACTATCTCATCATCCAAAAGCAGGCCCACACTTCCTGTTGAAATACTGGCAAGTTTATGTTGGTTGAAATTGTTCTTCATTTAAAATATTGTATTGCTCTTTCACTTTTTTTTGTACTACATTTTTTTGTTGTGTCAGGAGCGACTTGAGAAACTGCAAGTCGCTTCTGGTGGGAGAGAATTGGCTGTCTGCAAGGACGTTGCCCAGATGTTTTTGATGTTTTAGCATCCTTGTGGGAGGCTTCTCTCATGTCCCCGCATGAGGAGCTGGAGCTGGAGCTGGTAGAGGGAGCTCACCCATGCTCTCCCCGGGTTCGAACCTGTGACCTGTCGGTCTTCAGTCCTGCCGACACACTGTGCCACCGGGGGCTTTGTACTACAAATGAGATATGTGGAGTCTGCATAGGAATATGTTCATTTGTTTCCAAACTATAGTTCCCCCCCCCAACAATCTGAGGTACTGTGATCCGTCCCTCTGTTCAAAACAGTGGTTCCCAACCTTTTTTTGACCAGGGACCACTTGAACAGGGACCACTTTGACCAGGGACCACTCTCCAACATTAGTACCAAAAGGGTTACAAATCATTTTTTGTCAACTTTGATTCGGTTTGTTTATTTGGGGTGCTGATTCATAAAATTGCATTGGATAGACCACATCAGCTATTTATGGAAAACATGGACAATGTTTGTCCGGATGCCCGACCACCGTCTCCCAAAGCAGTTGTTCTATTCCGAACTCAAGAATAGAAAACGGAATGTTGAAGGACAGGAAAAGAGATTTAAAGATGGGCTCAAAGCCAACCTTAAAAACTCTGGCATAGACACTGAGAACTGGGAAGCCCTGGCCCTTGAGTGCTCCAGTTGGAGGTCAGCTGTGATCAGCAGTGCTCCAGAACATGAAGAGGCACGAATGGAGGGTGAAAGAGAGAAACGTGCCAAGAGAAAGGCGCATCAAGTGAACCCCGACCGGGACCGCCTTTCACCTGGGAACCGATGCCCTCACTGTGGGAGAAGATGCAGATCAAGAATAGGGCTCCACAGTCACCTACGGACTCACCGCCAGGATACTACACTTGTAGGACCATCATCCTCGGACTACGAGGGATCGCTTAAGTGTAAGTTATGGAAAAGCTGTTCTTCAAAACCAGAGGTGGATATAAAAAATTCATTTCATTTTTTGGACCGTATCCGTACCTGAAGATTATGGAAGACTTGGGCCAATCGATCTGTTGTAGTAGCCCATTACAATTATAAGTTGCATATACCTGGTTTAAGGGGACCATTCTTGGCCTCCCTTTAGTAAGATTAGCCCACAATTCTGTTTTGGCAAGAAAATTCTGCTTTTATTTTATTTTATTGAAGGTCAGGAAGGTGACACAGGGGAATTCGGCACAGCGCTAGCTATCTTTCAGCCATACATGTTTGCTCACAGTAAGTCTTCTTTTAATAGCAATGCAAGAGTGGAAATCTTCCACTTTGTCAGTGAATGCTGACAGGCAGAATGCTCATTCTAATCCATAGTTGTGAATATATTGCAAGCGCTGAACCCAATAGGGGTAGTTAATCACACTATAACAATAGTTACCATTTATGCATTTAAAATATCTGCACTCTGCCTTTTGACATACACCCTCAGGCCACCTTACAGCATTATTAAAATAACAACGGTAAATCAATGAAATGACACAAATGGATAAAATTAAGGCAGCAGTAGTATTGCAGCAGAAGCCACAGCAAAACTAATTAATACTACCGCATGCAGCCAATCTGTATAAAGTTCTAGAGAACTACCTATAGAGCGATACACATGCAAAGCATGGCATTATATTCAAGTACAAAATAATTAATCCATGTGGATTTCGTAGGAACGATGTGAGTCCAAAAAAGACAAATTATCTGTATTTTGCATCCATCTTTCCTGAAGAATGCCAGGACATTGTACCTCCACAAAATGTATTTCATGGATATTTTGTGAAAGAGTGAATGTCCTTTTGAACTGACTCTTAGTGGCTGTGTTCTGTTTACTGTCAGGAATAACTCTGAAGAAGGCTGCAGTACTGTTTTGGCAGTGTATGTCTTGACCCTCTTTCTTTTTGCCTTCAGCTAAAGTGTCTTCTATTGATTCAACTGGACACTATCTTGTCCACCATCGGTGTGAACTGACACAACCTCTTTGCAAGATTGCAATAATATGTAATAATGGGAGAGTACTGGGTCTTCATCTCTTCTCTTCGGGTGGCATCATGATTTAAAGCAACCCAAGGAATGCAGTGCAGGTGTAATAATAATAATAATAATAATAATAATAGTAATAATAATAATAATAATAATAATAATAATAATAATAATGTGTGGGATCTGCATGCATTATTTGCCGATACATCACACAGTTGTAGACACTTGGGAAGTGTCCAAAGTGTGATTCAATACAACAGCTAGCAGAGTGTCTGCTGTAGACTCATACTTTGTTTTTTAACACGATCAAGAGGTCAAGAGTATTGTGCTCCAAAACTACTACTACTACTACTACTACTATTGTTATTATTATTTGAAACACTACTACTACTAGTAGTAATAGTAGTAGTAGTTTTGGAGCACGATACTCCAAAACTACTACTACTACTATTGTTATTATTATTTGAAACACTACTACTACTAGTAGTAATAGTAGTAGTAGTTTTGAAGCACAATACTCTTGACCTCTTGATCGTGTTAAAAAACAAAGTATGGGTCATCGATATTTCAATCCCAGATGACAGCAGGATTGAAGAGAAAGAACTGGAAAAGCTGGCACGATATGAGGATTTAAAGATTGAACTGCAAAGACACTGGCACAAGCCAGTCAAGGTGATCCCAGTGGTGATCGGCATACTGGGTGCAGTGCCTAAAGACCTTGGCCTGCACTTAAACACAATTGGCACTGACAAAATTACCATCTGCCAGCTGCAGAAGGCCACCTTACTGGGATCTGCACACATTATTCGCCGATACATCACACAGTCCTAGACACTTGGGAAGTGTTCGATGTGTGATCCAATACAACAGCCAACAGAGTGATCTTGTCTGCTATGGACTTATCTTGTTGTGTTTCAAATAATAATAATAATAATAATAATAATAATAATAATAATAATACTTGCACTGCCTTCCTTGGGTTGCTTTAAATCATGACCAAGGGCAAGATGGATGGATGGTATCCTTGAAGTGACTGGCTTGACTTTGAAGGAACTGGCGGTGGCAACAGCCAACAGGAAGCTCTGGCATGGGCTGATCCATGAGGTCATGGAAGAGTTGGAAGCGAAAAAGAATAAATAACAACAAATTATAATAATTTATTGATAACCCACCCTCTCTCCTCGAAGGGAAGTGCATTGATCTTGGTTTGGGAGATCCAGGAGCGGATCTACATTGACCCGCAATCCCTTGGCCGATTTGGCAGAGATTGCAACTCTCAGAATCCTCCAGTTATATCATCCATGCTTTGAATGCGACTTTCCTGCTTCTGGGTGGAGGGTTGGACTGGATGCCCCATGAGGTCGTTTCCAACTCTATTGTTATATGTCTGAGGGATTCTGATAGTTTGCAGTCCAAACTCAGTAAGTATCAGTCGCCCTCCTCTTCCTTATCCTACTTTCTTCCTCATAGGCCCCATCTACACTGCCATATAATCCTTTTGAACTGCTTTATAATAGCTAGTGTAGACTCATAATGCAGATTGAACCTCATTGAACTGGATTATATGAGTCTACACTGCACATAATCCAGTTCAATGTAGTCGATTTGCATTATATTATGGCAGTATAGATGGGGCCTAAAGGAGACGGAAAGTGGTTAACAAAGCTCAAACTAATCCAATTTATCCAACTTTGGTTTCTATCCAGTCTTCAAAGCTTAGAGAAGCATAGATGACATTGATCGTGTTTATCCTTCCAACACTTCTTAGTTGGCTGAATCAGTACAACCTTTCCCCTGACACTTGTATAATGGTGCTTCCCTGGTGAACTTCACTTCATTGTCATCTGTTAACTGTTGTGTGTGTATCTTCCTGCCTTTGGAAGCTGGCCACCTTGTCTTGTCACTTTGTTGTTCTTTTCTCTATCGTGTTAGACTCTGGATAAAATCCAATGAGATGTTCAGTGAACACAGAAAAAAAATAGAAATGACAAACACAATGTGTGTTGGCCAGCGTTTTGTTTGTGGTGAGGTGGGTATAAATATAAAGAGTCTAATACATTTAATGTGTTCACGTTACATCATTATTTAATTTTAATGTTTGTATATTTTAAAAAGTCTTCTGACCATCATCAATATGAAGTGGGTTTAATTCTCACTGGGGGTGGTTCTGCACAGACACAATAATTTGGTTTGCAGCACCTATGCAAGCACTGGATGAACCAGTTTGAGACTGGGATGGTGGCCACATTGTCAACTGAATGGGGATCAGAAATGAACCTAGGATCTGCAGTAACCACAGCTTAGCAACCAGCTGTGCACGATCAGCGCCTGACCATGGCAGGTTACAGGAAATGGGAAAAAGGAGGTGGAAAGCCAGCGTTCCCATTGGAACGATGTGGTTTCATCTTGCGGGAAAATAATTGTTTACATTCTGGCCAGTTGTGTTTCAGTGTTCTTAAAATGCTGCAGCGCTAGCAGTGTTCTGACAAGGTCTCTGCATTTTCCATTTCTGGATTCAAGCCCTCCATGGGATATACTCTGACCAACCGCAGTAAATTATCTGCCTTGTTCTGGGCGTTTGAGTGAGTTTTTAACACACTGTTTCTGGATTAATATCCGCTGCAGCGCACATTGGGGTGGTACTATTTATATATACCCAGATCTCGAGCTGGCTTCAAACTGAATTATAGGGTCTATGTAGAATCACCCTGAATGATTTCGATGAATATTTTATGCCTTTGCAAATCAAAGAGGTTAGAAACCTGGGGATGAGAGTAGTTGTTTATACATATGAGACTCAAGTCTAAACATGAAGTTAATGTTTGTTTCATATACCCTTTATACCAGGGGTCCTCAAACTAAGGCCCGGAGCCCGGATACGGCCCTCCAAAGTCATTTACCTGGCCTTTGCTCAGGTTCAACCTAAGTCTGAAACAACTTGAAAGCACACAATAATAACAACAACAATCCTATCTCGTCAGCCAAAAGCAGGCCCACACTTCCCATTGAAATACGAATAAGTTTATATTTGTTAAAATTGTTCCTCATTTTAATTATTGTATTGTTTTTAAGTGTGTTTTGTTTGCACTACAAATAAGATATGTGCAGTGTGCATAGGAATTCATTCATGATTTTTTCAAATTATAATCCGGCCCTCCAACAGTGTGTGTGGCCTTCTTTAAAAAGTTTGAGGACCCCTGCTTTATACACATATCCTGAATGTAATGTTATACACAACATTCTCAATAATTTTCTGCACGAAACAAAATGTATGTACATTGAACCGTCAAGTGGAAGTGTCACTATCTCAACCACCCATCTGGACAATTTTGAATTTTGGAATATTTTGGATACCAGGATAAGAATGCATAACATATAAATGACTGTTAAAAGAATTTTGGAATATTTTGGATATTGGAATAGGAATAGCACAATATGTAAATGACTGTTACAAGGTGTGTAATATATAGTTGGAGGGGATCAAAGTTGGTTATGTGTTTTTCTTTAATGTACCCAATTGCGTTAACAGAGGAGAGGATGCAGACAGTGCTTCATTTTATTGTCCTCCAAGCATTTTTGTCCTCATGTGATAGGATAAGATGGTGGAGGTCTAGTTTCCATCCAGCTTTGTGTTTATGTGTGTTTTGCTGTCAAAGTGAAACTCCATTCCCAGACTCAGTTTTACTCCACTTTTGTATGCAAACTTGGCTGATGTGTGAAAAATAAATACGTTGAGAACATGTGAAGGCTCACCTCATCGTGTCTAGTTGGAAGAGCAAATATTACCTCATCTTGTCTTAGATGGATTAAAATAGGTTTCATTCAGATGTATCTAGGCACTCTTTCACTACATGTGGGTGGGGGGTGGAGGTCATTGGGGTTTGACCTCATTCTGTATGGGACTTTTATCTTCTTTCTCCATGAGAAAGGCACTTTGCTAGTGTGTTTTTTTAATCAGTTGTCATGTTTTCTTCCCCAAGACAAGCAAAGGTACTTGTGTAAAACATACTGTTTCTGTGAAATGTACTATATATAATATGTAAAGCATATATTATATCTTTACAGCAGACTTTCAGTTTAATGAAACTCAAGCAACCAGAACTCTCAAATAACTGGGAAAAACAAGAAACAATACCTTATTTTATAATACAATAAAACAGTAAAACTGTGTTACATTAAGTTAGGTTTGGCTTTATTTGATTTTAATTACTGTATTTCAATATTAATATCAAGTCAGTACAGAGTTTATGGCATGGTATAGTATTGGGTATAGTGTTAATTAGACCTAGTTTTAATAGTAAGGTTCTATTAACGAGAAACTATATTCATTTGGCATCTACCAGTCCCCATGGGCCCTGGTTAACTGAGAGTCTATTGGGTTGTTGTAGGTTTTTTCGGGCTATATGGCCATTTTCTAGAGGCATTTTCTCCTGACATTTTGCCTACATCTATGGCAAGCATCCTCAGAGGCAGTGAGGTGAGGTGCGGTCATAGATCCGGTGAGCCTGTGGTGTTTTGAAAGTCCTTTTGGCTGCGAGAAATTGTGGGATGGTATCTGTGTCTGCAGCGTAGAAGGAAAGTCAGGGAGCACAGTAGATGTGCTTTCCTGGTCCTTAGTTTTTCCAATTTTCGTGTGTCCTGGAACAGTTTCTTCCTGTAGAGATGTTCAATGTATTGTCGAAGGCTTTCATGGCTGGAATCACTGGGTTGTATATTTATATCAGGCATGGGCAAACATTTTTGCCTTTGGGGCGCATTGTGGGCCAGGCTGGGCTGGGAGAGCCGTGGGGGGGCGGGCGTTCGTGCACTGGGTGGGGCAGGCCCATGAGAGGTAAGGCACAGGAGGGCAGGGCGAGAAGGGGGCTGGGCAGGACCTGGGTCATTTTCAGATTTTCCTCCTAGCATAAAGACAGGATAAAGGTGGGACACGTGTTGACTGCCCCTCTCCTCCTCCCCCTCTCCTCCACACTTTGTCAATGTCTCTTCTTCACATTATGCCAGGAGGAGGGTGAGAAAGGCAGTGACTGAGAGTGCTCTGGAGGGCTGTCAGCTGCCGTGTACCTTCCTTGAGATGCCCTCCCGGCATAAGGATGGGGCCATTTGCACTGTCCTTATGCCGAGAGGAGGGCGAGACAAGCAGTGGCTGAGAGGGCTCTCAGCTGCTGCGTACCTCCATCTCCTGTCTTTTTGGCATAAGGACACAGCAGGCCACTATGTTCTTATGCCAAGAGGATAGGGAAAATGAGGAAGGCATGAGGTAAGTGTCCAGGGGGCCACATCTGGCTCCCAGGGCTGAGTTTGCCCATGCCTGATGTATATCTATCTGTCTATTATAGAAAACACCCTTTCTTGTATAAACAATTATTAGTGCAAAAATCCTGAAATTAGCACTGTAAAATTGCAAAATATCTGGTAGGTTTGCTTAATTTAAATATTTTTTACAATATTGGCCCTTGCATGTTAGAAAGCAATGCACTTTTGCGAAATTGCTTTGATTGTGTATTCTTGCAGTGTAGCGGAGGTGGGGTTGGACTGGCCCTTGTAGTCTCTTCCAATTCTGTGATTATAAATGTTATTTTAATTCAAATGCTTACATCCCCATTTTGGATGGTGAATGAGCATCTGATTTCCCTCATTTAAGGTGGTTGAACTTCTGGAAGGGTGAAGATCTTCTATGGGACAGGTTGAAGATATCTGTGTCCAGACTTGGCTTGCCATTGTGGCCAGATAGGACTTGTTGTTCTCATGGACTAGATTAATTTTTGATTTATGATCTTTGGTTGTTTAGCCCTCAAGGGTTTAATTCATGGATCCTTCTACTTGATTCTCTGATCACTAGAAGTGAAGAGGTATTTTTCTGGGAGAACAGAGTTGCCTTGCCGTTGGGTGTGTTTTCAAGAATTCACATGAAGTCGTTGGGGGGAAACAGGGATTGCATCTGGAAAAAATGATTTGTTGGTATCTTGTTATGTTGGTGTGTGATGGGTGGGGTCGTCTTGTTGAAAAGCGTTGATGAGAAATACCTTTTAAAATGTTTATGCTAAAAGTATATAGAATCCAGCGTGTTAATACCTGCCCTGCGTAAATGGGGTTGCAAATGATATTTAAGTTGTTTTGACCATACACCTTCCTTATTTAAATGGGATGACTTCAAAGTTTGAAAGATGCATATTTTGGAATGGAAAAAAAAAATGTATGCTTTAATTGTAGCTTCAGGACCAAGTGAGAATCAAATTCCAAATAGCCCAGTAAAAACTGCATCCATTTGAATGTTCTCAAAGGTTAAACACGATCTCCTTTTCAAAGTCATTTATTAGCATTTTGCATTTTTAAAAATAAATGGTCTGACATTAAGTTTTAAATCGACTGTGTATCTTGCCTCTTTATAACCGCCTGAGCACTTACAAGTATAATGTGGATTAAATGTAGAGTCAGAAGTGCATATAATGAGAATGTAAATGCCAATTTTGTGGCTAGAGACGGAGCACTTCCACATCAAGCCCTTCCACAGTATCTTTCTTTGCATCTCCAAATTACTATGGCATTTAGGTACTCTTGAAAAGTGAAGAGCTGTGTTATGCTAGAGAGTGAAACTTTCCTATGACATTCTGGATAAAATGCATTGTTGATACTTTGGAAGACAGATGGTTGAAAGTCTGCATTATGTTTGCATGGTGTAAATCTAACCTCCCGTAGTTACATATTGGTGTACTGCACCATCATTCTGCTGAATACTGACATTGTGCAGCTGTTTATATATCTGTCAAGATGCCTGCTTGTTCCATTGCATGTTGGGGAGGCACAGTGGCTCTTTCTGCAGTCTCAGTGAATAAAAAAGTGCCTTGAAGGCACTGATGAATAGGTAGGTGCCATTGACGCATCCTCACTTTCATGGCCATCTAAAGTATCATAGAATCATAGTATTGGAAGAGATCACAAGGGCCATCCAGTCCAACATGCAGGAGTAGAGAATCTAGTCACTCCCAATAGAAGCTGTCCAACTTCTGGGTTGCTGTGTTTTTTTCAGGTTGAATGGCCATGTTCCAGGAGCAAGTATCTTCAGAGGTTTGTTGAGAGGTCTCTTGGAAATGAGGCAAGTGGGGTGGACTTTATCTATATCTGAGGAATGCCCAAGAAGTAAAAAAGAATCCTTGTCTGTTTGTCCAGCTTATTTTTAAATCCTCCAGAGAAGACACTCCACCACACTTCAAGGCAGCATATCCTACTGCTGAACAGCCCTTTCCACCAGGACGTTCTTCCTAAAGTTTAGGTGGCATCTGTTCTATAGTTTGAGTCCATTGCTCTGTGTCTCTGGAGCATTAGCTCCATCTTCAATATGACAATCTTTCAAATCTTTATTTTATTTATTTACCATATTTTACTCCACCCTCTCTCACCCCGAAAGGGACTCAGAGCAGCTTCCAAAATATGTAAACATCGTTGTCATGTTCCATCTTAGGCTGGATCTACACTGCTATATAATCCAGAAAATTAGATTACTCTATATGGCAATGTAGATCCAGCCTGAGAGATCCAACAGGGTCACGCTCCCCCCATTCTGTTCCCCACGTAGATTGCCGTCAAGGTGACCAAAACTGTCACAGTCCCATGACCTGAAACCAGACTGAAATTGATCTAGGCAAGCCACTTCATTCATGAATCACTGAACCAAGAAGCTAGTCCAGTATTGCTGCTCTTGGTCACTACTACTCACTCTCCTCCCATGTTGCCTTGTAGCTGTTTTTTAAGGTTGCCAGAATGATGCCTGGAGAGGTCTTCTGTACCTTTAATAGTGAAGTAGAAATAGGAATTTCAGCAGGTGTTGCTTGTCATGCAATCAGGTAAGAAGCAAGACTAGCTGAAATTCTTCTATACAACCATTAATGGTACAGGTACCCTGGTTGTCACATAGCTCCTTTCTCTCCTGCAGGCATACTTGAGGGGCATCTATAGAACAAAATTACCACACTTTGATACCACTTGCACTGTCTTTGCTCAATTTTACATAATCCTGGGATTGGTAGTTTGATGAACTATGAGGGATAACAGGAAAGTAAGTTTACAAGATTTTTTTAAAAATACAAAGAATAAATATATTTTAATAAAACTTGTATAGATTATAGCATAGGTATTACATTATTTTTCCACATAATCACCATTCCGTTCAATACATTTTGTCATCTGTGTGACGGGTTTTTCGATATCTATGTCATAAAAGTCTCCTGCCACCTTTTTCAGCCAGTCTGTCACTTCGATTTTCACCTCCTTGTTGTTGGAAAAGTGTTTCCCATTTCAATTTAGTGAACAGATGATAGTCACTGGGTGCAAGATCGGGGCTGTGAGAGGGGTGCCTTAAAACATCCAAACCAAATGAAGTCAGCAACTCTTGTGTTACATGAGCGGTGTTCAGATGCGCATTGTCACGAAGGAGACAGACAGAAGTGAAATGGAATGGGGATACTCATCTGTAACCTTCATCACAATGCCAGTTGATGAGCTACTGATGACTGGCACAGCTCATTCGCTTCTGTTGTTTTCCTGCTACACGGCAGTGATACCAACTTCCCCTTTGAAAATTGCCCACAAGAGCTACGTGCCTTGTAACCTTACTTTTTGGATAACCCTTGTACTTAGCATTCTCTGGCAGTATAATTCAGGAAAGTACGCTAGAAAAGTCTAAACCCTTTATCAAACTACAGCTCCAAGGATCTCGTAGAATTGAGGTATAATAGTTAAATTGCTATCAAACTGCTGTATTTGGGCAGAATGGTTCAATTAATCCTCTTTGAAAAGATGTTAAGCATTCATGTTAGACAGAATATATTTTCATTCTTGCCAAAACAGTCTTTTTTGCTAAAAGTGCTGTCCTTTAGGTGTCCGGAAATAACTATTTTATTTGCCCAAACATTTTAAGTACTGCATTTTTGGGGAAAAAATAGCTGTTGTTACATTCTTTGATTGGTACTTTCCTTGCTTTATTTTGCACTCAAATCGATTTTAATGAAGGAGGGCACCTAAATATTGCAAATAAAATAAAACTGTACAGGTACTAAATGCACACAAGCACCTATTCACCCTTTCACTTCAAAATAGATGGAACACTTTTATGGAGTGAAGTTCTTAATGCGAATGTGTAGTGTTGTTGTGTATATGTATGTATGTATTTATTTACTGCATTTATATCCTGTCCTTCTCACCCTGAAGGGAACTCAGGGTGGCTCACAAAAAAGGGCACAATTTAATACCACATATACATACATAGGATAAAACAAAACATATACATTAAAAGCAGTAATTAAACATCATAATCTTAAAACCAATTACTTAAAAACCACACAGTCCAGAGGCATGTTCCAGGAGCCATTCCAATCATAAATTGCAGAATTCCATAGTCACTTATTGCATTGTAGATTATTGTCCAAAGAATTGATCCCACAACCATGTCTTCACTTTCTTTCTGAAAGTCAGGAGGGAGGGAGCTGATCTAATCTTACTGGGGAGGGATTCCCACAGTCTAGGGACCACCACTGAGAAGGCCCCTTCTCTCGTCCCCACCAGTCACACCTGTGAAGGATGTGAGATCAAAAGCATGGCCTCCAGATGATCTTAACCTCTGAGATGGTTCATAGAGGGAGATACGTTCAGAAAGGTAAGCTAGGCTGGAACCTTTTAGGGCTTTATAGGCTAAAGGCAACACTTTGAATTATGCTTGGTAGTAGACAGGCAGCCAGTGGAGTTGATGCAACAGGGGGTTGTATGCTCTCTGTACGCTGTTTCGGTGAGCAATTAAGCCTGTTTCCAAACAGTCTTCAAAGACAACCCCACATAGAGCGCAATTCAGTAGTCTATTTGGTATGGAACAAGAGTGTGGACCACTGTGACCAAGTCTTGACTTCCCAAGATATGGGCACAACTGGCACATAAGTTTTAATTGTGCAAAAGTTCCCCTGACCGCCGTTGAAACCTGGGGTTCCAGGCTCAGCGATGAATCCAGGAGAACTCTCAAGCTGTGAATCTGTGTCTTCAGGGGGAGTGTAACCCCATCCAACACAGACTGTAACCCTATATCCTGTTCGGCCTTTCGCTTGAGCAGGAGTACCTCTGTCTTTTCTGGGTTCAATTTCAGTTTGTTCGCCCTCATCCAGACCGTCACAGCTGCCAAGCACCGGTTCAGGACCTGAACAGCCTCTTTAGCAGCAGTTGGACAAAAGTAATAGTGTTGAACATCATTTCCATACAGATGACATCGAACTCCAAAACCCTGGATGATCTCTTCCAGCAACTTCATGTAGATCAGTGTTTCTCAACCTTCCTAATGCTGCGACCCCTTAATACAGTTCCTAATGTTGTGGTGACCCCCAACCATAAAATTATTTTCATTGTTACTTCATTTCATCTGGCAAAGAAAAAAACCAAGGATAAATTACAAAAACATGATAGAAGGGAAAAGCAAAGGAGGTTTAGCAACCCCAGATATTAAATCGTATCACGATGCCTGCGCGCTGATCTGGGTAAGAGACTGGACTAAATTAGAGAAGGAAAAAATCCTAAATTTGGAAGGAGAAGGGCTAAGACTAGGATGGCACGCATATGTTGGATATGAAAAGGAAAAAACAGAAAAAATTTTTGGAAATCACTTTATCCGATCCTCCCTAATAAAAATTTGGAATAAACACAAAAATTAATTCTACAAAAAAACACCAATATGGCTCTCACCCTTAGAAGCGTCACAAAGAAGAATTACGGGATGGTACGACTGGCCCAAATATAAGGATATAATAAGAAAGGAGGGAGGAGAATTCAAGATGAAAACACAAGAGGAATTAAAAAGTATAAACGATAAAATCTCCTGGTACCAATATGCACAAATCAAAGAACATTTTAAGAAAGATAAAGAAAAAGGCTTTGAGGAGGGGAAAAACTTCTGGGACAAAATAATGCAAACAGAAAACAAACTAATATCTAAAATATATAAGAAACTGGTAGAAGAAGAAAGTAATAAAGAAGAAGGGAAAAACTACATGAAAAAGTGGAAGGAGAATTTGGGAAGAGAAATAACGAAAGAAGAATGGGAAGAAGTATGGAATAAAAAATTAAAATATTTAAAAGCAACTGAATTAAAAGAAAACTGGGTCAAGATGGCACATAGGTGGTACATCACACCGCACAGATTGGGTAAATTTAGTAAAAACGCAAACACAAAATGTTGGAAATGCGGAGAAAAAGAGGGGACGTACTACCACCTATGGTGGACCTGCCCAAAGGCAATAGCATATTGGAAGAAGATACATAAAACATTGCAAAGAATATTAGAGATAAACATACCACAAAAACCAGAAACTTTTCTACTCGGCATACACAACATAAAAATGGAAAAAAATAAAGATAAAATTCTATTCCTGCTGACAACAGCAGCTAGAATAACATATGCAAGATATTGGAAAAAGAAGGACCCCCCGGAAGAAGAAGAATGGTTAACAAAAATATTAGACATAAGAAATATGGACAAACTGACGTATCTACTATCAAAAAAGAAGGGCATACCGATGGCCGAAACAGACTGGAAATATGTAACAACATACCTGATAAAAGAAAAGAATATGAAAATAATTATTTAAAGGCACAAGACCGAGAAAAGAGAACTAGGGGAGAGCAAGGCATAAAGAAAAAAGAAAAGAAGAAGGAAAAGGATTAGAAACCTCCAAAGATACCAGGAAGTCAACGCAACGCTCACAACAATCATCCCCCTTCACTATCCCTCACTACTCATTCCAAAATTTCTTTTCTCACAACATCTACACTACAGGAAATCAGCGCCTTATAAGATGACGAGATTCAAGACAGCTGAACACCCCCTACTATATCTTTATTTCTATCTCTATCCCCTCTTTCCCCCCCCTCCCCCCCTTCTTTATCGACACTCCCCACAGTGAGAAACTTTTACAGACTTAAAAGTTTCCAACACCATATATATTTGTATATTTTAAGAAAAGCAATAAAGATTATTTTACAAAAAAAATTTATTTTCATTGTTACTTCATAACTATAATTTTGCTACTGTTATGAATCATAATGTAACTATCTGATATGCAGGATGTATTTTCATTCACTGGACCAAATTTGGCACAAATACCCAATATGCCCAAATTTGAATACTGGTGGGGTTGGGGGGGGGGGTGGTTTTGTCATTTGAGAGTTGTAGTTGCTGGGATTTATAGTTCATCTACAATCAAAGAGCATTCTGAACTCCACCAATGATGGAACTGAACCAATCTTGGCACACAGAACTCATGTAACCAACAGAAAATACTGGAAGGGTTTGGTGGGCATTGAGCTTGAGTTTTGGAGTTGTAGTTCACCTACATCCAGAGAGCACTGTGGACTCAAACAATGATGGATCCGAACCAAACTTGACACGAATACTCAATATGACCAAATATGAACACTGGTGGCGCTTGGGGAAAATAGACCTTGACATTTGAGAGTTGTAGTTGCTGGGGTTTATAGTTCACCCACAATCAAAGAGCATTCTGAACCCCACTAACAATAGAATTGGACCTAACTTTCCACACAGAACCCAGATGACCAACAGAAAATACTGTGTTTTCTTATGGTCTTTGGCGACCTCTCTGACACCCTCTCGCGACCTCCCCAGGGGTCCCGCCCCCCAGGTTGAGAAACGCTGGTGTAGATGTTAGACACAAGGGAATGGGGGGTGGAGGGGGGCGATCATGGAACTCAAAAGAAATGCCTTTTCTTCTCTATTTCTATATATTTTTCTGACTGGCTAAATCGAGGATTATTGATGCTTTTGAAGTCAATGAAGCTCTCACTCCACAACTCCTATTGACTTTGGTGGGTCAATGTCAGAGCCTAGATTAGTCATGGATCTTTGGGGATTAGTCATGATATGTGTCAAACCATATTAGGATTAAACATAGAAAATTAAGGGCACGATCCGGTGGCTGTTAAGCACTTTTAGAAGTCTGTATTTACTTCTGATTTAAAATTGTTCCTCACTCTTGAGATTTGCAGTTTTACAACGTCATTAGCCGCCTCTGCCAAAGGGTTCTCGTGCATTACTAAGCTGCAAATCCTAGGATTCCATAGCATTGACATTGGCAGTTAAAGTGGCATCAAACTATTAATTCTTCAAATCTATAATTTTCTGTCCCTCCTCACTTTTATTTATAAGTGGAAAAAGAAAGACAGGTTCCCTTACTATCTGAAAACAGCAACATCCTAATAGATTTCTCAATTTTTAATCAAGGAGGGCATTTTCATACACTAGTGAAAAGAATGGCAGTCGTTTGCTCAGCTGCGTTGTTTACATCCCATGAAAGTGAGTGAAAATTGAACGAGTCTGACTCTGCACAGGATTACAGCCAAAAACTGGATTATCACTTCAGCATGAATGGAAGGTTAGCTTGTGCCAGTTCATTGGTGTGATTGTCTTTAACACCTCATTTCTGAGTTTTTGAATATTACCGGACTAGCATGTTATTACAACTGTTTCTCCTTCAACAGTAGCTTTGGTGTTATGTTTCTGTAGTTTCAGGTAGCCCTCTGTATTCACGGTTTCTGCATTTGTGGTATCCTTGGTTTGAAAAGCTCTTTAAAAAATTCCAAAAAAGCAGATATTAATTTTGGCATTTTATACAAAGGACACAATTCCTCTGTGCTGTTGTATATGATGAGACGTGAGCATTCATGAATTTTATTGCACACTGGTGTCCCGGAACCAACCCCAGCAGGTACCAATGGTGTAATAAAATGGCAGAATTTGAAAAACATACATTTTTGATCCATGGGTGCTGTAATCTGTGGGTACAGATTTCATGGGCACGGAGGGCTCACTGTATAGAAAATCCAGTTTTTCTTTTGCTTTTTAGGAAGATAGTGAGACAAAATTTGTTGTCGGAACCCCTAGAACATAGAGTTTGAGAAGCAGGTAATTATCTCATTCCTTCTGATGTATTGACTTTCTCCTTACAAGTATTCTGCTCTGAATTTTTGCCATTAGTATGCTGCAAACCACCTTGAGTCCTCCCAGGGGTGAGAAAAGCGCTATATAAATCCAGCAAATAAATAAATAAATAAATAAATATAATGGGGTTGCAGTGGCACAACAGGTTAAACCACTGAGCTGCTGAAATTGCTGACTAGAAGGTTGGCACTTCAAATCTGCAGGACAGGGTGAGATCCCACTGTTAGCCCCAGCTTCTGCCAACTTAGCAGCAAAAGAATGTGAGTAGATCTATAGGTACCGCCTTGGTGGGAAGGTAAATGGCACTTCATGCTGGTCATGCCTGATACATGACCTAGGAGATTTCTACGGAAAACGCAGGCTTTTCAGCTTAGAAATGGAAATAAGCACCACCCCGAGAGCCGGAGATGAAAGGGGAAGCCTTTATCTGTGTATCTGTGTGTCATTGTTTCTACACATTGAATGTTTGTGTCCATATATGCTGGAATGTGCTCTGAGTCCTCTCGGGGAGATAGGGCAGAATACAAACATTATTATTCTACTGACAAAAAGCACGGTATGTCACAGCAAATGAGATCTATGTGCTGGATTTCGTATCACAAAATTACAAGTCGAACCCTTCTCAGGCGTCTAGGACTGTGTGATGTATTTTCAAATGATGCGTGCAGATCCAAGCAAGGTGGCCTTTTGCAGTTGACAGATCATGATTTTGTCAATGTTTATTGTTTCCAAATGCTGGCTGTGACCTTTTGGCACGGCACCCAGTGTGCCAATGACCACTGGGACCACCTGTATTGGTTTATGCCAGAGCCTTTACAGTTCGATTTTGAGGTCCTGATAACGGTTGAGTTTTTCCTGTTGTTTTTCCTCAATGCGACTGTCACCTGGTATGGCAGCATCAATAATCCAAACTTTTTTCTTTTCCACAATCGTGATGTCTGGTGTATTGTGTTCCCAAACATTATCAGTCTGAATTCGAAAGTCCCACAGTATTTTTGCATGTCGCCTAAGGGCTGAGAAGAACGGTATACAAATAAAGTAAATAAATAATGTTCATTTTCCACGACCTTTGCGGGTTTATGATCCCACCAATTCTTTAGTACTGGAAGGTGATACTTGTGACATAAGTTCCAGTGAATCATCTGGGCCACAGAGTTGTGCCTTTGTTTATAGTCCTTCTGTGCAATTTTCTTGCATAGATAGGGCGGAATACAATTATTATTATTATTATTATTATTATTATTATTATTATTATTTAATCCAAATCAGATAATCTGGGATCGGAAACAGTGTGATACATGTAAGTGGCTCTGTTTGAAATCTTAAGTGTTCTCTTTAGGGAAAGTGGTGATTCCTTCACACCTAAATCAATCTCAGCTATTCAATTATTATAATCTCATGTTTTATTCCATATTTTATTATGTGTGTATTTGAAATGTCATATTTTATGTTGCATTGTATTGATCCCCGCATTTATTGGGCATTGCACATGCAGTTGGAGCTCATATTTGGCATGACTTTAGGAGAAAAAAAACAGCCATTTAATCAAATCAATGAACACCATTTTGTTTTATTTCCCCCTCTAGCAGGATTAGCTGTGTTTATCTCTTGTTGCAAAAATGCCAAAAACTCTTGTAGCATCTTGAAGGCATCGAACGATGGGGGTTGCAGTCCGTGAAATCTTATACCAAATTAAACTTGCTAATGTTTAAGGTGTCACAAGAGTCTTTGTTGTTCTTGTATTTTTAGAATTAATTCCATGAAGAAATTCTTCCACCACTGAAATTTGTAATTTGCATTTCCTTATAAACCCTTGACACTGCTCCCATGTTTGCATTCCCAGACACCTCTTAGGGCCCCTTCCGTCTGAACTTGCTGACAGGCTCTGTGATTAAAGAAATGCTAAAACAACAATATGGGAGTTGAGTTTTCAAAGCTGGGAGAAAATTGCCAGTGAAACCTTATAATAAAACCTAGTCCTTTCTACACCGAGAGAATACCAAAACAGCAAAACCTATACTGTTTCACTAATAAAGTAAATAAATAAACAGAACAGGAGGCTTGCTTAGAGCCTTCCTTAGAGGCAGAAAATACAGGTGTGTATTTCAAAATATGAATTGCATTGGAATGGAAAAATTGGGTGTCAGTACAGAGAAAGTACACAGACTTTTCTTTAGAATTCGATGAATTTTGCTTGTTCTTTTCTGGAGACTTTCATGCTTTTCTTTTCTTTCAGAGTTTGATGTACAGTTTACCCTCAGTTTTAATGGAAGATGGGAAGTTGGGCCCCTGCAAAAGGGGGAAAACCCCTTTTTATATAAATAATAAAAAATTGTTAACCTATTTGTTTATTTTATTTTCACTATTTATACCCCGCCTTTCCCTATCCAGAAGAGGACTCAAAGTGGCTTACATATAGGCAATTATTCAGTGCCTTAAAACACATACAATTCCTATAAAATTAAGATAAAATTACATTTAAAGTAATACATATTAAGCATTTAAAAACATTTTATTCAGAACCAAAATCACGCCGTCCATAGTCATTGCACGTATTTTATTTATTTATTTATTTATTTATTTGCCACACTTTTATCCCACCCTTTTCAACCTGAAGGTATAGTGGTTAAGATTATAATTCCAAGACACCAGGGCTGAATGGAAACCCACTGGATGGCTCTCTTAGCCTTAGTACAGAGTTAGGCAGTTGTGGAAAAGTGCCATAATAGAATTCTCCCCCTAAGACCTTGGAAAGTTTACATCCCCTCTGCTTTTTAACAATTGCAGTTTGGTTCCTTGGACTTCTGGGATTGTTAGTTTATGGAAAAGGAGAGAGTTAAAATCTAGAGTTAAGCTATAACCTGAGAGCTTTAGTGTCACACCAAACTATAGACCTCAAGATCACTCGTGTCCGAGTAGGATGACTTTCCAAGTGTAGGGTCTTATCGGTGAGTCCGTTGGTGACTGTGGAGATCTATTTTTGATCCACATGTTCTTCCACAGTGAGGACATCAGTTTCCAGATGGAAGGTGGTCTCTGTCAGGATTGGCTTGATGTTCTTTCCTTTTGATGTGTGTCTTCCTTTCACCCTTCATTCATTCCTCTTCGAATTCCACAGCACTGATGGTAACAGCTGACCTCCAGTTACAGCATTCAAGGGCCAGGACTTCTCAGTTTTCATAGTCTAGATTGTCTTTAAGCCCATCTTTAAATCTCTTTTCCTGTTCACCAACCTTCCTTTTTCCATTCTTCGGTTGGGCGTAAAGTAACTGCTTTGGGAGATGGGCATTCGGACAACGTGGCCAGTCCAGCGAAGTTGATGACATAGGAGCATTGCTTCAATGCTGGTGGTCTTTGCTTCTTCCAGCATATTGATGTTCATCTCCCTGTCTTCATAAGATATTTGCAGGTTTTTTCAGAGGCAGCACTGATGCAACCGTTCTAGGAGTTGAGTGTGATGTCTGTAGACATCACACTCAACTGACTTCAGTACATAATATCATATAATATAATACATATATTCAGTTTGCTTATTGTGGGCTCTGTCCATCAATTAGTAGAGCCAGCAAGGCATCGTAGTTTGAGTGCTGGATTGTGAATCTTAAGAGACCAGGTTGGAAAACATCCCTTGGACAGGAAAACCTGTTGGTGACTAAGTAAGTCACACATTCTCAGCCCCAGAAAACCTTTTGAGTCAGAAATGACTTGAAGGAACACAAAAATAGCAACTAAATCCATCAATTTGCCTGCGATTTCTACTCTTTTTAGGTGACCTGTGCCTTGGCTGAATTACTGAACCATGTCCATGAAATGTGGTGCGTGAGAGAGAGGGATACATTTGTTACATCAGTAATAACCCAAGCAATTTTGTGATCACTTATGCCTGGCTAGAATTTTTTGGTTCTTATTACAAATCTTTTTTTCCCCTGGTAGATAATGGATACTTTGTACTCTTTTAGAAAATGCAGAAAATGTCTGGTAGACATCTCATATAAAAATGTCTGATAAAGGTTTTAGTATAAAAACGTTAGTGTCAGCAGATCACTCTGAAATTGCTGACATTGAGGATGATGGATATTTGCAAGCCTGAGCGTCTGTTATGGAACCTACAACAATCTTTTTAGTGCACTCAGTCGTGCTTATTTGGTATTACTTACGCTAAACTGAGTCCTCTCATAAACGTGAACATATTGAATCTAGTGTCTTTGTATTATCACAGCCCTTGTGGTATAATTTCTGAGTTGTAAACTTTAAAGCCCTTGTAAAAGATGGGAAGAATTTACACCTAAGACTCATTCTTACTCCCAGCTGGAATAGTCCCATTGAATTAATGGTGAATCGGTAGATCAATGCCTTTGTAAGGTATATTGCTTCACTGGTAGACTAATAACAGCAGGGATGGGAATTGTGAGGCCCTTCAGATGTTGTAGCTCTCAGCCGTCCTCACCACTGGCTGTGGCAGATACGTCTACTGGGAATTATAGTCTGAAAACATCTGGAGGACCACGTGATCCCCATCTTGAGCAATAGGGTTCAAGGCTTAGTTTCAGTTCATTCTTATAGAAATTTCCCAAATGAAAAAAAATCTGCATATTAGGAATGTTGAGACTGAAAAAAAAATCCCAAATGTAAAAAATTCTGTGGGCGACATCGGAACTTGATAGAATTGTATAGCCAATGCTCTTATTAACTTGCAAAAGTTTTTGTTTTAATCAAACATGTTAGTGTTGAATTAGTGCCCTTTCTCCCCCTTCTTCCTGAGGCTCTTCATATTTATAATCTATGTAGTAGGAGTATGTGGTGGTGCAGTGGATTAAACCCTTGTGCTGGCAGGACTGGTCGACCGAAAAGGTGGTGGTTCAAATCCGGGAAGCAGGGTAAGCTCCCATCTGTTGAGCTCTACCTTCTCATGTGGGGACATGAGAGAAGCCTCCCACAGGATGGTAAAACATCAATCATCTGGGCGTCCCCTGGGCAACGTCCTTGCAGACAGCCAATTCTCACACCAGAAGCAACTTGCAGTTTCTCAAGTTGACATGAAAAAGTTGCAGTAGTAATGTACATACAGTAGGCGTAGAATTTCCTAGAGGAAGTGTATTGATCAAATCCATGAATTATCACATCCACAAATGTTAAATCTACAAATGTGGAGAACCAACAGTGCATGCTTCCTTCAATACTGGGAATAATCATACCTACTGAATTTGGTGAGTGAAGATGGGTGAATCTTTTGTTTCATTTCACGTTTGAAGAATGTACCAAAACTAAAAACAAAAACACAAATGGAAAGAACCTGCAGTTTAAAAACAAGAACAACTCAGGAGGCAAAACCAACAGGTTTATCTATCTGTATCTCTGTTTATGGCAGTGTTCCTCAACCTGGGGGTTGGGACCCCTGGTAGGGTCGCAAGGGGGTGTCAAAGGGGTCACCAAAGATCATGAGAAAAAATAGTATTTTCTGTTGTCATGGGGATTCTGTGTGGGAAATTTGGCACAATTCTATCATTGGTAGAGGTCAGAAGGCTCTTTGATTATAGGTGAACTATAAATTCCTGCAACTACAACTCCCAAAGGACAAAATTGACCCCCTTCCAACCCCACCAGTATTCCAATTTGGGCATATCCGGTATTTGTGCCAAATTTGGTTCAGTGAATGAAGTACATCTTCATATCAGATATTTCCATTACAATTCAGAACAGTAGCAAAATTACTGTTATGAAGTAGCATCGGAAAAAAAAATATGGTTGGGGGTCACCACAACATGAGGAACTATATTAAGAGGTCATGGAATTAGGAAGGTTGAGAACCACTGGTTTATGGACTCAGTGTTAACCGTAAGTGCCAAATAACCCTTAATAAGCTACCTCCCCACAGCTCCATTCACAATCAGCTTGGTTTCTATACAGTTTTCAAAAATAACACCCATGTAGAATGCATTGCAGTAACCTAAGCTCTATAAAATCAAGGTATGTGTCATCACAGTTTTCGGTCAACTTTAGATTTACTTTGGTTATTTGGTGTGCTAATTCAGAAAATTGCATTGGATAGATCACATCAGCTCTGGTTTCTGATACAGAACATATGGTACCCAGTAGTCGCCAACTGCTCACCCACAGGAAATCATATTTAATAAGCCTTGACACTATAAAAGGTTTTTGTGAGACCAGCCACTCTCGTTGCAACGGTGTAGTAATGGTAAGGCACTGGACCATATTTTAGTTCTTGCAAACCACTGGTGGTCCACGAACCACAGGTTGGGAACCACTGCCATAGACATATCTGGCTTCTGAAGGAATGCATACAACTAGCACATTAAAAGTAGAGTAAGCAGGCTTTAAGATGTAAGTTTAGACCAGAAGCATCAGCTACGGAACAGAGCTTGGCAGATGCAAACCTGTGTGTCAGTATTCATTGCTGGGTACAGTGTTGTCATCTAAGACAACTTGTCTTTATAGATTTTTTTTCTTTGAAAAAGTAATACTCTCAGTTCAAATAATAAGCACGATAGGCCAAATGTAAACAGAGCCAAAGCTCCATTCTTCCCTGCATAATTGGTTGTTTTCCCGCAAGCGCTTTGAGAAAATCGCAAACAATCTTCCAGTAACGAGCTGCATAGCTGGAGGTATGAGAGACCAATTAGATCACCTCCCTCCCTCTGGTTTCCAAGAGAAATGCTTTGCAAGTTCTTGGTTTTAATTAAAAGCGAGCAGCACTATTCAGAAAGAAGTATGTAAAACTTGCTTTTATGATTGATTTTATAGCTGGATATGATAAGAAATGGCACCAAGGCCCAGGGCTTATCTAACTCAAATGGATCAATATACCATCCCACACTTTCTCCTTAATCTTTGATAATATAATGCAGTAATCACGAAATCCTATAGACTTTCTTTCCCCTAGGGACGTTACTTTTATGAAATGTATGGGACTGAACTTCTAAGGCACTTTGGAAAACGAGACCTTGTTATACTGTTGGGTTGGTCTGCATGATGTCAGGGCCACCAGAAGTGGCATCACGCCACCTTCAGATGATATTTTAGGTGTGTTTTTTTTAGTTTTTTTCGGCTTTGGGAAGTCTGAGAAGGGGGCAAGCTGTAGTTGCAAGTTGGATTTGAATGTTTAAAAAATCAACTGAAAGAACTGGAAGAACTACCCTTTTTGTGGAGCTTTGGATGCCACAAAAATAGGGTTTGGGCCACCCTTATTATAGTAGGTAGAAGATTTCGTTGGTTGCTCTTGCTTGAGCTGATGTCAGTTTTGAAGGAAGTTGGCTCAGTTAAGAACAAGGCAAAGAGAGCTACAGAGCCTAGGGAAGGAGGAATCAAGAACTCAAAAAGATAGCAAAGATAGGGAAAAGATAGGAAATCGTGAACTTCAGAAGGTAGCAAAAATAAGGTTTGCTAACTTTTCTTTTACTGGTGGGAATGGTTCTGTTGCAAGTTTTAGTAAAGCGTTAGTACTTTGGAGAGCTCTAATAAAATTCAGTCTAAAATCTGGGTTGGATTCACTGTGGCCTCTTCTACACTACCATATAAAATCCAGATTATCTGCTTTGAACTGGATTATTCCCTGATCGGATTAAGCTCCCAACCATTAATAGTCTAGCTTGCTGTCATCCTATGCAGCCCAAAAGACAAGTAGGAAATGTAGGTACCGCTTTATGTGGGGAGGCTAATTTAACTAATTTACGACACCATAAAACCTTCCAGCAGTGTTCAGAAGAATGAGGAAGTACTCAATCAAAGGACTTGGTGTCACAAGTGGCAGCTCCCCCCCATGGCCGGAATCGAGCCCTCATGAAGCCAGAAAAGCTGGAATGTTAAATTGCCTCTGTCTATAAATGTCGTATGTCTAAATGGGATCGAACGTTTGCCATGTATATGTGCATTGTAATCTGCCCTGAGTCCCATGTGGGATGAAAAGGGTGGAATATAAATACTGCAATGTATTGTCGAAGGCTTTCATGGCTGGAATCACTGAGTTGTTGTAGGTTTTTTTGGACTATATGGCCATGTTCTATAAGCATCATTCTCTCCTGATGTTTCACCTGCATCTATGGCAAGCATCCAGAGAACATGGCCATATAGCCCGAAAAAATCTACAACCCATAAATACTGCAAATAAATAATAAATAATTTGGCAGTGTAGGCTCACAGCTGTCACAACCTAGAAAGCAAGACAGATGGGTTAAGCAAGAAAAATGGGGAAATAGGGATTCTTCTACATTGCCATATAAAATCCAGATTATCTTCTTTAATCATCTGGATTAGGAGCCCCCGGTGGCGCAGTGGGTTAAAGCCCTGTTCTGGCAGGACTGAAGACTGACAGGTCGCAGGTTCGAATCCCGGGAGAGGAGGATGAGCTCCCTCTATCGGCTCCAGCTCCTTATGCGGGGACAAGAGAGAAGCCTCCCAGAAGGATGACAAAACATCAGAAATCATCAGGGCGTCCCCTGGGCAACGTCCTTGCAGATGGCCAATTCTCTCACAACAGGAGCGGTTGCTCCTGACACGACAAAAATATATATAAATCTGGATGATATGGCAGTGTAGAAGGGGCCCCAGTGGAATGTGGGCGAGCAAGAAGAGCCTAGGATGGGAAGGAAAACTGGGACAGAAATTTGAATCTGCAAATTCAACTGACCACAATTTTTCACATATTATGAAACGGCATTAATGTGACTGGTCATGCTGAAGCATGTAGGTTCATCTCACCACCATTTTATAATATGGAGCATGATCACATGCGTTTTGTCCAGTCAGTATGGGGTCCTGATGCCAAACCTCCATGAATATGGTGGCGGGCACTCAATGTGCATAGGGATTAGTGCTTCAACTTTCATAATTCCTAATACCCTACCAGCTGTTAGGAATTATGGGAATTGAAATCCAAAACACCTGGAGGGCTAAAGTTTGCACAGGCCTGGACTAGACAATATTGGTGAAGAAAATTCTTGTTCCAAAAGCTGAAGTCATATAGTGATTTGGAATGACAGACCAGAGGCCCTTACACACAGCACAATTATACTAGTTTGATTCCACTTTAATTGCCATGGCCACATCTTTTGGAATACGGAGCCCCCGGTAGCGCAGTGGGTTAAACCCCTGTGCTGGCAGGACTGAAGACCGACAGATCACAGGTTCGAATTTGGGGAGAGGCGGATGAGCTCCCTCTATCAGCTCCAGCTCCTCATGCGGAGACATGAGAGAAGCCTCCCACAAGGATGATAAAAACATCAAATCATCCAGGAGTCCCCTGGGCAACGTCCTTGCAGACGGCCAATTCTCTCACACCAGAAGCGACTTGCTCCTGACACGACAAAAAATAATAATCTTTTGGAATCTTGGTGTTGGCACTTTATTGAGGTAACAGAGCAATCTGTTTGATAATTATTAATACTCTTTAGACTGCAAATCTCAGGATTATATAGGATGATGCAGTGATGGTTAATTATAGTGCTATAATTAGGTAGTGCTCTAGAGCCCTAGTTGCACGCTCAACTATATTATTTTTAAAGTTTTGCATTGTTGTGGTGGCATTAAGTACTGGCTTCTGGCATCCATAGTTCCAAATATAAACTGGTGGCAGCCTGGCATTGCGAATGTCGCTTGAGGAACCTTTGCATCTATACTTATTTTGTTGGACTTGGTGAGTCTGACCTTCTGACCAGAAGTATTTTTATTTAGCTCTGCATCTCATTCTTTCCCCCGATTCGGTCAGAGCAGCATAGTTTGTGGTGCCAGACAGTTTTCCATCCCATTGCTGGCCGAGTCCAGACACACTTCGCTTTCATGATGGATTGGAAATGTACCTAATACCTGCAGACCATTATTATCTAGCTGTCCGAGCTTCATCATATTGGCAGGGCTTTCCGGCAAGTTCTGGGAAGGGTATTGCTTTCTGCTTTTATACGCGTGATTTAACTTTCACCCAGCTTCTTTAATCTTGAGATTTACACATGGCGTCTTCATATTTGTGTAGTTACTCCGCCAGTGTTTCAAAACCTTATTGTTGACCTTCTGTGCTTTAATGCTACTCTTCGTCTCACTGAGATTCTTTGTGGGCTTTCGGTGTGGATTTATGTGCTCTGTTGTATTTTTATGATATTCTGAGGCTTGGCCTTAATGGCTTTCTCTTCCGCCCTCCCTTCTTCTGATTTCCAAGCAATTTGCTCTTTCGGTAGAGGTCTGCCTCTCCACCTGCCATCACTGGAATAAATGGGTACTTTTCAAAATACAACCTCATCGTGGATGTTGCATCCGTTGGGATGTTTCCAGGTTAATGTTGGCTTAATGCAAACCCACTGTATCTAATGTTACTCTTTTCCTTCTAACGTCACATGAACAGTTAATGGAATGAATAAGTTATCGTCTTTGGTTTCTGATCAAGAATTTACAAGGCTGCAGTCCTTTACGCTAGACCATGTAAGTCAAACACGGATCACCAACCTATCTAGTATGGTAAGATCCACATATCTGAAGGAGGCACATTACCAGCGAGACCACAGATCCCTGACAATGCAGAGATGACTGAACAGCATTTCTGGTCCCATCGTAACATAGAATTGCTCTGGAGGACCTTGAGGTGCAACTATACTATAGAATTAATGCAGTTTGACACCACTTTTAACTTCCAAGGCTCAGACTTCAGTCTTTTCTGCCAAAGAAGGTGAGTGCCCCACTAAACAAACTACAGTGTTCTCTCATGTATTGCAGAGGTTATGTTCCCGCAATAAGTGAAAATCCGCGAAGTAGGGATGCTATATTTATACATTATTTATACATTAAATATTATATTAATTGTAATATTTATACATTATTAGCCATACTCTGCCACATGTTGCTGTCGCCCACATGGGGGATCTGTGTGGGAGGTTTGGCTCAATTCTATCGTTGGTGGCGTTCAGAATGCTCTGTGATTGTAGGTGAACTACAAATCCCAGCAACTACAACTCCCAAATGTCAGGATTCTATTTTCCCCAAACTCTACCAGTGTTCACATTTGGGCATATTGAGTATTTGTGTAGAGTTTGGTCCAGATCCATCATTGTTTGAGTCCACAGTGATCTCTGGATGTAGGTGAACTACAACTCCAAAACCAAAGGACACTGCCCACCAAACCCTTCCAGTATTTTCTGTTGCTCATGGGAGAACTGTGTGCCAAGTTTGGTTCAATTCCATCGTTGGTGGGGTTCAGAATGCTCTTTGATTGTAGGTGAACTATAAATCCCAGCAACTACAACTCCCAAATGACAAAATCATTTTTTTTAGTGAAGGACATACATTGGGTTATAGGTGTCTTGTGTCCAAATTTGGTGTCAATTCGTCCAGTGGTTTTTGAGTTCTGTTAATCCCACAAACGAACATTACATTTTTATTTATATAGATAGGAATACTATTTCATTCCAAACATTACAAATAAGGAATGAGCAAAAAAAGAGGCAACAGGAGATGAGGGGCCGCACACCTGCCTCCCTTTCTGATGCCCGTTGTAATGTAAATATTTTTTTTTTTGAAAATCCGCAAAACAGTGAGTCCGCATAAATCGAACCACGAAGTAGCGAGGGAACACTGTACTTCATCACACTAGAGAATGAATTCACTTTAAATCCGGTTTCTGCTTCCTGCAGAATTCTGGGATTTGTAATTTAGTGAGGCTGTTAATGGCTTCTCCCTATACTACAAATAATAATAATAACTTTATATTGTATTGTCAAAGGCTTTCATGGCCGGAATCACTGGGTTGTTGTAGGGTTTTCGGGTTATATGGCCATGTTCTAAAAGCATTCTCTCCTGATTTTTCGCCTACATCTACGGCAAGCATCCTCAGAGCTTGTGCCAGGAGAACATGGCTATATAGTTTGAAAAACCTACAACAACCCAATAATAACTTTAATTTTATACCCCACCTCCATCTCTCCAAAGGGACTCGGGATGGCTTACAAAGGGACAAGCCCAAAGAGCACAGAATTAAAACATGACACAATAAAATAAAATGAAAACAAAACAATATAAGAACATATCATAATAAAACATAACACCATAAAAACAGTACCATACAGTGCAATAAAAATGCTGAGTTCGGAGGGCTCAGAGTTTGTGCAAAAATTCCTAGACAGAGCAAAGGGAAAGTGCAAAATTCAGCAAGGCGGGGCTGGGAGGATAATGTCCTTGGGCCTTAAAGTGCCAGAATTATAGAGCGGAGGGCTAGGCTAAAGTGCTGAAACTTAGGTAACATTGGGCCAATTCTTTGGAAATGCCTAATCAAAGGCACAACAGAACATCCAATCCACCCTGAGTCCCTTTGGGGAGATAGAACGGAATATAAATGAAGTTTTATATTGTTGTTGTTGTTGCTGTTATTATTATTATTAGGTTCTTGCAGAAAATGGACAGGGTAGGTGCCAGTCTGATTTCCCCCTAGAATTCTGCAGGAGGTAGCAAGCAGATTAAAGTGGATTCATTCTCTAGTGTGATGAGGCCCTATGACTTCTTGGATTCCATAGCATTGAGTGACAGTGCAGTCAAACTGCATTAATTCAACAGTGTACATGCACCCCTAGAAATTGCTGGGCCCCAATTAAACTGACCACTTAGTGCTATTTCAAACTGATATTGAAGAAAGTGGTTTTGCTATGCAAAAGATGACAGTGTTCCCTCAATTATTGTGGGTGTTACGTTCCAGGATCACCCATGAAAAATGAAAACCCGCAAAGTAGTGACGATATATATATATGTGTGTGTGTGTGTGTGTGTCGCATTCCGAGGGTGAGGCAGAAGTGAGGAAAGATTTAAAGGCACCACATACCCTTTTTTGCTACCTATAAAGAAGGGGCTATAAGGCCATAATTTATATATTGCATTGGATCTCCTCTCTCTCTTTTTTTTATGATTGGCTGCCTCTCTCCCGAGGAGGAGGGTGAAACCCCCTTCCACACTCCATCATTGCCAGGAGGCAAAAACCCGCGAAACAGCGAGTCTGTGAAAAGCGAACTGCACAATAACGAGGGAACACTCTACATAGAAAATCCTGAAACTATTTTGAGGCTCAGATGATGATTGCAGAAGCCACAGAGCATTGGTGCACATTAAGGGCTTTCTTTTGCACAGTCTTGTGGGACTTTGTTGAAACTAGCTTTGATCTGCATTAAATGGTCAGTGTAGATGAGAGAAACTCTTCCTAAGAATTTTTTAGGTCCTCCACCATAACTCAGTTGTCATTTCTCGGGGAAATATGACATAGAATCACCTGAAGGACCTAGTAAATCGCGGGTGTTATGTTCCAGGACCACCCGCAAAAAGTGAAAATCCGCAAACACTGCTTTTACTTGGGTGTGGATAAATGAAACCAGATATATTGGTTGTACAGGTCTTACTGTATTGCAGCTTGGAAAGCGACGTTCTGTGAGCTTGAAAAATGTTGGCTGGAGGAATTTTGGGACCATTTAGTCCAAGAAAATATTCTTTTGGATTACCATAATTGACTGATGCAGCCTACTTGGCTTAGTATATAATAGCTTCTGTGGGGAATTTATGTTATAACAATGCTTTCTTTATGGACATGTATGTGTTGTATTCATAATTACATCCTGATTTTTTCATAGCCTCTGCTGCATTTTGAGTGGAGTGTGTTGAAATGTTTCCCCGCTCTCTGCTATGTAATTGGAGAAAATGGATCTTGTACTTGGAGTTTGGGATGCTGCTTGTAGGGTGGGACCATGGTAAAATGTTTTTGGCAAGTCCAGACAATGGAACGCAGGCTTAGACTCTGATCTTTTTTCGCACTGCACAATTACAACAATTCAATACCACTTGAACTAGCATGGCTCCATCTCTTATAATCCTGGCATTTAGAGTTTCGTGAGGGATGGAGAATTGTCTGCCAGGGCAATCTAATGCCCACCAAACTACAATTTACAGAATTCGACAGCGGTTCAAGTGGTGTCACTGCTAGAACTGTGTGGTGTGAAAGAGACCTCAGCTATATGGCAAACTTCAAGTTAATTATTAGCTTTAACGCTTCCTATGCTGGAGAAAGTTAGTGTTTAAAAGTAATTTATTCTTGGTATTCATTATAGAATTTGGAAACCAAACCTTTACAGTCACTTGTTTTGCTTGATGATTTTGTCTTTTCTTTCAGGTCCTTTTTAAAATAATAGAAGATAACTTTCTTACAGTTGTTAAGAGAATGACTATAAATTTCAACATCATAATTGACCTTCTGTTTCAATGGATTTTGCACAGAATCATAGAATTATAGAGTTGAAAAACACCTTGTGGGCCATCCAGTCCTATCCCCCCCCCCCCTGAAGAAGCAAGAACATCGCATTCAAAACACCCCCAACAGATGGCCATCCAGCCTCTTTTTAGAAGCCTCCAAAGAAGGAGCCTCCACCACACTCCGGGGCAGAGAGTCCCACTGCTGAATAGCTCTTACAGTCAGGAAGTTCTTCCTCATGTTCAGATGGAATTTCCTTTTCTGTAGTTGGAAGCTATTGCTCCACATCCTAATCTCCAGAGCAGCAGAAAACAAGCCTGGCCCTTCTTCCTATGACTTACTCCCACATATTTATACATGGCCCTCATCATGTCTTCTCTCATCCTTCTCTTCTGCGGACTAAACATACCCAGCTCTTTAAGCCGCTCCTCATAGGGCTTGTTCTCCAGACCCTTGATCATTTGAGTCACCCTTCTCAGGATACATTCCAGCTTGTCAACATCTCCCTTAAACTGAGGTGCCCAGAACTGATAGAAAGAACTCTTGTCTGCTTGAGACAAGTTTGAATATTGCAATTGGCTAGCTTGATTAACATTTAAAGGCCTAGCAGCTTCAAAGCCTGGCTGCTTCCTGCCTGGAGGAATTCTTTGTTGGGAGGTTCTTTCTTTCGCCCTAGATATTCCACAGATATATACACCTCACTTGCCTAGTTTCCAACAGACCCCACAACCTGTTGGGAGGTGTTAGCTGGCCCTGGTCGTTTCTTCTCTGGAATTCCCCTCGTTCTGTGTGGTGTTCTATGTTTACTGTCCTGATTTTGGAGTTTTTAAATACTGGTAGCCAGATTGTGTTCATTTTCATGGTTTCCTCCTTTATGTGAAATTGTCCACATCCTTGTAGATTTCAGTGGCTTGTCTATGTAATGTGACATGGTGGTTGTTGGGGGTGGTCCAGCATTTCTCAAAAAATATGCTGTGTCCGGGTTGGTTCATCAGGTGCTCTGCTATGGCTGACTTCTCTGGTTGAAGTAGTCTGCAGTGCCTTTCATGTTCCTTGATTCATGTTTGGGCAATGCTGCGTTTGGTGGTCCCTATGTAGACTTGTCCACAGTTGCCTGGTATATGGTAGGTTCCTGCAGAAGTGAGAGGATCCTTCTTGTCCTTTGCTGAACGTAGCATTTGTTGGATTTTCTTAGTGGATCTGTAGATCATTTGTATGTTGTGTTTCCTCATCAGCTTCCCTATGCGGTCAGTGGTTCCCATGATGTATGGCAAGAACACTTTTCCTCTGGGTGGATCTTTGTCTTTATTCTCGTGACTTGTTCTTGGTCTTGGGGCTCTTCTGATGTCTGTGGTGAAGTATCCATTGGCCTGTAAAGCCCAGTTTAGGTGGTTCAGTTCGTCTTGGAGGAGGTGGGGTTCTCCGATTCTTTTTGCACAGTCTGCCAAGGTTTTAATGGTGCTTCTTTTTTGACTTGGGTGATGGTTGGAGTTTTTGTGTAGGTATCTATCTGTGTGTGTAGGTTTTCTGTAAACTGTGTGACCCAATTGTTGGACAGTGATGCGTTTGGTGGTCCCTATGTAGACTTGTCCACAGCTGCATGGCATACGGTAGACTTCTGCAGTGGTGAGAGGATCACTCTTGTCCTTTGCTATACGTAGCATTTGTTGGATTTTCCTAGTGGGTCTGTAGATCATGTGTGACCATTGGGCTGTTGCACAATCGCGTTCTAATTTGGCAAAAAGATTGGTTAATGAACACCAGTATGTGGTGGTCAGAGGAGCTTTCGCACAATTAAAACTTGTGCGCCAGCTGCGCCCATACCTTGGGAAGTCTGATTTGGCCATGGTGGTCCATGCTTTGGTTACATCCCGTTTAGACTACTGCAACGCTCTCTACGTGGGGTTGCCTCTGAAGACTGCCCAGAAGCTGCAGCTAGTCCAACGCTCGGCAGCCAGACTACTAACGGGTGCTGGGTACAGGGAGCACACCACTCCGCTGTTACACCAGCTCCACTGGCTGCCAATTAGCTTCCGAGCACAATTCAAAGTGCTGGTGTTAACCTATAAAGCCCTAAACGACTCCGGCCCTGTTTACCTCTCCGAACGTATTCTCCCCTATGAACCATCAAGATTATTAAGATCGTCTGGAGAGGCCCTGCTCTCGGTCCCACCGGCCTCGCAAGCGCGTCTGGTGGGGACGAGGGACAGGGCCTTCTCGGTGGTGGCCCCTCGACTCTGGAACTCTCTCCCACTGGAGATCAGAACTGCCCCTTCTATCCTGACATTTAGGAAACAGGTGAAGACTTG
The DNA here is from genome assembly GCF_025583915.1 of Anolis sagrei ordinatus. Taxonomy (NCBI): domain Eukaryota; kingdom Metazoa; phylum Chordata; class Lepidosauria; order Squamata; family Anolidae; genus Anolis; species Anolis sagrei. The sequence continues at coordinate 263,951,196 of NW_026846588.1, read as the reverse complement.
GTTATGGAGACAGGCATTCGACGAGTGAGCCAACACCCTGAGATATGGTTGGAGGATGATGAGCAACGATTTTAGTGTGACGACTGACCATTATAGTTATTGATTGTAATTGCTGTTTTAATGTTTTACTGTAATATGTATTATGATGTTTTATTGATTGTATGTGATATTATGGTTGGAAACCGGTCTGAGTCCCTCAAGAGAGGTGAGAAGGTCGGTATACAAAACTTTTAAATAAAAATAAATAAATAAATAAATTCCCTCACTTGAATATACATTGTTCATACCATACCTTTCCAAAGGATGCCTTCCATGATGACTTGAGCATCCAACTATTCCAACGGTACAATCAATGAGACTCTCTTGCTTGTTTATTATAAACTGCAGTCCAAGCTTAATTATGCCTTAAAGTGTGCCTGCAATGTTTAAGTTCCTTGTCAGTTTCAACGGCAGATCCAGTGTGAAATTCCTCCCCCTTCAACCTCCTCCTTTCCCCCTTTCCAAACTTCTTGGCTATAAATGGTGCTTCATTATGGTGGGTGCTCTCAGTCATAAGCCAAGCCTTTCCTGTCATTGCTCTCCCTGCTCTTGAAGCCCTGATTGTTTTTGCGGCTCTCTAAATGGGATTCTCTTACCATTTTTATAAACAAATCATGCACTCCATCATTCCTGCCAACCTAGAGAATGCTTCATGGCGTGTGCATCCAACCTATCAGAGACGTCCCAGACTGGCTGTTTTGAATCTGTCTCTAAAGAGGGAACTGGCACAAGAGTTAATCAGCAACGTCCTATAACGATCTCTTTGTGTGCCGGGTATATAGTTTGTCCAGCTCTTTTCTTTCTCTTTATTATTTTTTTTTGTTGGAGGTTTCCATGCAGGCGGGTGAGCCTTTGATCTGCTTTAATGAGAATTCTGATGGAGGAAGACAGTATGCCGATATGGAAGACGAATGTCCCCCTGCATTTAAAAGCAATTTGGTCCTTTGCTGGGAAGGACTTCTGGGAATGATGTTCTTTGCTTGATTGTAATGGAAGCTGGGTGAGCACAATGTTCTTAACCATCCATGGTTTATTAGAGGAAGTGAGCTTCATCACAGTTTGCGGTAGAGATCACAACCCAATCATAAATCCTGGGTTTTGTCTTCAGGATGTCTTAGGTGCAGTTGCAAGGGCTCATGCAGCACTGGCCTGGGGCAAGAAAGGCAAACGAAGTCCTTCTTCACATAAAGCAGTGGTTCTTTCCCTTCCTAATGCTGCGACCTCATGTTGTGGTGACCCCCACATTAAAGTTTGGTATCACTTTAACTCGATAAAATAGTAAAGAGTAGAGACATCAGACTGGAAACAAAGATCCGCCTAGTCAAAGCCATGGTATTCCCCGTAGTAACCTACGGATGTGAGAGCTGGACCTTAGGGAAGGCTGAGCGAAGGAAGATAGATGCTTTTGAACTGTGGTGTTGGAGGAAAGTTCTGAGAGTGCCTTGGACTGCGAGAAGATCCAACCAGTCCATCCTCCAGGAAATAAAGCCTGGCTGCTCACTGGAGGGAAGGAGACTAGAGACAAAGTTGAAGTACTTTGGCCACATCATGAGGAGACAGCAAAGCCTAGAGAAGACAATTATGCTGGGGAAAGTGGAAGGCAAAAGGAAGAGGGGCCGACCAAGGGCAAGATGGATGGATGATCCTTGAAGTGACTGGACTGACCTTGAAGGAGCTGGGGGTGGTGACGGCCGACAGGGAGCTCTGGCGTGGGCTGGTCCATGAGGTCACGAAGAGTCGGAGACGACTGAACGAATGAACAACAACATCACTTTAATGTTTTTGTTGTGTGATGTCAGCACACTTCGGGTCGGATCTATTTTTTTTAAAATATATATATCAGAATTTAGAACTATTTTCTGTTTAGCCAGTCATATGAGCAATAGAGCAATAGGAGCAGGACTTTCTGGACCAGAAAATTGGGACTTTTCAATTGGTAGAAATGATAAGATTGTGTTTCCAGGCATCAGGCTTCAATGTTCCGAATGAAATGGGTTACAGTTCCCATATCAGCTGGAGGCAAAAAAATACATTTCCACCTCCAGTACATTTTTGTGAGCCATTCTAGTTCCAGTGCAAAGTATTTTGGAGTGTCTTGGTCTATACCAGGCATGAGTAAACTTGGGCCCTACAGGTGTTTTAGACTTCAAGTCCAAAACACCTGGAGGGCCCAAGTTTGCCCACGCCTGGCCTAAACTCTAAAATGCAATTAAGGTCTGTGAGTTTTATAACACAGGATTGAACATCAGAACAGTGATAACTTTTTGTTACATTAATCAATGCAACTGCATACATCTTTGTAATTTGTTCGCAAGTGTGATTATGGGAACTGATAAGTATGGTTGCGTGCCAGCAGGTTGAGGGTGAATCCAGCAAAGACGGAGATCCTATGGCTGGGTCGACCGGGCAGTGGGGACATCCAGCTGCCTACCCTGGATGGCGAGGCACTACGCCCGTCATCATTGGTAAAGAGTCTAGGAGTCCTTTTGGACCCTCTGCTGACGATGGAAGCCCAGGTCTCCGCCGTTAGCAGAACCACCTTCTTTCATCTGCGGCAGGCTAGACGGCTTGCCCCCTCCCTGTCCAGGGACGACCTAGCTACGGTGATGCAGGCCACGGTCATCTCAAGACTGGACTACTGTAACGCCCTCTACATTGGCCTTCCTCTGTCGGTGGTCCGGAAGCTCAAGTTGGTACAAAATGCAGCTGCTCGGCTTCTTGCGGGAATTCCGATGAGATGCCACATAACCCCAATCTTACTACAGCTGCATTGGTAACCAATTGAGCACTGGATCACTTTCAAAGTGATGGTACTTACCTTTAAGACCTTGCATGGTCTGGGGCCGATGTACCTGAGGGACCGCCTCACCCCCTACCAACCCCAGAGATCCCTCCGTTCTGAGGACCAAGATCTATTGGACGTTCCCAGTGTCAAGACCTTGCGTCTAATAGCAACCAGATGCAGAGCCTTCACAGCAGTGGCACCATCACTCTGGAATACTCTGCCACCTGAAGTCCGTGCCTTGCGGGATTTACCAGCTTTCCGCAGGGCATGTAAGATATACCTGTTTCGACAGGCTTTTAATGTTTGGTAGTGTTATTTTTAAATTGTTTTAAATTGCTTTTAAATTTTGATAGATTTTAGCTATTCTTGTAAGCCGCTCCGAGCCCCAGGGGAGTGGCGGCATATAAGTTTAATAAATAAATAAATAAATAAAATATGCAAGCCAGACTTACCATGAGAGCACTGCATATAAAGGAACTGAAATCATAAGATGTTTTAGATACTGCTTTTGATACTGGTGGCGAGACAAACCTATAATGGTTGAACACAGAGGGGCCTGAACCCCTCTAACAATGTGTATATATGTGTGTGTAATAAATCACAGGTTCATGAAAGAATGCAGACTGTGTTTTCCATAAACACACACATAGAGTGTTTTTTTTTCTCTCCCTAAACTCCTGGGTGTATATAATATCAGAGTCATAAATATTATTACTGCTACAAAGTCATGGTCATAAAATTTAAGTAAAGCTGCACTTAAATGTTACTGCACTTTTAAAAGCTGGTGTCAGCATATGATCTGAGACATGGTGTTTAGATTTTATCAGAAATTTTCTTTCCTCTTTTTGTAAGCACACATTTCTGGATGTTAGGACAAGAGATTAAGAACAACCTCTGAGGTTGCCTGCCATAGATGCAGGCGAAACGTCAGGAGAGAATACTTCTAGAACGTGGCCATACAGCCCGAAAAACTTACAGCAACCCATTAAGAATGGTGTCGTGCAGGTTTTTGCATGGTATACTCCTCTCATCCTTTATATGTACTGCAGAAAGCATACAAGGAACATTTTATTTCAGCATATACAGCCAGCCCCCTAAAAAAAAAAATCAGAATAAGCTTAGATAATGTTGTATTTCCCCAAAATGGGAAATAAAACTTTGAGACTATTCTATGTTCCAACCTCACCATGATCACAATCAACAGTAACATTTCCTTGCTGTTACAAGGCTTGTGCACAGATTCAGATTATTTATTTATTATTTATTTACAAAATTTCTACCCCGCCCTTCTCAACCCCCGAGGGGGGACTCAGAGCGGCTAACACTGGTAACAATTCGATGCCACAATATCACAATATAAACAAGATAAAACCATAAATACACAATAGATTAAAAACAATAACATACAGTCATATGGCCATTTCCATTATCATAACAATCATATGGTCCAGTTTAATGTCCGAAGGGCCATTGCGCCTGCTAGCCAAAAGCCTGGTTCCAAAACCACGATTTCTGTTTTTTCCTAAATGAAAGGAGGGAGGATGCTGATCTAATCTTGCTGGGGAGCGAATTCCAAAAGTGGGGGGTCACCACCATGAAGACCCAGATGCGTTTGCGAGGCTGGTGGGGCCGAGAGCAGGGCCTCCCCAGTGGATCTTAAACTATGGGGCGGAACATAGAGGGAGATACGTTCAGGACAAGTAAGCTGGGCCGGAGCCTTTTGGTTGGTTCCCTTCAACCAGTCCAACTTATTCGGTTGGCCGTAACGGTAAGGGCTCAGCCACCATTTTTTTTGTCTGAAGTGGCCCATGTGGCTGCTGGGCATGGCTTGTTTCCTTTTATCCACGAGTATATGGCACATGCTTCCTTAACCCCATTCCTCAAACCCCAGTTCCTCAAACCCAGCTCCCTTGAAAGGAAGAAAGAAAAGGGTCTGAGGAAGGGTGCTTCCTTAACCCCGTTACTCAAGCCCAGACTCTCTTGAAAAGAAAAAGTGAAAGGATCCCAGGAACGGAAAGGGGAGCCTTGTAAGTTCCCTATTGCCACCAATTGGCCGGATCTTCCTGGAACTTTTGGCTGCCTAACAGAAAACAGATTTTTTTTTTTCCTATTAGCTGATTTTCAGGAAGCTCCCAAAAAAGGATCTGGGCACCCAACGGAATTCGGATACCAAAAATGGATCTCCCTCCAACCGATTTGCACAAGCCTAGATGTTACTAGTAGTGGGAATAGTTATGTTTGAGAGAGCCGCCATGACATGGCTGTCATTATCCAAGTGACACATCAATTCTAAGTCTTACAGGTGTTTTATATTGCTAGAAAAAGCTTTTTGTGGTTTGTGTTTAATAAATATATATTTAGGAAAAGGAAAAATGAAAGATAGACACTGGTCTTAAAAGCAGCTGGCAACTGTGTAAGGGTTTGGAGAACAAGCCCTATGAGGAGCGGCTTAAGGAGCTGGGCATGTTTAGCTTGAAGAAGAGAAGGCTGAGAGGAGATATGATAGCCATGTATAAATATACGAGAGGAAGCCACAGGGAGGAGGGAGCAAGCTTGTTTTCTGCTTCCCTGGAAACTAGGACGAGGAACAATGGCTTCAAACTACAAGAAAGGAGATTCTATCTGAACATGAGGAAGAACTTCCTGACTGTGAGAGCCGTTCAGCAGTGGAACTCTCTGCCCCGGAGTGTGGTGAAGGCTCCTTCTTTGGAAGCTTTTAAACAGAGGCTGGATGGCCATCTGACAGGGGTGATTTGAATGCAATATTCCCGCTTCTTGGCAGGGGGTTGGACTGGATAGCCCATGAGGTCTCTTCCAACTCTATGATTCTATGATTCTGGTAAAGTGGTTGGAGGATTAGGCCCCTTCTACACTGCCATATAAAATCCAGAATATCTGCTTTGATCTGGATTACATGGCAGTGCAGAATCATACAATCCAGTTCAAAGCAAATATTGTGGATTATCTAATTTGATAATCTGGATTACATGACAGTGTAGAAGGGGCCATAGACTAGCACATTGAGGTATCAGGGTTCAAATTCCTGCTTAGCCATGGACCCTACTGGGTAATCCTGGGCAAGTTTCACTCTCCCAGCATAAGTGGAAGGCAAGGACAAACCTCCTTTGAACAATTCTTCCAAGAAGACCCTGCAATAGGTTTGCCTTGGGGTCATCGTAAATCAGGCACACAACAACAAGTGAATATACGGTAGTTAAAATATATTTTTCCTTAAATGTACAGTCATATTACATAGTAATAGAGGCAGTAGCAGAAAACAGCTTAAGGCTGCAATGTATATTATTTCCTGAATGTGAATGTAGCCCATTTCATTGATAAGTTGCTTTGCAAATGCTCTGTGACTCATGCCGTATCTTGAATAAATTGTGTTGATCAACATTAAACAGGCAAATGGAAAATATTGTACTTATTCCCACTGTAGAAAATATTTGCAATAATTTATTTCCCCTTTTTACTCCTTTATTTCTTTTGCAAGTGCTAACCTCAAAGAAGAACATAATACTTTTCAAAAATTATGTTTTTTTAAAAATTCCCAACCACTTCAATCAATGCCTGCTGTTCTGTTCTATAAGGTCTCCTGGAGGATATTCCAATTCTTTGAAAAATGTTGCATGCTCTACATCGAATGAATGCAAAACTAAGATGAGAAATGCTGTCTCCTTCTCCCCAGTTTATCACACACCACTGCCATGTAGATAAGATACATGGGGGAGTCATCTTCTGTAATCCCTTACAGAAACCTGTCTAAAGTGAGCTATTTCCCTCCCCTTGTATGACTTGTAACACAGCATTTCTGTGGCTCTTCCAATCCAAAAGCATGGCTGTTTTATGAAATCAGGATCTGACTGTCCCATGGGTGTTAATCATAGAAGATGGTGTAAATATGCCAGTCGTAAAGGTCTTTGTGTAATTCACCAAACATCTGTTTGTAAGTCAGAAATAAATTTTATGATGGTTAGAACTTGAGTATGGCCATGGCTTTGACCAATATACTCACCCTTAAAAGTATATTTTCTCTCTCTAATTGCCACCCCCCTTCTAGACTTTCACTCTTGTCACTATGTGATATTTATGGATGAGAGCTTGCTTACACCTCCATGTCTTAAGGTGATATCATTGGGATTTTGGCCTGCATCAATAGGAGCATAGTGTCTAGATCTAGGGAAGTAATGATACCCCTCTATTCCGCTTTGGTTAGACCACACCTGGAATATTGTGTCCAATTCTGGGCACCACAATTCAAGAGAGATATTGACAAGCTGGAATGTGTCCAGAGGAGGGCAACTAAAATGATCAAGGGTCTGGAGAACAAGCCCTATGAGGAGCGGCTTAAGGAGCTAGGCATGTTTAGCCTGAAGAAGAAAAGGCTGAGAGGAGATATGATAGCCATGTATAAATATGTGAGAGGAAGCCACAGGGAGGAGGGAGCAAGCTTGTTTTCTGCTTCCTTGGAGACTAGGACGCGGAACAATGGCTTCAAACTACAAGAAAGGAGATTCCATCTGAACATGAGGAAGAACTTCCTGACTGTGAGAGCCGTTCAGCAGTGGAACTCTCTGCCCCGGAGTGTGGTGGAGGCTCCTTCTTTGGAAGCTTTTAAACAGAGGCTGGATGGCCATCTGTCAGGGGGGTGCTTTGAATGCAATATTTCTGCTTCTTGGCAGGGGGTTGGACTGGATGGCCCAGGAGGTCTCTTCCAACTCTTTGATTCTATGATTCTATGATTCTCTTTACTTGCCACCTCCCTTCTAGACTTTCATTCTTGTCACTATGTGATATTTATGGATGAGAGCTTGCTTACACCTCCATGTCTTGAGGTGATATCATTTTGTTTGTACCACAATTAGTACTTGTAATTGTATCTTTGCAACATGTATGTGCCCACATTGGACTGAATTCCTTGGTTTGTTTTAAAATTGAGTTGACCACTTATAGTCACAGAATCATAGAGCTGGAAGACACCACAACGGTCATATAGTCAAGCCCCCTGCCATACTGGAATACACAACTAAATTACTCATGAAAGACTTCCACCTCTTTTTAGAGATATTCACATTCCATTGTTGAATGGTAAACACATTTTACTTCATGTTTAGATAGAATATCTTCTCTTCCAATTTTAATCCAAAGGTTTGTATCCTAGTCTCTGAAGTAGCAGAAAACAAGCTGACTCCATCTTCTACATAACATCCTTTCAGATATTTAAATATGACTACCATGCCAACTCTTGATCTTCTCTAAGCACAGCATACCCAACTCTTAAGTTGTTCCCTTTGATCTTCTCCACTCTATATTCAACTCTCTTAATTTGTTCCTCATAGGGCATGGTTTTAAACTCTTTGATTAACTTGGTTGCCCTTATCTGGAAACATTCCTGCTTGTTAATATCTGTCTTGAACTGTGAGTCATCACTTTGTTAACCTCATTGCTTCAATAGGTCAGCTCTCATTGGGATTGCCAGTAGATACAGCTTATTGTCAGCTGCCAAACCCATGAGTGTGTTGACAGAATCAAGCTGCATTGCTTGCTTCAAAGAGACAAAGGGCCAAATCAATTTGGCTTTCAAGTTGCAAGCCCAAGTTTGAGATGGATCCTCCTGGGCTTGGAAGGGGTTGAAGGCCATTGCTGAAAGATTTAAAAGCTCTGAGGTTCATGACACCATCAAGGAAGAGAAACCGTCAAAAGTTTACTAATGTCAAGAGGTATTTTGTCCAGGAGTAGAAAATATGCCAAGTTTCAGAACAGTCTGGAAACATGTTAATGCTAAAGGGGAAACGGCTGTGTTTTGATTGCAAGGCTTGAAATATTTATGGGAGCATTTGTTTTCTTCAAAATGCTTGTGCACATGAAAGCTGTGGAAAATAGGCCACAAAAAGGAAGGCGAATCTGACAACCTCAATTTCAAGAGAACTTCGTTTGATGTGTTCATGATACAATATGTGTGTGTGTGTGTGCATGCATTCATAGGCCTCTGCATTACCATGTGCCTGGTTAGCAGACAACTGAATACTTTATAGATTAGTATAAGCCATATGTTTATAGTTGGAGGACAATTTTGAGATCTGCCCAATCCTTGGTTGGCTATGACACCAACGTATTCCACCACTTGGTAATGCAATTCAGGGACCTAGAAGTAGTTTTTTTTATTGGTTTGGGAAGTTAGTTTCTACACTTTACGAGTGGGAGTGTAGGGATAAACAGCATTTAAAAGCATTAATACATCTCAGGATGGTACTTTAGACAAAGTATTTTTGGCCCAACTTAGAGGGTTGCAACGTTATGCCATTCTTACATCAACTGTAGTTCCTTCTAAAAATCAGCATCACTGGTCTTTCTTAGAAGAGTTGGAGTATTTTTAAACTCAGGTGTGTATATTTGAAAACTCAATTGTATGTTGGCTAATAATGGTTTTCAAACATATGACTTGACTGTGTGCAGTTATACCTTCATACACATATATGTACTTCAAAGCAAGATGCCTATTTCTTGGAAATTATCTAGTGATTAGTAGAAAATGAATTCTCTGTGCCCTTTTAATGGCTTAAAAGCTACTACAAAGAAAAATATTCAATTCCTGTTACTTAATTAATTGAAGATCTGGCAACCCTGAAGGCATTATATCTCTTCTGACCTTGAAAGCTAAGCATGGTCAAGAGGAAGGTAATGGAAAGCCATCTCTGAGTATTCCTTGTCGCACACACACACAATTCTGGAGCATATAAATGTTCCTTGGGTACGTGTTCATTTGACCACATTTTTCTACATGATCTCCCTTCAGATACCTACAGATGTCTGTCAAGTAACGCGGGTCTTCTCTAAGCTGAGCATACTTAGCTCCTTAAGTTCTTTCACTTGGAACTTTTGATCATCTTGGTTGTCATTCTCTGGACACATTCCAGCTTACCAATATTCTTCTTGAAATGTGTTACCCAGAGTGGGACACATTATTCAAGGTGATCAAATGCCTGTTTAAACAAAAATATTTGCCTTACCACCTGAAGATAAATGAGGAATGTGTATTAATTTTTGATTAATAGACCTAGCAAGTTTCAAGTGATGGCTCAGTTGTGTGGAGAATTCCAATTTTACTTAGATTTTTAAAGGAGCTATTTGTGGTGTTGGATCCCATTCTCCCTAAGTAGGTTCAGCACCTTGGATAGCTCCTTTAAAGTGCAAAGTAAAGTCTGGATCAGAATTGGCACCCTACGGACATGGAAACATTAAGTTGCTACTAGCATTTTTCCATTCTTTGTGTTTAGAATAATGAGGATTGTATCATAACATAGGAAGAAATAACCACTAGATCAAGAAGACCTAATTAATGCGAATTGTAGAAATCCCAGCATGCTCAGTCTAAACAAATAGCTTTTCATTAGTGCAAGGCTGGAGGAGTATGGCAGTGTTACATCCAAAAGGAGTATCTCACCTACTGACTCCTGTGATTGACTCCTTAAAAGTCTTCCTGATAGGAAGTCGGTAAGAGTCAGAAAATGACATTTATGTAAGTATTTGGGGAAGTGAGATGATTAGCCAAGTGTTCCTACGGAGATTAGAAGTAATTTATTTTTCTCTTCAAAATCTTACTTGGTGAATGGGGTCTCAACTATGCCCTGATTGTTCATAATTTACAGGTGCAAAATTGAAGTAGCGGAGAGGGAACAATTGCAAACAAAACAGAAGAAACCAATATACAGGTTGTTGATTTTTGGTTTTTGAGAAGGGAGATTTTTTAATCTGTTCTCTTATTAGTTGCATGCTTAGGGAAGGAGGGAGAATATATTTTTTTCAACATTTTTCTCCAATTTATGTTAAGAATTTACACTGCAATTCTCTACATGTCTGCTTTGAAACAAGTCCCATTGACTTCAGCAGCATTAACCCACTAGTAAATGGGTTAAGATTTCAACTATAATTATTATTTTGTAAGGGATTAGAAGGCCAATGAATTTTGCCTCCTGGTCAAACATAGGGTTGACTTCCACTCAAAGCCCTGGAGTTAATTCAACATAGTCCATTTCAAGGGCAGGCTTCCAGACATATATATGCATAATGAAATGTCTCAGTGTTATTTTACAAGTGGAATGAATTTGACATTGGTTTGATGCACTAGTCTTCAGGAAATGTAGTTTTTGCTAGGGCTGTTGAAGAAGTTGTAAAATCCTAGAGCGAGGAAGCACCATAAGGAGCATCCCTTCCAACTGTTCATCATGCATAGCTAAAACATATGTGAGAGATAGTAATCCAACCTGAGTTTATGACCTCCAGAGAAGGAGGGTCCACCTTCTCTCCAAGGTAGTCCACTCCATTGTTGCTCTTCTTGATGTCTAAGTGGAATCTCATTTCTTACTATTTGCATCCATTGGTCCATGTCATTTCAAGAAGCAGAAAACATAACCGCTCTGCTTTACATATGTCATCCATTCAGATACTTAATTATAGAATCATAGAATCAAAGAATCAAAAAGTTGGAAGAGACCTCATGGGCCATCCAGTCCAACCCCCTGCCAAGAAGCAGGAATATTGCATTCAAATCACCCCTGACAGATGGCCATCCAGCTTCTGTTAAAAAGCTTCCAAAGAAGGAGCTTCCACCACACTCCGGGGCAGAGAGTTCCACTGCTGAACGGCTCTCACAGTCAGGAAGTTCTTCCTATGTTCAGATGGAATCTCCTCTCTTGTAGTTTGAAGCCGTTGTTCCACGTCCTAGTCTCCAGGGAAGCAGAAAACAAGCTTGCTCCCTCCTCCCTGTGGCTTCCTCTCACATATTTATACATGGCTGTCATGTCTCCTCTCAGCCTTCTCTTCTTCAGGCTAAACATGCCCAGCTCCTTAAGCCGCTCCTCATAGGGCTTGTTCTCCAGACCCTTGATCATTTTAGTCGCCTCCTCTGGACACATTCCAGCTTGTCAATATCTCTCTTGAATTGTGGTGCTCAGAATTGGACACAATATTCCAGGTGTGGTATAACCAAAGCGGAATAGAGGGGTAGCATTACTTCCCTAGATCTAGACACTATGCTCATTATGACTGTCATGTCATCTCTCCATCATCTCTTTTCCAGCCCTCTAAGCCATTCTTCAAAAAAAATGGTCTTAATCACCCACTTTTGGACAAGTTCCAGCTTTTTGAAGTTTCATGCCCAAAACTGAATACAGTATTCTAGATGAGATCTGATCAAAGCTCATTCAAATTATATGCATTATTTACATATGCAGCAAAATATGGATCAGCCCCATAGTATTTCTGCTCCTGGCCCTGAATTTTATGGAATTGTTCTGTCTCCGGAGTGACTCAAGATTTCCGAGTTGGACTGAACACAGTGTGGCTCTGCCTGAATGGTCACCCTTACCTGGTCTATCATCCCTCTCACCCCCTCTCTTTTTCCCTGGTCACATGGATGTGTTTACTGATATCAAAAAAGGGACTTGACAAAAACCAGGACCTTCAGTGTCTGGTTTCTGCAGCAACAAAAATGATAGCCTTCTCACTGTATCATGGAGCACAGGAAAAGGGAATGCTGGCACCAGACCATGTGGATGTTGCAGTAATTTAATTAAAATGCCAATATGTATATTTAACCTGCTATTTTCTGAGGCACAAAATATTTCCAGACATAAAATATTGTGAGCTTTAAAAGCAAGGGCCAGTAAGTTGAACTCTTCTTGTTCCTCCTGTCCTTAGCCGCATCTTTCTTTGCAGAAGTATGACCCACCCAGCCCTTTCCTCCTCCGATTCCTTTTATAGATGATGTGCAAGACTCTATTTTTGTTGAGAGAGAAGCCATTTACTCCGTCTGATTTTAGTTAAAGTGGAATATATATACCACAAAGGCAGGACCTCTGTGTAAATCAATAAAGTGCTACATAAAAAGGAAACACCACCACTACTCAAGCTCAGAACAAAGGGCACAATCTCAGCCTTTTTGTATTATTTATAGTGGGATAGTGGTGTGACAAAGCAATTTGCTACTCTGAAGAAGTTATCTACAGAACATCAAAAGTGATTTCCCGTAGATTCAATTTAGAGGACCACTATGAGGAGTGCTGTGGCTAATGACGCAACTAGAGTCAAATTGAAAGGATGTTCTAGCTGTTGATATGCTCAGAGGCGAAAGGAGAGTCCAAATCTCTTCTGCACATATTATAGAGATATGGAATGTGAGAAGCGTAAAATGTGGCATAGTAAAATAGAAAATGCACTATATAAACATCACAGTGGTTGGGGTGAGAGAGCTAAAGTGGATAGGAATATGACATTTGAGTTGGATATTTACATAGGCCCCTTCCACACTGCCCCTATATCCCAGAATCTGATCCCAGATTATGTGCTTATACCAGATTATCTGGCAGTGAAGACTCCACTTGGGCAGAAAAAAAGAAATGCAAAGATACAGAATGGGGGACGCATGACTCGAGAGCAGTACGTGTCAAAAAGATCTTGGAGTCCTTGTGGACAACAAGTTAAACATGAGCCAACAATGTGATTTGGCGGAAATAAAACCAATGGGATTTTGACCTGCATCAATAAGAATATAGTGTCAATTAAAAACAATTTAAAAAACTAGGAGTATAGTGTCGAGATCCAGGGAAGTCATGCTACCCCTCTATTCTGCCCTGGTTAGACCACACCTGGAATACTGTGTCCAATTCTGGGCACCACAATTGAAGGGGGGTATTGACAAGCTGGAATGTATCCAGAGGAGGGCAACTAAAATGATCAAGGGTATGGAGAACAAACCCTATGAGGAGTGGCTTAAAGAGCTGGGCATGTTTAGTCTGCAGAAGCGAAGGCTGAGAGGAGACATGATAAACATGTATAAGTATGTGAGAGGAAGTCATAGGGAGGAGGGAGCAAGCTTGTTTTTTGGTGCTCTGGAGACTAGGACGCAATGGAACAATGGCTTCAAATGACAAGAAAGGAGATCCCACCTGAACTTTAGGAAGAACTTCCTAACTGTTAGAGCTGTTCAGCAGTGGAACTCTCTGCTCCGGAGTGTGGTGGAGGCTCCTTCTTTGGAGACTTTTAAGCAGAAGCTGGATGGCCATCTGTCAGGGGTGCTTTGAATGCAATTTTCCTGATTCTTGGGAGGGGGTTGGACTGGATGGCCCATGAGGTCTCTTCCAACTCTATGGTTCTATGAATCATTTTAAACCAATTAATCTGGGATCAGATCCTGGGATATAGGGCAGTGTGGAAGGGGATCTAGTCTCTGTTTCACAGAAAATGTCAATCTAAGCAGAAATGGGGTGACATTAATAGTAAGGAGAGATGTAGTAAAACCAGTCAATGATCAAATGCAAAGTCTGGCTGAATAATATGTATAAAACTTCAGGGGAAACCCATCAATATAGCAAAGATCCATGTTGATGTTCCAAGTATTTATTTATTTATTTATTTAATGCATTTGTTGACCGCCGCTCTCAGCCCAAGGGCGACTCGCGGCGGTGTACAACATATAAAAACAGTTTACAAAAACACATAGTATATCAACAAGCCATAATTACACATTAATCTAAATTATACTAACTAATCCGCACCGTCACAACATAGGGACCTACCAGTCTCATAATCCATATTTCGTTCCGATTGTCATTATCAGTTAGCCTGGCACTTAGTTAAATGCCCTCTCGAAGAGCCAGGTCTTCAGGCTCTTACGGAAAGCCATAAGAGAGGGCGCCTGTCGGATGTCCACAGGGAGGGTGTTCCACAGCCGGGGGGCCACCACTGAGAAGGCCCTCTCTCTCGTCCCCGCCAGACGTGCCTGTGAGGCAGGCGGGATCGAGAGAAGGGCCTCCCCAGAAGATCTCAAGGCCCTCGTGGGCTCATAGGCCAAGATGCGGTCCGAAAGTACATAGGAATAAGGGGAGAAAATGGAAAGTTTATATTCTGGAGTCCAGGAGGAAATTAACCATACACCAAAGCAGGATTTCTTCTCAAGTCATGAGCAATTGAAATGCAAAAGTAAGAAACAGAGCGGGAAATTTGTAGGGAAATTTGGCCTTGTTTATTTATTGAATTTATATTTTGCATTTCCCACAGTGTGGGGCCGAAAATAGCACATGATGAATTAAAAATAATGGACAACTCAAGTCTATTTGATATGAAAGTTTTAAAACCATTAATTAAAGCCTTATGTTAAAAGCACTGAATTAGAAGAATTGAAATATATAATTGAAAATCATTTAAAGCTAAGATAAAATGTATTAAAGAGGATAAAAGCATAAGGTTCATTGTTAAAAGACCTGTACGCCGCAGGATGCTTAAGAGCTAATGGCAGCAAAATCGCCGTATGCACCAAACGTTTGTTGCAAGTGCAGCTGATATTCATTCTTCCTATTCTCAGCTGTCCATGTCCAGGTGTCTGACAGCAATTACCACTTAGGCGAGTGTTGGGACTATATAAAGTCCATCTCAATTCTCCGAAGAGGAGACTTTCTCATGAGAGTTCCAGGCTCCTGGGAAATCTCCAAACTCCTGGGAGTCTGGAACTAAAGGCAGAATTTGTATAATTGCAAGACTAGGGGTAGTCTTTATATAGCCTGTCTCTTGTGCACCAGACAGTCTGAAGCCGAGTTGGCAACAACAAATGCTGTCTTATATTGCTATTCAGAAAAAAACAACCCAACAGTCTCTCCACATTTGTGGTTTTAATTCAAATGATTAATATGTTCTTTCTCGGAATATGTAGGTCCTCTAGCATAGTGGTTCCCAACCTTTGGGCCTCCAGGTCTTTTGGACTTCAACTCCCAGAGATATCAGCCAACTTACCAGCAGGTAGGAATTGTGGGAGCTGAAGTCAAAACACCTGGGGGCCCAAATATCGGGAACCCCTTCTCTAGCATGATATTATGGTTAATTCCCAGGGAAGGTTGACCATAGAGTTGTGTTGGAGTACTTAGAATTTCTAGAAAGAACACTTCTCTAGACATTGTAGGTCCTCCAGGATATTTGAGGTCAACTTCTGGTAGAAGTTGATCATAAAGTGATGCTGCAGGACCTAGACATTTATAGAAAAAAAATTCTTTAGGCATTTATACGTTCTCCAGAGTGATTCTATAGTCAAATTCTGGTGGACATTGACCAGACAGTTGTGGTAGAAGACCTGCAGATTCATGAAGAGGCGTTCTCTCTTGCTGAAAGTTTTTTTTTAAAAAAAACCAAAAACAGTTCTCCAACTTTTGCAAAAGTCCTGAACTCCTAAAAAAGGGGAAGGTCTACCATACATATGTATTGTCGAAGGCTTTCATGGCCAGAATCACTGGGTTGTTGTAGGCTTTTTCGGGCTATATGGCCATGATCTAGAGGCGTTCTCTCCTGACGTTTCGCCTGCATCTATGGCAAGCATCCTCAGAGGAAGTGAGGTCTGTTGGAACTAGGAAAAAGGGTTTATATATCTGTGGAGGATCAAAGGACAAGAGGGATCCTCTCACGTCTGCAGGAGTCTACCGTGTACCATGCAGCTGTGGACAAGTGTACATAGGGACTACCAAACGCAGCACCCAAACACGAATCAAGGAAAATGAAAGGCACTGCAGACTACTTCAACCAGAGAAATCAGCCATAGCAGAGCACCTGATGAACCAACCTGGACACAGCATTTTATTTGAGAACACAGAAATGCTGGACCACTCTCACAACCACCATGTCAGACTACACAGAGAAGCCATTGAATACACAAGCATGTGGACAATTTCAACAGAAAGGAGGAAACCATGAAAATGAACAAAATCTGGCTACCAGTATTAAAAAACTCTAAAACTGCAACAGCACAACAACAGAGAGGAAACAAACAAGGACATCTAATCACCTCTCAACAAAAGTTTGCTCCAGGCACTGTCAGGCATTATATGCTAATCAAGGTGGTCAGTTGAAACATTCACACCTAGCTCCAGCAGACAAGAGTCCTTTGTCTCACCCTGGTCATTCCACAGATATATAAACCCTTTTCCTAGTTCCAACAGATCTCACTACCTCTGAGGATGCTTGCCATAGATGCAGGCGAAACATCAGGAGAGAATGCCTCTAGACAATCTACCATACATAATTTTGCAGTTCAGCTGCGTTAGTTGCATCCTGTGAAATCCTGAGACTGGGACTTTGCTAAGGCATTACAATTGTTTTGCGAGAGGAATCTAAATGTCCCAACTAAACTACCAATCCCAGGATTTTGTAAGATAGAACCATTGTAGTTAGACACAATAATGTTCTAAATCTGCAATATGGGTGGCCTTTGGCAAAAGCTTACTTTAATAAGTAATGAGAAAATTACTTTTGCTCCCCTGAAGGAAATTGGGGTTCATAGGTGAAATGAAAGGTGTGAAGGATCATTTGATGGGTTTCCTAGATTAGAGAGACATTTGGGCCCCATTAAGTCCATGATGATCCCATGAGAAAAACAAGCTATTTCAGGCCAGGTGAAGCCAGGTCAAAAGAAAATTCACCTATTAATATATTCACTGTATCTGGGAAACCTTTTTGACAAAATAATCTGCTTGAGGATGATAGATCCTGACCTTTGGGTGGCTCTCCCTCTTACAGCTTTTGAAAAGTGTGGGAGCAGGTAGATTTTTTAAAAATAGCAGGGAATCTTCAAAAGAGCATTAAATGCCTCCAAAATTCACTCTTGCAAACTCTATTAGAACATGACAGCTAAAGATAAGGTTATTTCGGAAAACTCTACTGCAGAGAGTGCTGAACACTTCATTTCCTCTTCTGGCTGTCTGAAACGTTTCCCAGAGGGGAGAAAAATGCATATTGTGACTGAATTCTCTTAAATAAATATTCTGACTGAATGCGTGGGTTTTCCCTAGTTGCTGGACATAAGCATGGAAGCCTTGCTGAAAGTTTAAAACAGTGTTGCATTTTTAGTCAATGTCCCCATGACATAGTGGTTCTAAATGCAGGTTGAATCCCTCTTATCCAAAATATTAGAGACCATAATTGGTTTTTGCATTATATGTACTATAATGTATTTGCTTTATATGTACATAATGAAATATTTTGGAGATGGGGACCTAAGTCTAAACATGAAATTCATTTGTTTCATATATATGTTATACACACAGTATGAAGGTTATTCTATATACAATAGTTGTACTACTTTTGTAGATGAAGCAAACTTTGTGTACATTGAACCATCAGAAAGCAAAGTTATTACTATCTCTGCCACCCATGTGGACAGTTTTGGATTTTGGAGTATTTTGGATTTTGGAATTACATAAAAGGGATATTCAACCTGTAATATGATCCCATTTGGTTTATGTTCTTTGTGCAAGTATTTGAAAACTTCATGTGTTAATAATGGGAAAAGAGTAACACATATCTTCCTTATTTTGCAAAAGTGACTGAACTTGAAATAACAGGATCTTTTTAGGGATCCATACAAAAAGAAAGCTGATACACTTGATATATCAATATCTATCTACATCTACATCTATCTATCCCTATATATAATGTCTATATTTTTATTTACTTGGAATATTTTTACTCCATATCCAGAGATTTCAGGGTGGCTAAAAATAAAATCAGTTTAAAACAGTAAATAACAACAGGAATACTCCCTCCCTCCCTCTCCCCCCCCTCTATATATACATACACAAATATACATTTAATTGTACACACACACATACACACACACAATAATAATAATAATAATAATAATAATAATAATAATAATAATAATCTTTATTTCTACCCCGGCACCATCTCCCCAATGGGAACTCGGAGCGGCTTACATGGGGCCAAGCCCGGACAACATAAAACAGCTATAAAGTCAAAGCATATACAACAGACAACAACAACATTATCAAAATGTCATTAAAAAGAAAAAAAACCCATAAAATAAATATTCCAATAAACACAATCACGGTAGTGATGACAATGGGCGGGCCACATCCTGCCAACCTAGCAGTTTGAAAACATACAAATGTGAGTAGATCAATAGGTACCACTCTGTCGGGAAGGTAATGGTGCTCCATGGAGTCATGCCAGCCACATGACTGTGGAAGCATCTACGGACAATGCCGGCTCTTCGGCTTAGAAATTGAGATGAGCACCATACCCATGTCAAGGAGAAACCTTAACTTAACTTTACTTTACTTCACACACACACACACACACACACACACACACACATTAATTAAAAATGAGACAATTAAAACTTGATAAGGCAATTATAAATAGCTCTACATAGTGGGAAAATTTTACACAATAAAATGTAGTAACCATGGAAAATTTCTCAGGCCAGATCTCTGTGTTCACCTTTGACAGATGGCCATCTGGATGAAGAATGTTCCACCAGCTGCAAGAAATGCTAGAGTTAGAAAAAACCTGAATGTCAGGGTGACTCTATGCCCGTCTGACAGGCACACACAGGATGAGTGAACGATAGTTTTCAGGTTAAAGTACTCCAATATTTTAAAACTGCCTATCTCTGAAAAAGTGTGGAATTAAACTCTGCCTCTTACTAGGCCTGTATAGAATTAAACAAGAGAAATGTCTACAATAATGAACATAGGTGGATGGTCGATACATCCCTGTAGGGCAGCGTTTCTCAACCTGGGGGTCGGGACCCCTGGGGGGATCTCGAAGGGGGTGTCAGTGGGTTCGCCAAAGACCATCAGTAAACACATATTTTGATGTTCTTAGGAGCCCCTATGTTGGGTCAGTTCCACCCTCCTCAAACCCCACTAGTATTCAAAGTTGGTCATATTGGGTATTTGTGACAAGTTTGGTCTAGATCCATCAGTTGGGTGCACATTGCTCTGCCGATGTGGGTGAACTATAAATCCCAGCAACTACAACTCCCAAATGTTAAGGTCTATTTTCCCCAAACTCCAGCATTGTACACATTTGAGCATATTGAGTATTCATGCCAAGTTTGGTCCAGATCCATCGTCGTTTGAGTCCACAGTGCTCTCTGGATGTAGGTGAACTACAACTCCAAAACTCACGGTCAATCCTTTCGGTATTTTTTGTTGGTCATGGGAGTTCTTCATTCCAAGTTTGGTTCAGTTCCATCATTGTTGGAGTTCATAATATGATTGTAGGTTAATTATAAATCCCAACAACTACAACTCCCAAATGACAAAATCAATCCCTCCCAACCCCACCAGTATTCAAATTTGAGCATATCAGATATGTGTGCCAAATTTGGTCCAGTGAATTAAAATACATCCTGCAATTCAGATATTTCCATTAGAATTCATAACAGTAGCAAAATTACAGTTATGAAGTAGCAACAAAAATAATTTTCAGGTTGGGGGTAACTACAACATGAGGAAGTGTATTAAGGGGTCCCGGCATTAGGAAGGTTGAGAACCACTGCTGTAGGGTCAATGAGTGTTACTGATCTCATATAGTAAAACCCCCTTTTGTTTGAGATTACTTTCCAGAATTTTCCTTACCTATGGCCATCATTTGAAAAAAATATGATTTAACTCCTATGCACACTGCACATATCTTATTTGTAGTGCAAAAAAACCACTTAAAAACAATATAGTAATTAAAATGAAGAACAACTTTAACAAATATAAACTTATTAGTATTTCAGTGGGAAGTGTGGGCCTGCTTTTGGCTGATGAGATAGGATTGTTGTTCTTGTTGTGTGCTATCAAGTCGTTTCAGACTTAGGTTTACCCTGAGTGAGGGCCGGGTAAATTACCTTGGAGGGCCGTATCTGGCCCCCGGGCCTTAGTTTGAGGGACTGTGACCTGGCCCTCTGTTTAAAAAGTTTGAGGACCTTATTGATGCAACCTGGAATTGCATTGGCTTTTTAGCGCTTGGCTCACACTATTGACTAATGTTTAGCCTCTGGTCTACTAAGACTTGTAGGTCTCTTTCACAGGTACTGTTTTCAGTCTGGGTGTTACCCGTGGTTGGGTCAGAAGTTGGCTTCCCACCTTCAGACATCTGTACAAGCACCGGAGGAAGTGTCAAGAGGAACATCGGGAGTAGAGTGTTTTAGATTTGCTTTGAGATTGTAAATTGCTTTAATGTTCCCTTTTTGTGAGTTTTTGGGCTGTATTGCAGTTGTTTTATATCGTAAGCTGCCTGGAGTCCCAATTTTTCAGGGGAAAGTGTGATGTTTTTGTTGTTATTGTTGTTGATGAAGTCGTGGTTCAGGCTCAGGGCAATCCATAGTCCCCATTGTTTGAGCTGCCTCTAAGCTTGGCAGGTTGCAAATGGTGCACATTCAAAATGTGTTATTGTTGTGTGCCTTGGGAATTGTTTTGTCATGACAGTTCCAGCGTACCAAGAGTTGATACAGTGATTTCAGTACTGACAACCCAGCCTGTGTCCAATTTGTTGCGATTACTCTGACACCTTCTGTTCTATGGTTTAACCCCCCTTTTTCCTTGCCATTTACACATGGCATGGCTTGGTGCTAACATCTTATTTTTCACCGGAGATCTTTTTTACAGCTGTCTGCTCCGTTGGAAGAAGAGCTGAAACAATTAATCTGGTAGTTAGATCAGAGATGTTCCCTCTCTCGAACATTAAGACAGTTTGAAGCATTAAGCAGAGCTGCTAGGAAAAGAGACACCAGAGACCTGGTAAAAGCTTAGGAAAGCGGTTATGTTATGCTATCGGGCCATTAAAAAAAGGAAGAGAAAAAGAAACTAAAATAAAACCCAAGGTGAAGGCCTGTTCTTTCAATAGAGCACCTGGGCATCCGTGCCTTCCTTACTTATTTCATTAAATTTTATGTTGCTTTAAATCGTATCATTGCACATCTTTGGAATCCATTTCCGACCACTATGTTCTGTTGTATAGATCGTGGATACTTAAATGCTTAAAAAACGTAGGTTATGGATGAGCAAATTGTGGGCTGAATATGACCTTTGGACCTCCGTTTCTGAGGGTCCCAAAGTCCCCCATCAGCCCTCCCAAAAATTGGTATGTCTTTCAATCATTTTTCTCCTCAAGACCACACAGAAAGACCTCCAAATGGATGGAAAGTGGCAAAAATTATCTGCCCACCAGCACCCTAGAATTGTGCATTATTTTCAATTTTTGTTGTTTTTTCCCTATAATCTCTCTCAATGTGGTGACAGGGAGTGACAAAAATATTGCTTCTTGTCATGATTTTGAGAGGGATTGGCTTTGCCGTGAAAGGATCCTGTCTGTGGGGGGATCTGGGAGAGAAATCTTGGATCTTGCCATTCCTGCAGTTGTCTACTTTTACCTAGGTTGTGAGTTTGGGAGGGAAGGTAAATCCATTAGATTTATGACTTGAAAATAGTAGCAGTGAAAGGGATCCAGGAGCCTTTTTACACCACAAGTTCAACATGAATCCACAGTGTGATGTGGCAACCAAAAAAGCCAAAGCGATTTTAGGTTACATCAATAGGAGTGTAGTGTCGAGATCGAGGGAAGTCATAGCCCCACTCTATTTTGCTTTGGTCAGATCTCACCTGGAATAATACTGTATCCGGTTCCGGGTATCACAAATCAAGAAGAGCATTGAGAAGTTAGAACGTGTCCAGAGAAGGGCAACCAAAATTACCAAAAGTCTGGAAGCCAAGTATTCCGAGGAATGGCTTAGGGTATGTTTAGCCTGGAGAAAAAAAAGGCTGAGAGGGGACATGATAGCTATGTTTACATATTTGAAAGGATGTCACATTGAGGAGTGGGCATGCTTGTTTTCTGCTGCTGTAGAGACTGTAGGACACAATGGAGCAAAGGATTCAAATTGCAGGGAAGAAAAGGTTCCACCTAAACATTAGGAAGAACCTCCTGATGGTATGAGCTATTCAGCAGTGGAATTTCTGCCACAGATTTTGAGTAGCATCTCCTTCTTGGAATGATTTTAAACAGAGGTTGGATGGCCATCTGCCTGGGGTGTTTGGATGGCAAGGGATTGGTCTGGATGGCCTTTGTCATCTCCCCATGAAGAGGTTTATGGTTAGAGAGGGCCAAGTTCCTAGGCTACTGATCATGTCATCATGGTAGAAACCATGTTCCCCCAATCCATCCCATGAAAAAGTGATGAACATGGTGTCAGCTTTCATTGTCATTCCTCCCAAAGCCTAGCAGCAAGTAAAGTGCATCCTGCTTGGAAAACTGCATTTAGGATACGTTTAACACAGAGAAGTCAAATTGTACCAAACCTGTATCTACATCTGACCCAAAAATAGGCACACAAGAAATTATTACATTAAAAAATGTGCCAACTTTTTGAGTAATGGGGAAAAATATGTGTTATGAATACAAAAAATACGTGTGCATAGTGCAACAGCATATGAATGAGGCATGCGTTTGGAAAAAATATTAAGCAAACGTGGCACTGATTTTTATGCTGGAAGGAAAAAAGAAAGTGTCAAATGGCATTAGAGGCGATTGCAAGTGGGAGCCTCTAAAAACCATGAAAAATGAGGCTGAGAGATTTTCACATCCCTGCTGAGAATTGAACTGAATGTCGTTGGATGCCACTCTGTCTTAATATTTTTTGTTCGTAAGAGCTTGATTGAGAAAACAATCCTGCAATACTTTCCTCTTTAGGGTGCTTTTCAAGTTACTGTGAGGTCTTGAATTTGAGACTGCGTTAGGTTTCCATTGCTCCTGACCCTCTCATGTAAACTGTTCAGGATGGATGGATTTTATTAAAGCTCAAGGAAAAAAAGGCTAATTCAATCTCCTGTTCAAGTCGATTTTAATTCAACTTCCTAGTTCATTTGTTTCACCTGCATCCTGTATATTATAATGTATACTAATTATTTGCTGTAACAATTGGAATGTTTTGTTCTGTACCTATAAACATACTGGGCCTCTACACTGTAGAATTAATGCAGTTTGACAGTGCCTTGGCTGCAATGGCTAATGTCTCTTGGGAAGACAAGTGGGCAAATGTCAGCATGATGGAAGAAGCAAAGACCACCAGCATTGAAGCGATGGTCCTCTGCCATCAACTCGGCTGGACTGGCCATGTTGTCCAGATGCCTGACCACTGTCTCCCAAAGCAATTGCTCTACTCCAAACTCAAGAATGGAAAACAGAATGTTGGTGGGCAGGAAAAGAGATTTAAAGATGGGCTCAAAGCCAATCTTAAAAACTCTGGCATAGACACTGAGAACTGGGAAGCTGTGGCCCTTGAGTGCTCCAGTTAGAGGTCAGCTGTGACCAGCAGTGGTGTATAATTTGAAGAGGCACAAATGGAGGGTGAAAGAGAGAAACGTGCCAAGAGGAAGGCATGTCAAGCCAACCCCGACCGGGACCGCCTTCCACCTGAAAACCAATGCCCTCACTGTGGGAGAACATGCAGATCAAGAATAGAACTCCACAGTCACCTACAGACCCACCAGTATGCCGATCTTGGAAGACTATCCTACCCAGACAACGAGGGATCGCCTAAATAAGTAAGTAAGTAAGTAAGTAAACTGCAATGGCTCAATGCTATGGAATGATGGGAATTGTAGTTTAGTGAGGCATCAGTACACTTTGCCAGAGAAAATGAAAGACTTTGTAAATCTACAACTGCCGTGATCCCATAGCATTCAGCCAATGCAGTTAAAGTGGTGCCAACCTGTGTTCATTCTACAATGTAGATGCATCCATGACCTCTCTCTTATTTAGGAGCAGACAGTCCTGAGTGGGAACAGTTATTATTTCTCATGGCACCCAAAATCTTTGTATCAGTGTAAGGCATCTTGGAAACCAAAATTCTCTGGAATTCTTGATTATGGGATGCTATGTTTTTAACAAGTGGAGAAGCATCTGGATACCACTGTGCTCCTAGGTCAGGAACTTGATAAATATGTGAGTTTTGGATTGAGAAGACAACTTCCTGTGTCTTCCCTTGTTTCACTTGTGTGTTGTCATTTTCCCCAACTTGGATGTATAATTTCCTTACAAATTATAGTTCCTTTGTCACCATGTGGCTGGAGTGCTTTGTTTATGAAATGTGGGCAGGGTTTTGGATTCCAGCATATTCCCGCTTATATACAACTCTGAACATAATGGCATCTGAATGTTCGAAGTTGACTTGGAGGGAAAAAAGAAACCCAGCTGTTTTCTGTTTTTCAAAGCCTGACAAGCCTGGTTTCATACTGAGCTAAGGAAGGGTTCACAAAAAGAAAGGGGTAGAGTTACCCTGACAATAATATATATGGACAGATGTTTGGGGAGCCAGTGTGGCATTGTGGTTTGAGCATTGGACTACAACTCTGAAAACTAGAATTTGATTGGTTATGAAAATCAACTGAATGATCTTGGGCAAGTTCCTCACCTCAAAAACCCCATGATAGGTTTGATTAGGGTCACTATTCCAGACAACGTGAAGGCATTCAACATCATATTTTGGGATTTAAAAATACGAAGTTTGTTCTTTCAGGAAATTGTCTCTCTGTTATCTAAAAAGGTGGAAATATCCATTATGTTGCCCAAACCACCCTGCTCTTCTTGGCAGTAGTCATTCTACATTGATCAAGATGCATGGGAAAACAATCGAGAAAGCAATCTTGTCAAAGTATCCGAAAGTATCCATTTGAGAGGAGAGAAAGCGAGTGAAAGAGCTTGAAGTTGCCTTAGTAATAGCTGTTGTAATGCCATTATCATTTCCATCAAGCAGCACTTTGAGATCAATCCTTGTGCTATTGTGCAAAACTTAAACCCAATGACGGTTATACAATGGCACAGTATCAAGTGCAGAAGTACAAAGTGCAGGAGAATCAATGCTGGTGGTAATCTCTCAGAGTCTCCCTGGAATTTGTTTATCTTTTCCCAGGTATGTTTTATAGTAGGCTACTAAGGAAGAGTGGCAGTAAAGAAAAGCTTCTTTGGAAGAATTGTATTAGGCCTCTGTCAAAAGGCTCTTTGTTGTAGATGTAGTTGTGTGTATTCAAGTTGTTAGGGCAACACTAAAGTGAATCTATCACAGGGCTTTCTTGGCAAGATTTGTTCCAAATAATAATAACAATAATAATAATAATAATAATAATAATAATAATAATAATAATAATCCATCAGAACCAATGCAATTAAGGCCACGATTGAAAAATCAGTGGATGACCCAAAATGCAGACTGTGCAAGGAAGCTGATGACACCATGGATCATATCCTCAGCTGTTGCATGAAAATTTCACAGACGGACTACAAACAAAGACACAACTCTGTGGCCCAGATGATTCACTGGAACTTATGTCACAAGGACCACATGCCAGCAGCAAAGAATTGTTGGGATCATAAACCCGCAAAGGTCGTGGAAAATGAACATGCAAAAATACTGTGGGACTTTCGAATCCAGACTGGCAAAGTTTTGGAACACAACACGCCAGACATCACGATTGTGGAAGAGAAAAAAGTCTGGATTATTGATATTGCCATACTAGGTGACAGTCGCATTGAGGAAAAACAACAGGAAAAACTCAGCCGCTATCAAGACCTCAAAATTGAACTGCAAAACTCTGGCATAAACCAGTACAGGTGGTCCCTGTGGTCATTGGTGCACTGGGTGCCGTGCCAAAAGATCTCAGCCGGCATTTGGAAACAATAAACATCGAGAAAATCATGATCTGTCAACTGCAAAAAGCCACCTTACTTGGATCTGCATGCAACATTCGAAAATACATCACACAGTCCTAGATGCTTGGGAAGTGTCGGACTTGTGATTTTGTGATACGAAATCCAGCATATAGATCTCGTTTGCTGTGACATACTGTGCTTTTGTGTCGTCAATAATAATAATAATAATACTAATACTAATAATAATAATAATAATCTTTATTTATATCCCGCCACCATCTCCTTGAGGGGGACTCAGGGCAGCTAACATGAGGCCAAGCCCAAAGACACATCACAGCAAAATAAAATACAATATGCAAACAACAAAAATCACATCACAATAAAATACATACTGTAACAAAATAGAGTAAACAAAGCAAAATAATATGACATAAAATCGAACATAATGGGTGGGCCAAATGGACAAGGTAAAATGATATAACCCTGGATGAGGTAGAAATAAAAGACGTGTATATGGGACGACAGGCCCCCAGGAATCTACGTTTTTAAAACACAGATTTTCCTGGGATAAAGGCCTGTCTGGATCTGCCCCTAGAAACATTTGTCCATTCTGTGGTCAACTTCTGGTGGAGACTGTTCATTGGATCACACATTTTCCAGGGACCTAAAAATCCCTAGAAATAACACTTCTCCAAGCAGTTGTAGATGCTTCTCTATGGTCAACTTCTTCTGGATATTGACTCTCACTGGAAGATCTATAAATATCTAGAGATTGCTTAGATTTTTCTAGTAATTTGTAGGTCTTCAATTGGTCTTCAAGTGCAATTTTATGGTTTCTGCTAGAAGTTTACCACTGAATCACACTGAGGACTTACAAATGCTTAGAGAAATATTCTCTAAGATAAAAAAAATGCCTTTGCGATTTTCATTTTAATTTATATTCAGGTTTTTTTCAGTTTTGTGGATACCATGTTGCTCCTAATTCCTGGAAATGTGGAAATACATTTGTATTAAAAGTGTGAAGAGGCATTCTAAGGAAGGAGGCAAGACGCTCGCCATGCAGTGGTAGATAATGATGAGCAAGGCATATAGAGAGGAAATTGGGTGTGTTATGTGGGCGCTTCCATGGCAGATGATTGCATCTGGTGAAATATTGTTTTACCCAAGCCAGTAAACATTTTCATTTCCAATTTGCTGGGTTGCTTTACAAGGTCAGGTTATGCGTAAAGTCTGAGCAAGTGTCACATTGCCGGCTCCGGCCATTGCTAACGAATACCATAAAATAGCCCAGAAGTGTTGAGGTTGTAAGCCCAGCAGCACTGTGGCTAATCAAGCAATAAATAAAAAGGATAGGCTATAAGTGCTTCTTTGAGAATAAAAAAGAGGGAGGACAAGATGGCTATTTATGGATTGTGATTCCTTCATTTTCTTGGTGTTCTTCGGGATGAAAATAAAAGGGAGTTGAACTTAGTGGTAGAGTGCAAGATTTGTAAACCAAAGCATCCCTCCCATTTTATATGACATCTCATACCAAAGGGAAGCCTATTTATTTATTTGTTTGTTTACAGTATTGATATTCCGCCCTTCTCATTCAGGGCGGATTACAATGCACATACCTATGGCAAACATTCAATGCTATTTAGATTTACAACATATATGTATTGGCTTTAGCCTATAAAGCCCTAAACGGTTCTGGCCCAGCTTACCTGTCCAAACGTATCTCTCCTTCAGGAAACGTCAGGAGAGAATGCCTCTAGACCATGGCCTTATAGCCCGAAAAAATCTACAACAACCCAGTATCCCTCCTTATGAACCATCTAAGACTTTTAAGATCTTCTGGGGAGGCCCTGCTCTCAGTCATGCCTCCTTCACAAATGCGTTTGGCAGGAACGAGAGATGGGGCCTTCTTAGTGGTGGCCCCTTGGCTGTGGAACGCCCTTCCCATGGATATAAGATCGGCCCCCTCCCTCCTGAAATTCCGTAAGAAGGTTAAAACATGGCTCTTCGAGTTAGTTTTTGCTAACGCAACACAATTAGATTAAGATGAAATTCGGAATGATTTGACGATGCACTTGGATCATGATTTTAGTAAGGAGACACTGCAGATTATGTTTTTATGGATTTGTTTGGTTTTTTATATTATATGTTAATCATTTAATTGTATTTATAATCTGTTTCTAACTTGCATTTTATAGTTGTGGAGGCATCTAATTGTTGCCGATTGTGAACCGCCCTGAGTTGCCTTTGGGCTGAGAAAGGCGGTATATAAATGTGGTGAATATACACAGCGGGGAGCTGCTGCTTCGCTGTCCACTTGTGACACCGGGTGCTTTGATGGAGTACTTCCTCATTCTTCTGCGCGCTGCTGGAAGGTTTTATGGCATTGTAAATTAGTTAGATTAACCTCCCCACATAAAGCGGTACCTAGATTTCTTACTTGACTGATGCAGCTGTTTTTCAGGCTGCATAGGTCAACAGCAAGCTAGACTATTAATGGTCAGGAGCTTACTCCGACCCGGGCTGGCTTCGAACTCATGAACTCTCGGTCAGTAGTGATTTAATGCAGCTGGCTACTAACTAGTTGTGCCACAGCCCAGCCAAAGGTAAAACTGACCAATCCCAAAGTGCCATTAAATACAGCTCAGCGTAGAAGAGAAATCTACAGTGAAATAAGGTGATTTGCCAATTCCTAATCTGCTGTATTTAGTGGGTAATTGTCCTATTGGCAAACAATTGGCAGGATCAAGATGTCCGCATACTTCTTCCTGTGATAGACCTACTGGAACTCCTCAAATTTTCACTTCTCCCAGGATTGTCCATTCTGAAAGTCATTGTTCTATTAAGTAAAAGATCTTTTATAGTCTGGCATGAGTAAAATGTACCCACCCCACCCCTGAACCCAAAAGACTGGAATAACAAGACAAAACAAATGCTAATATTAAGTTAAATAGACTTCTCAGATTCCCTCTGCCTTTTATAATAATCCAACAAGGGATCCGGTATGGATTTTGAGAAAAGCATGCAAACAAAAATAAACAACTGCTTTAAACAAACCAGGTGCAATCAGAAAGATCACATACGTCCAATCTTTGCTATTCCGGGCTCTGCTAATAGGTCATCATACCAGTTTGAAGGAAGATCGATATATGGAGCTGGATATAGCTCTTAATAAAGGCAGCATTCTGAAAGGCAGAATCTCCATCTCCTGTGGTTAGTTCTGTTTGTGTCCTGTGCTGAATTGCAGTGCTGCCTTGTGTTTGTTTAAAACCTCTGGGTAGCCTTTGACTGTTTACTTTGGTCTGTGTTTGCAAATGGGGTGAACAATGAGAGGGTATGCAAATCGCAAGACTTCTGTAACTGTAGGCAGTGAAATTGATCTTAGTGTCGGGCTTGAAGGGAGTATAGATTGTTTCTTGCTGCTTGGATGACAGGCTGTATGCTAGTTCTGCAGAAATCAATGCTTAGAACCAGTGTGGGCATCGTATGGCCCTCAGGTTGGATGTAGTTCTCAGCACTCTTTTCCTGGGAAAGATGGCAGAAGAGAAAGCGTAGGGCACCAACCACTTCAGTCAGTATGAAAGTGGTTATAGAATCATAAAATCAAAGAGTTGGAAAAGACCTCATGGGCCATCCAGTCCAACCCCCTGCCAAGAAGCAGGAATGTTGCATTCAAATCACCCCTGACAGATGGCCATCTAGCCTCTGTTTAAAAGCTTCCAAAGAAGGAGCCTCCACCACACTGGAGGCGCCACAAAGAGTTCCACTGCTGAACGGCTCTCACAGTCAGGAAGTTCTTCCTCATGTTCAGATGGAATCTCCTCTCTTGTAGTTTGAAGCCATTGTTCCGCGTCCTAGTCTCCAAGGAAGCAGAAAACAAGCTTGCTCCCTCCTTCCTGTGGCTTCCTCTCACATATTTATACATGGCTATCATATCTCCTCTCAGCCTTCTCTTCTTCAGGCTAAACATGCCCAGCTCCTTAAGCCGCTCCTCATAGGGCTTGTTCTGTGGATGATTAGATGGGAAGTCCTGAAACCAGTTTGAGGCTTGGATATGTACTGCAGAGTCTGGCCTCAAGCTGGTTCTGGGGTCTGCAGTATCTGCTGCTTGACAGCTGTAAATAATGCAAATTTTATTTCAACTCCGCTGCTGTAACGCACCTGTGCTGATCACCAAAGTGTCCTGTCCCTTCATTGTTTTTGCTGTATGATGTAGTTTACATTGAAGTTTGCTATTGCACATGAAGGGCTCTATTTCAGAGTATTCATGAATTTGCCTATCTTGGTTTAAAGTCTTTAAAGTGCATTGCAGTGTCATATAAACACCATGTTTGCAGGCTGCTTTCAATCCACATTAAGTGGATTCTAGCCCAGCGTAACTGTCAGAACGTATCTCCTTCTACATCCCACCTTGGAATTTAAGATTTTCTGGGCAGGCCCTGCTTTCGGCCCCGCCTTTGGTGGGGACGAGGGACAGGACCTTCTCGGTGGTGGCCCCCCACCTGTGGAACTCTCTCCCCGGGGAAATCGTCTTCCCTCCTATCCTTTAGAAAGAAGTTAAAAACGTAGATGTGGGATCAGACCTTTGGGTAATTATGCTGACAATGACAATGATGACAATTGTTATGGTAATAGACTATGGACAAGCTTCATGGAATCTCCAACCACAAAATTTGGCTAGATAAGGCTACAAGGCTGTTATATTTAAGCATATTTTTAATCGAATTGACTTAATGTTTTAACTGTATGTAATTATTGGTTTTTATTATGTATTTTATTATGTATACATGGAAGCATTGATTTGTTGCCAGCTGGAAGCCGCCCTGGGGGGTGAGAAAGACGGGGTACAAATATCGGAAATAAATAAATAAATAAATAAGTGGTCAGTGTAGATATGCTCATAGCTAAAGGTAAAAGTTTTCCCCTGACATTAAGTCTAGTCGTGTCCGATTCTGGGGGTTGGTGCTCATCTCCATTTCTAAACCAAAGAGCCGGCGCTGTCCGTAGACACCTCCAAGATCATGTGGCCAGCATGACTGCTTGGAGCGCCTTTACCTTCCCACCGGAGTGGTATCTATTAATCTACCCACATTTGCATGTTTTCGAACTGCTAAGTTGGCAGGAGCTAGGGCTAACAGCGGAAGCTCACCCCACTCCCCGGATTTAAAACTGTGATCTTTTGGTCAGCAAGTTCAGCAGCTCAGCGGTTTAACCCACTGTGCCACCAGCGGCACCAGATATGCTCATAGTCTGCTGGATATTCTCAGATTTACCAATGTGTCATCTCTTAAACAGATTGACTGGGAAAGCTGGTGTGGTGCACTGGTTTGGGTGTTGGACTATGAGTCTGGACACTCATGTTCAACTCCCTGCTCAGTCATAGAAAGGTTCTGGAGGATCTTGGACAAGTTGCACTCTTTCAGTTTCAGAAAAAGACAAAGGCAGAAACCCTCTGAACAAATCATGCCAAGAAAATACAGAGATAGGTTTGTCTTAGTGTTGCCATAAGTCAGAAGTGACTTGAAGGCTCACAACAACATGGAAACTCTTTTGTTGTTTTAAATTATTCTTCATCCTTTTTTTGGGTATATACATTGACTTGGAGAAGAAACATTCACTTGCTAGGAATATCTGGTATCCCTGGGTTTTTTACTCTTGTTTTGCCATTTTTGGATAATGGTATGATTCCCCAATATGTCCTTAGGTAAAGTATTGGCTCCTTGGATTTGCTGCAATCCGTTCTGGATTGGAGTGGCCAAAAAAAAAAAAAATGACCAAAACTCTTTTACCATGCACCTATATGTGTAAAAATACGACCAGTAGTGTTTACAATCATCAACCACTGAGCAATGCCAAGATGTTAACTGGTTGGTAGGAAAATTGCAATGCCATGCCGAAATGCAATATCAAAGTGCCAGAAGATGATGAATTTAAGCATCACGCTGTGCAAAATTGATTTAAATGGTACAAAAAAGTAAGTGATAAAGACAGACTTCAGAATCTTCTTTTAAAGCAGATGGTCTTAACTGTTTGGCAATCTGGGGGGAGCCTGTGGACCCATAGCATAGAAGGAGGTCTATAGGCATCACCTTCTTCTCTAGCAGAGGGTCTGCTAACTACAGTAATTTTGGGGTAGTGATGAGCCTAAATGATATTTGCAACAGCTAGAATGTGACCTGAATATACCTCTGATTTCTGCTGGTAATAAAGCCAACATCTGCAACTAATTTGGTTTGTTGCCTACATTCATAATTAAAGGAAATTGCCAAATTTTAGTAAGAGAAGTTAGCAAGAATCCAGCATGTGATGGGTTCATATTTTCATAATCTAGAGCAAGGGTCCTCAAACTTTTTAAACAGAGGGCCAGATCACAGTCCCTCAGACTGTTGGAGGGCCGGATTATAATTTGAAAAATGAACGAATTCCTATGCACACTGCACATATCTTATTTGTAGTGCAAAACCCACTTAAAAACAATACAATAATTAAAATGAAGAACAATTCTGAGTCGTCTCTGGGCTGATAATGAGCGGGGTAGAAATAATGCAAACAAACAAACAAACAAACAAATAAATTTTAACAAATATAAACTTATTAGTATTTCAATGGGAAGTGTGGGTCTGCTTTTGGCTGATGAGATGGGATTGTTGTTGTTGTTGTTGTTGTGTGCTTTCAAGTCGTTACAGACTTAGGTTGACCCTGAGCAAGGGCCGGGTATATGACCTTGGAGGGCCGCATCCGGCCCCCGGGCCTTAGTTTGAGGACCCCTGATCTAGAGTTAACAGAGTCATCACCTAGGCTGCATCTACACTATAGAATTAATACAGTTTGACACAACTTTAACTACTGTGGATCAATGTTTTGGGATCATGGGAGTTGTAGTTTTACAAGGTCTTTAGCCTTGAAAATTTGAAAAGCACAGCATGCTATGTCTTGATGTGGTATACAAGTGGTTGCATTTTCTTTCCTGAATTTGGAAGAAAAGAAGTCAAAGGCCCTTTTTGTACATCCTGGGGATTCCTGGGATTTGTAGTTTCTGGAATTTAATTCCAAGGAACGGATGAAATGGTAAATCCCAGGATTCCTTTGGATGGAGCCATGGTGGTTCATGCTGCATCAAAGTGCCGTAATTGTATAGTGTGAAAGAGACCAACAACTGTTGGATTATCTCTTTAATGCATTACTTCCTTAACAGCTGCTGTGCCATGGGTTTTCTCCCTTGTGCCACCAATGCCTTACTGGTGTAGTTATGCCAGCATAGCCCATCAGCCCATTTCTGGCATCAGCCCATTTCTGGCCTTAAAAGTCCATGCATAATTCTGAAACTATTTCTCAGTTTTTCAAAATTATATTGCAAGACGATAGCCTCCCAACCCCCCAAAGCGTGTGATGGTGGGCCAAGATAAAGACTCTGACAGTGTGTAAACATAACATTAGTGCCAAGAGAACAAAGGGTCCGTTGTGTTTTGACATGACAGGGCCAGTCATTTTTTTTCCCTGGGAAAGGGACAAAATTATCTGCACAGATTAGACAGGTTAACAATTTTCTTGCTGTTTTCCTTAAGTCACTAGGCTAGCATTAGCTGTAAAAATCATCATCTTGACATTGGTTTATTCATAGGGTGGTTGCTAAAGCTTTATTTTAAAAAGCCTTACTTTTGTTAGTGGCATGAATTCCTTTTCTGGGAAAGCAAATAATAACAACAGGGTGGAGGCGGTATCTCAAAACAGACCTAAAATTATCTTCTGGTGGAATTACTTGGTGAATGCGGAGGTTTTGGGGACTTCTATACTTTCAGTGCACATACTTTGCTGCAGTGTTGTGACCCTTTCTTTTAGGAGCATGTCAGCAGATTCAGCTTTTTTGTTGTATGACAGTAGGAAGGGAACACAATACTTATACAACAAATAATTGTTGTATAGCATTTGGTTTCTAAACTTTTGTCTGAGGAGGAGTAGAAAAACTGCACAGACATTTGCAATCATTTGGAATGCATCTATATTGTCGACTTAATGCAGTTTGACACCACTTTCACTGTCGTAACTCAATGAATCCTGAGAGTAATAGTTTTACAAGGTCTTTAGCCTTCTCTACCAAAGATTGCTGATGCAATCAAACTATACCTCCCAGAATTACATAGAATTAAGCCATGGCAATTCAAATGGTATCAAACTGCATTAATTCTGCAGTGTAGATGTGCACTTGGTCTCCATAGAAGATGATGTTGTTTCCCTAATGGACATTATCATATGGAGCCCCCGGTGGCGCAGTGGGTTAAAGCACTGTGCCGGCAGGACTGAAGACCAACAGGTCGCAGGTTCGAATCCAGGGAGAGGCGGATGAGCTCCCTCTATTAGCTCCAGCTCCTCATGCGGACACATGAGAGAAGCCTCCCACAAGGATGATAAAATATCAAAAATCATCCAGGCGTCCCCTGGGCAACGTCCTTGCAGACGGCCAATTCTCTCACAACAGGAGCGGTTGCTCCTGACCCGACCAAAAGAAATAAATATCATATGTGATTTTTGGGTAGGCAAAATGAGTATACGAAGCTCCAAATAAGAAACTTTCCACTCCCAATGAAATTTTCCTTCAGTCCCCAAATTTCTATCTTTACTGTGTCTTAAAACTTCAATTGAGCTTTTAAAAAAGTGTCCAAAGAAAAGTTGTGAAAAGTTGTGGACAGAACAAATGATTGCCAATAAGCTATGAATAAACATAAACTGTCAGGAGTGCTTTGGCCGTGTCTTCCTGCAAGGTAGAATGGGGTTGAATGGGGTTGGACTGGATGATCCATGGAGTTCCTTCTGACTCTCTGATTCTATATAGAGGGCATAAATTATGTTTATTCCTAGCCTACTGATCTACAGCCAGGAAATCAGAAGACATTTACTTCTTGGGAGGAGCAATGACCAATCTTGATAAACTAGTGAAGAGTAGAGACATCATATTGGCAACGAAGATCCGCATAGTTAAAGAAATGGTATTCCCCGTAGTAAGCTACGGATGTGAGAGCTGGACCACAGGGAAGGCTGAGCAAAGGAAGATAGACATTTTTGAATTGTGGTGTTGGAGGAAAATTCTGAGAATGCCTTGGACGGCAAGAAGATCCAACCAGTCCATACTTCAGGAACAGACAGGAAAACCTAGAGAAGACAATGATGCTGGGGAAAATGGAAGGAAAAAGGAAGAGGGGCCGACCAAGGTCAAGATGGATGGATGGTATCCTTGAAGTGACTGGCTTGACTCTGAAGGAGCTGGGGGTGGTGACAACTGACAGGGAGCTCTGGCGTGGGCTGGTTCATGAGGTCACGAGTTGGAAGCGACTGAACGAATAAACAACAAACCTATCTACAGGAAAAGTGTGGTATACCTATGCTGATAACGTTGCCTGAAGGGAAACTGTGCAAACTTTTTTTAGAATAGATCTTTCTGACTATGGGATTCTCATAATGGACATAAATACATCATGACATGTGTCCATGGAGGAAATGTTTCTGGACTTCGCATAGTTGTGCAAAACTCTATTGAAATACAGAATAACCAGCCTAAGAATACCACAGAGTTTGGTTGGAGGACCTAGAAAATGCCTAAGAGGACATATTTTGTTGGACATAGATAAATGTCACAGTGGGTTT
Organism: Anolis sagrei ordinatus; assembly: GCF_025583915.1. Taxonomy (NCBI): domain Eukaryota; kingdom Metazoa; phylum Chordata; class Lepidosauria; order Squamata; family Anolidae; genus Anolis; species Anolis sagrei. Next base: position 263,915,255 of record NW_026846588.1, on the reverse strand, counting down.
AACTCCCATGAATACAGGGTTCATATTGTTCACCCCTTGAATGCAGTTAGGTGTGTTTTCACTTCAGTTCCTGTAACTAGTAGTTCTTTCAGAGAACAATATAGAAGCTTGTGCTGGGCTTTAGCACAGCAGGTTAACTGCCAGCTGCAGTAAATCTTGCCAACTGAAAGGTTGACAGTTCAAAACCTAGGTCAGGGTGAGCTCCTGTCTTTTAGCCCAACTTCTGCCCATCTAGCACTTTCAAAAACAGCAATGTGAACGTAAGCAGGGAGATATTTAAGACACCCATAAGTAAATGCCAGAAAATTCCAGCCATTTGATCAAGGAGGACATTTACAAACAAAGCTTTTTGGCAGGAAAAGTGGAGTGACAGCACCCCCCCCCCCATGGCCGGAACCGAGCACAGCCTCCAAGATGCCGAAGATGGGAAAGTCTATATATCCCTCTATCTATGTATAGTTGTCTGTCTTGCCAGTGTATAACGGCATTAAATGTTTGCCGTATATATGTTCTGTGATCCGCTCTGAATCCCCTTCGGGGTGAGAAGAGAGGAATATAAATACTATAAATAATAATAATAATAATAAACAGCCTCTGGTGGCGCAGTGGGTTAAACTGCTGAGGGAGGAGAGCGGCGTGAGCTTCCACTGTCAGCCCCAGCTTCTACCATCCTAGCAGTTCGAAAACATGCAAATGTGAGTAGATCAATAGGTCATGCTGGCCACATGACCTTGGAGGTGTCTACGGACAATGCTGGCTCTTCGGCTTAGAAATGGGGATGAGCACCAATCCCCAGAGTCGGACACGACTGTACTTAATGTCAGGGGAAAACCTTTACCTACCTTTACCTATTCTTCTTCTTCTTCTTCTTCTTCTTCTTCTTCTTCTTCTTCTTCTTCTTCTTCTTCTTTTTCTCCTCCTCCTCCTCCTCCTCCTCCTCCTCCTCCTCCTCCTCTTCTTCTTCTTCTTCACATCTTTACCAAACTATAGGTTGACAGATTCATGTTGCAAGGGCTTCCAGGGGTGCATCTGCAAAGTAGACTTAAAGCAATTTTGCATGACTTTAGCTGCCATAGCTCAATGCTGTAAAATAATGGGAGTTATAGCTTGGTGAGGCGCCAGTGTGTTTTGGCATAGAAGGTGAAAGTCCTTGTAAATCCCAACTCCCAGGATTCCATTGCATTGAACCATGGCCATTAAAATGACATCAAACTGCATTAATTATACAATGTAGATGCACTCTTGTGTCATTGGAGAATCCACGTTTTTATCCAGTTTGCCCAGGGTATTGAATCCTATCTCCCTTAAAGGTTTTGCACCCTATATAGTTCCTGTAGTTCAGACCAAAATCCAGAATCGCTCTTCTGTCCAACTCTTTTGGTTTTGTAATAAGTGTTTAAATTAGATAAGGTAAACATTCATATAAGATATTAAAAATAAAATACACTTTATGCTCCCTGTTGAATATGAAGAGAAATGTGGGATGTAATAGGATGAGGTAAGTGGCAGCTTAGAAGAATGGTTGAGCATTCTTTTTATCCTATCCACCTTGGGCATTTGGGATTTTAAATCAGATTAATTTTTCTCAGTGACATTTAGTTGCTAGAATAATTTTTACCCAGAAAGCTCATGAGACATGTGCGTTCACACATATTAAGGCTATGGAATGATGTGGAACAGAATTAGCATCTGTTGGCACTGATGCCTTTTTCTCCTGAGCTAAAATGACAATATATAACTCTATGTATATATAGTGGCATATTTCTGACTATACGGCAGCTGTCACTGAGTCTATAAAAGGATATCTCTGAGGGTTTAATTCTCCCGGAGAATTCGGGGAGAGCGGTTGTTGTGCGATCAAATTCAGGATGCTTAACTGCTAGAAGAAGAAGAAGAAAAAGCGATTGCTTTCGTTGCGGGAATTCCAGATTTGAAACAAAGCATGCCCTTATATTTCTGAGAAATGAGGAGGAGATTGAGTAGAAATCCTAGAACTGTTCCGTTTTTTATTTAATTCTAAAAGAAAAATCTTTCTAATGTTGTCTAATTTGAATGAAAAAATATTTTTAGAGAGAGCCCGTATGGTGTAGTGCAGAGCTTTCCAAACATTACATGTTGATGACACATTTTTTAGACATGCGTCACAGTAATTCAATTTTACTAACAAATCAAAGGTCGTGAGGTCAGGATTATTGTGCTCCAAAACTCTGTCAGTCTGAATTCGGAAGTCCCAGAGTAGTTTGACGTGTTCATTTTCTGTAACTTTTTCAGGCTTGTGATCCCACCAGTTCTTTGTCGCAGGCAGATGGTATTTGTGGCACAATTTCCAATGAACCATCTGAGCGACGGTGTTATGCCTCTGCTTGTAGTCTGTCTGTGGGATCTTCTTGCAGCAGCTGAGGATGTGATCTATTGTTTCATCTGCTTCCTTGCAGAGTCTACACTTGGGATCTGTCATTGACTTTTCAATTCTGGCTTTGATGGCATTGGTTCTTATGACTTGTTCTTGGGCTGCCAGAATCAGGCCCTCCATCTCCTTTTTCAAAGTCCCATTTGTGAGCCACAGCCATGTTTTTTCTTTGTCTATTTGGCTCTCTATTTTTCCCAGGAACTGTCCATGGAGAGCCTTCTTTTGCCAGTTTTCTCTTCTGCTCTGGATTGTGTTTTTACAGTATTCACTCTTTGTCTTTTGCACTTGAATCAGTTTACTACTATTGACTTCCCTCAATGTTGGTTCTTGACTGCCTTTCACATAATCTGCCAGTGCATGTTTCTCTTCTTCTACCGTTTGTTTCACTTGCAGAAGCCCTCTGCCTCCTGAATTTCCCAGCAGGTAAAGTCTGTCGACATCACTACGCGGGTATAATGAGTAGTGGATTGTCATTAGTTTTCTTGTTAAAATTATTATTATTATTAGTGCTCTGTGGGTTGTAGTTTTTTTCAGGCTATATGTCCATGTTCTAGAGGCATTCTCTCCTGACGTTTCGCCTTCATCTATTACAAGCATCCTCAGAGGTAGTGAGGTCCTCAGAGGTAGTGAGTGCTCTGTGGTTTGTGAGGACACCATCTGGGCCTCAAACTGGTTCCAGGATTTTGTATGTAATCATCTGCGCAGAGAAGCCACTTTCTCTAGTATTGGTTTGGAGGAGCATTAAATGGTCAGTAGGGCCATGGAGGTTGTCCAGGCAAATCAAAACATAGCCTGGAGCCCCAGGTGGCGCAGTGGATTAAACCCCTGTGCCAGCAGGACTGAAGACCAACAGGTCGCAGGTTCGAATCCGGAGAGAGGCGGATGAGCTCCCTCTATCAGCTCCAGCTCCTCATGCGGGGACATGAGAGAAGCCTCCCACAAGGATGATAAAAACATCAAATCATCCAGGCGTCCCCTGGGCAACGTCCTTGCAGACGGCCAATTCTCTCACACCAGAAGCAACTTGCAGTTTCTCGGGTCGCTCCTGACACGACCAAAAAAAAAACCAAAAACATAGCCTGTGATAAATGTCTTCTAGTTTTTCCCCCCATTGAAGGAAAAATGTGTGTTGATTTAGGCATCTAAACATTTGTAAAAAATATTTTGCAGGCAAAAATAATAAATAGATTTAACTCCTTTCCTGCATTGCTATAAAAAAGTCAACAACCCCCCCCCCCCTCAAAAAAAAATTTCAAGTTGTTTAAAGTTTTGAATTCATTCCGTTGTTAAAACATTGCTGCAAAAACAATATTTTCTGAATAGGAAATACCTATTGCTGCAGAGAAAATACTGTTTTGCGTTCAGGAAATGGTATAGAAGTGGGTTTTTTTTGTGTCCATGCAAAAAATTATCTTTTCTTTTGAAAAATACCATGTGTCTTGTTTCTGAATTGCAGAGGTCCTCACTCGTTTGGGATTGTTAGGATTTCCTGACACTTGATAAAACCATTTCAACACGTTATTTGTTTAGAAGATTTATATCTCTTCCTTCATCCAAAAAGACTTCCCAGAGTGGCTTGTATGTCTGTGTGCCTCCAAATTGCTTGTTGACCTATGGCGACCCCACAGATTTCATCCGGTATTCTTAGGCAAGGAATACTCAGAGGTGGCTTTTGCCTCATAAACATAGTCTATGGTGTCTACTCTTCATTGGCAGTCTCCTATACAAGTAATAATTCCATGCTAGTGGGGGAGTTTTGGTTATTACAGTCCAAGCAAGCAACTTTTCAAGCTGTGATGGGACTCAATATGATGAACGCTTTTGCATGTGCTTGACATGAGTTGGAATCTCATTATTTGTATTTGATAAATCTCTGCTTTATTCGAAATGGCGTGATGTTTTCTTTTAACTGCCACATTCAGATTGTACGGACACTTTCATGCAAGATGTACTTAACGGTGTGGCTATCTCATTCTCTTGGTGTCACATGAGTGGGTAGAAAAACATTTGTGACACCCTTGTTGCCACAGTGTCATGTCCATCTTGGAGCACAGATTTATATATGACATAGTTGTTGCTGCAGAGTCAATCCCTTGTAGCTGCTTCTCATGCTTGACTTGTAATGCATGGACAATTTTCATCACTTCTATAGCCTGACAATATAGCTTTACGCATGTTAGTGTCTGTGGCCTCAGTGCTTTTGTATTTGTAATCTTTTCCTTTTTAAAAGGAAACCATTTCTTACTTAAAAAATATATTTTAACATGTTATATAAGACGCATTGCTTTTCCATTTTGAACTGTTTACAAAACATGGATAAAATGGCAGAGTTGCCTGCAACATTGTGTTGAAAAGTAAGAAATAAACATTCCTATTTAAAGGAATTACAATTATCTCTGCAAATTTGCGGGTTTGACTTTTGCAGATTTGACTATTCACAGATTTGATTAAAATGCACTTTTCTGGGAATCTCTAGGTCCTCCAATGAGATTCTATGGTCAACGTTTTCAGCTGAAGAACATACCTCTAGTAGAAATCTCTAGAGGGTGCATCTACACTGTAGAATTAATAATAATAATAATAATGATTATTATTATTATTATTATTTATACCCCAGCACCATCTCCCCAAAGGGGACTCGGGGCAGCTAACATGAGGCCAAGCCCGAAAATAATACAGCAAAATAGAAATAAAACCAAACAACAAAATAAATAAATTAACAGAATAAAATAAACAGTACAATATAACATAATAAAAATCAAACACAAAGCGCAGGCCAAATGCACAAACTAAAATGTTAATGCAGTTTGGCACCCCTTTAAGTGCCATGGCTCATTGCTGTAAAATAATCGGAGTTGTAGTTTGGTGAGGCAGTATTGGGCAGAAAACGCTTAAGATCTTGCAAAACTAAAACTCCCATGATTCCATAATATTGAGCTGTGGCAATTAAAGTTGTGACAAACTGCATTAATTCTACAATGTAGATGCACCCTAGGTCCCGCAGTGTGAAGTTGGTCACACAGTTATGCTAGAAGACCTGGAAATTCCTAGAAAGACTTATGGGGTCAGTGATCCCACAAATGTATCATTACATGTTGAGAATATGGATTTGTTACGAAAAATGTACAACTTTAAAGGGGGTGTTGTTATTTGTAATGCGTTTGCTTTAAGCTCTGTACGGTGCGGTCAGAGATTCTTTTACTTTGATAGGAGTTTTTGAAAATTTGCAAATTTACAACAGAATACACTGCGTCATCTGATAGGAAAAATCCAAATTCTGCCAGAACTGGAGACAAAGGTTGTGGGTGCAATATGGAGAGGGGGGATTTCTTTTAATTGTAATAATTCTAAATTGAAGTGGCTGCATCCTATAAAATCCTGGAATTAATAGTTTGCAGAAGCACCAGGCCTCTACGTACCTTTCTCTAATATATAAATCACAGAATCATCAAGTTCCTGGGGGGTATCCCTTTAACAGAAATATTGGTGCTAAAGATAGAAATAACATGGAAGGAGTCCGAATAGTTTCCTATTCCACACACAAAAGAATAGCAGTTTAATGCATTTCAGCAAACTTATTAACGAAAGCTAGCCAAATTCATGTGAATGGAAACAACCAGGTCAGGCAAACCTTGTTAAAACGGAACCTTCTTAGACACCGTTGAAAGCTTCTTCCAAAATGCATCCAGAAATGTTTTGCTTATTTTTATTCACCTCCACTTTTTATTATATCCATTTCCAAGCATATAGAGCTTTCTTTAAAACATGCTAAAGGTAGCACTCTTTTTCTTTGGTTGTTTACACATAATGTGTAAGGGATTCTTCTGGAGGCCACTGTTGTTTACTTTGTTATGAAAAGGTGTGTAAGGCTATGCTTTGGTTTGAACAGAATCCTGTTTTTTTCTGAGCTTCAGCTTTATTGCATTGGGTTTTTTTTTTTACACATACTACACACTAAAATCTGTGCATCTCCTTTACCATCCTCTCCATAGTGGCTTTGTTAACAGATGTATTCCTATACTCACGTGAGTATAACTGCAACCTTAGGTCCTAGAATTGTGCTTATTTTATACCTTTTCTTCTTTTTCTTTGTTTTTTTTCTCTCTTTCAGTTTTAATTCTTATAAGCTTAATTTCAGAACGGATCAAAGTAGAGCACAGGCTATTTTTCCCCCAGATACTTTTGACCATTGCTGCTTGGACTTTTGCCCCCTGCTATAAACAAAAGCATTTGCTCACAACACATTAGTATGTGTTGAAGACAGGTAAGGAATATGCTTCTAGGAGAATAAAAATAGTCACACTTTACTGTCTTGTCGTATCATACAGTCAATACTCCATTTTTGCTGTGGTTAGGGTTTTTGGACCTCTACAATGTGAAACAACCACCATTTTTTATTTTAAAAATGCTTTTTAAATGGGGAGATAATTACTCTATTAATTTCTGGGTTTAGTAGTGGGCCTAGATCACAGCTTTCCAAACTGTGTGTCATGGCACACTTGTGTGTTAGCTGCAATCCACAGGTGTCTCGTCCCAAGTGAGACCTTTGCTCTGGGGTAGTTGGGTTATGCCTTGTTGCACTTTCAGGACACTACTGAACTTCCCACCCCTGATGCTGATGAGAAAAAATCACCTACCCCCGTCCCCCGCTATTGCGGCAACTCTGGCTCTGATTCCCATTGAGCTGGTTGTGCCTATGTGGCTGCTACTCATTGTTACCTTCCATCCCACCATCTTCTCTCCTCCTGGAGCCCCTTTTCATGGGTCTGTACCAAGTACCCGGTGGAGATTGAGCTTGGTGAGATGGAAAGGGGACAAGAGCGGGGCTTGACCATGGTCCCACTTCCTTAGGAGTTTATGGGGTTGCCTTTCCTATCCATCATGGGGGTCTGGAGGGTTTCTTTTCTATCAGTCTTGGGGATCTGCAGGTTTTCTTCCTATCCATTTTGGGGGTCTAGGGGAGGGGGTTCTTTTCCTTCCATCTTCGGAGTTCAAAATTAAACCATTTGGATCCTTACAGTTATCAAACCCAGCACTACGAATTAAGACCAGTGATACATTAGCAACCAGTAAGGATATTTCAGTGGAAGTGGAGCATACACATCAAAATGTCTGTGGATGGAATCTACATTAACAGGTGTTTTCATGAAATCTTGAAGGGCATCTCCATATGTAGGACATTACAGTAACCTAATCTAGAAATCACAAAAGCATGAGTGATAGCAGCTAGAGCAGTGTTTCTCAACCTTCCTAATGCCGCAACCCCTTAATAGTTCCTCATGTTGTGGTGACCCCCAACCATAACATTCTTTTGCTACTTTATAACTGTAATTTTGCTCCTGTTATGAAACATAATTTGGGAGTTGTAGTTGTTGGGATTTATGGTTCACCTACAATCAAAGAGTATTCTGAACTCCACCAACAATGAAATTGAACCAAACTTGGCACACAGAATGCCCACGACCAACAGAAAACACTGGAAGGGTTTGGTGGGCATTGACCTTGAGTTTGGGAATTGTAGTTCACCTACAGAGAGCACTATGGACTCAAACAATGATGGATCTGGACCAAACTTGGCACGAATACTCAGTATGCTAAATGTGAACACTGGTGGAGTGTGGGGAAAATAGGCCTTGACATTTGGGAATTGTAGTTGCTGGGATTTATAGTTCACTTACAATCAAAAAGCATTCTGAACCCCACCAATGATAGAATTGGGCCAAACCTCCCACACAGAGCCCCCATGAACAACAGAAGATACTGTGTTTTCTGATGGTCTTTAGTGACCCCTGTGGCACCTCCTGGCGACCCCTCCAGGGGTCCCGACCCCCAGGTTGAGAAACACTGAGCTAGAGTTTTCCAAACTGTGTGTTGCAATACATTCATGTGATGGTTGCAGTGTACAGTGTGTCACATTAACATAACAAGAAACAAGAAATAAGTGAAATGTGTATGTTGTGTCCCATACATTTTGTTATTATAATTCCTGTATATATCCATATCTCTTTTAAGGGGTTGGTCTAATCTCTGGTTTGCTAGTAAAACTGAATTACTATGTCATATAAGGATGCATGTCTAAAAAGTGTGTCACCAATATGAGATGTTTGGAATGTTCGGGCCTAGCGATTCCTAGAGAAATGTTCTCTCTTGGAAAATCTAGGTCCCCAAATATGACTCTGGGATAAGTTGTCCATACTAGAGGACCTAGAGCAGTGGTTCTCAACCTGTGGGTCCCCAGATGTTTTGGCCTTCAACTCCCAGAAATCCTAACAGTTGGTAAACTGGCTGAGATTTTTGGGAGTTGTAGGCCAAAACACCTGGGGACTCACAGGTTAAGAACCCTGCTCTAGAGCTTCCTAGAGATAACATTTTAATCAAATCCATGAATAATCAAATTCACAAAAGTCAAATCTGCAAATGTGGATGATTGCCTACATTGAATTGATAACATCAATAAAGTAAAACTAGCAGCACCGCACATCCAAGCAGCAAATATCACTACCATGCATCCAGGTGGCACAATTTTCATGACCGCAGGAATGTATTCCTTGTCTCATTCATAGCATTGGCAATGTGGACTTTTCTATCTAATCTCTTTGTTGACAGCTTGATCGGATTGGTTAGCTGCTGCTCTGATATCACTGCATTTAGTTCAGAATCCTTGACCGGCTGTGATAATTTACTGTATGAAAAGGAAATCTGAACCAAAAGGAGGGAGAAAGTGCTTAAGCAGCTGCAGAACAAGCCAAAAACAGGTGCAAATTATGGAAAAGGAGGAGGGGCAGGGACATTTTAATACCTCATCTATGTTTATATATGAAAATTCAGTCTTAAGACTGCAATGTGTGCCATGTTTTGCAGCTTGAATAGCGTTTTGGAAGAAAAAGTTTGTCCTACCCCAGTAAGAAAGCCCCCCCCCCCCCCAAACAAGGATTTCACTATCCACTTTCCTCCTCATTTTCTGTCTAGTTGGAAGATTTTTAAAAATCATAATTGTTATTATAAGAGTGAAGAAGAACTGGATAAATAGTTGTGATACTTTGTTGCATCAATGTGTTTTCAATAAACCATACAGTAAAATTGTGTGCTTACCTATAGTCTATACATGTATTGATTAAACCTGTACCTCCACCAAGATTAGAGATGAATGAATAATTGTGTAATATGTGCAACTCTTGAACAGAGTAGTCCCTTTAGTACAAATAAGACCTCCCTGAAGTTAACATACTGAAGAAAACAGCCCTAGTAACAGCAGCTTTAGGAAGTACCGTGTCTTGCTCCTTGGTAGTTTGAAGGTCTCCATCCTTAGACCAAAAAACATTACGAAGAACTTCCTGATAGTAATAGAAAAAGCAGAAAAAGCAGTTCAATACACAGTAACATTATGTAGTAATTACTGTATTTACTAATTTAACACTAAAACACCACAATGTATTGAAACAGCTGGGCAGGAGGCCGACTGCGTTGGATAATAAAAAATGTTGGATGAGCAAAGCAAGACTCTACTGCACTACTGATTTACTCTTGGCTTAACAATTTAAGCTTGCCAGACTGAAAAATGAGGATGGTTCCTGTAATAAAATGGTTGTGTAGATGAAGAAATTTCAGCAGGAAAGTCTTGTTATCTGGTTGCATGATAAGCCATACTCCTGTGCATAATCATTAAAGACATTGATCAATCCAGCAATGTATTTAGGATGGTTAAGACAGTGGTCCACACTCTTGTTACAACCTGAATAGATTACTTCCATGCGCTGTACATGGGGTTGCCTTTGAAGACTGTCGGAAACTTAAATTAGTCCAACGGACAGCAGCTAGATTACTCACCGGAGCGTCATGCAGGGAGCATACCACCCCCCTGTTATGTCAGCTCCACTGGCTGCCGATCCAGTTCTGAGCACAATTCAAAAAGCTGGTATTGACCTATAAAACCCTATACTGCACCGGTCCAGTGTACCTGTCCGAACGTATCTCCTTCTACATCCTGCCTCAGAGTTTAAGATCTCCTGGGGAGGCCTTGCTCTCGTCCCCACCTCTGTCTCAAATGTGGTTGGTGGGGACGAGGGACAGGGCCTTCTCGGTGGTGGCCCCCCCACCTGTGGAATTCACTCCCTGGGGAAATTAGGTAATCTTCATCCCTCATCACCTTTAGAAAGAAGATAAAAACCATGGATGTGGGACCAGGCTTTTGGGTAATTAGGCGGACAATAACAATGACAATGTTGGCAATGGCTTGGAAATGGACTATGGATAAGTTTGATTACAGAATTTGGCTAGATAACGGCCACCAGACTGGTAATTGTTAGTAGATTTTAATTGTATTGACCTAATGTTTTTAACTATTTATAATTATTGGGTGTTATGTATTTTATTATGTGTATATAGAGGCATCGAATTTTTGCCGACTGGAAGATTTTATGGGGATCTGATCATAGAATCATAGAATCAAAGAGTTGGAAGAGACCTCATGGGCCATCCAGTCCAACCCCCTGCCAAGAAGCAGGAATATTGCATTCAAATCACCCCTGACAGATGGCCATCCGGCCTCTGTTTAAAAGCTTCTAAAGAAGGAGCCTCCACCACACTCCGGGGCAGAGAGTTCCACTGCTGAATGTTTTTTAACTGGGTTGTTGTAGGTTTTTTGGGCTATATGGCCATGGTCTAGAGCCGTGATGGTGAACCTATGACATGCGTGTCAGCACTGACACACATGGCTATTTTTGATGACACGCGGCCACATGCGGCTGCATACAGAGAAGTACACCTTATAAGAGCCAATCTAATTCCATCCTTAAATTTGTAAAAGGCTCTACAAATTTAACATCTGCACGTTTGACCATTGTTCACTCCATAACTCAGCATGGAATATACATTTTTCTTATTTAAACTATAAATATTGCAAAATTACGTTAATTTTTTCTCGAAGTTGACACCCCACCCAAGTTATGCTCAGGTTTTTGGCAAATTTTGACACACCAAGCTCAAAAGGTTGCCCATCACTGGTCTAAGGCATTCTCTCCTGTTTTTAACTATTTATAATTATTGGTTGTTATGTATTTTATAATGTGTATATAGAGGCATCGAATTTTTGCCGACTGGAAGCTGCCCTGAGCCTTCCAGGTGGTTGAGAAGGGTGGGGTACAAATATTCAAAATAAATAAATAAATAAATAAACAAACAAATAAATATAGCTAAACGTCTTCCTTTTGTTAGCCTGAATAATCCAACTTTGCTTTTGCTTTTGGGGAAAGGGAGGGTTTGTATTTTGCATGCACTACTTTATTTTACTAACTAAACACTTTAGCTTTGGATTAATTAATGCAGTGAGTGTTTCTCCCCTTCCCATTTTTGTTTTGGTCTCCTTTTCCCACCCTAACCCTCTCTCCTTCTCTCTCTTTTTTTCCCCTTGCTCTCGCTCTCTCTGTCACCCTCCTTCCAAACAAGATTAAGACTCCAAAGATGTTGATTATAGACTCTTTTATGTGAGGAGCCTGGAATGGAATGTAAAGTGTGTCTCCCCTGGCCCCTCGCCTTCTCCAGGGTGGAGAAATAGCCGTATCTTAAATAGCCTTTCGCTTGGAGCGCATTAGCTGAATAATTCAGAACTTTGAAGTAGGTGAATTAGAAGAGATTCATACTGGACTCGGGGGTCAGCAGTTAAAATTTTGCGCGGCTATAAAATGATTCAGAATATTCAAAGAAAAGAGGGAGGGGAGGGGAAAAATGGGAGGGAGGGACCACACATCCAGAAACAGTTGGTTCATTCACTAGCACATGGTTCAAGGGTCTTGCTAAGTTAGCCCTCCCTTTTTCCAAACAGTGACCTGAATTCAAATGAACCCGCCTTCTCTCTCTCTGCAGATCGGCACTTGACCTGTGCGCAGAAATGTGTATGATTTTTTTTCCTTTAAAAAAAAGAGAGCACTTTTGTAGTTGTTTTTTGGATCATCCTTGCCAAATGGGGATTTCAGTTGACAAGGATCCAAGGAGCTGCTCTGTTAGGGATGCATTTTAAGTCAGATTCCTTTTGCAACCCTGCCAGCCTGGGTTTCAGCTCGCTTTAAGCAGGGAGTTGGGTTTTCTTGTTGGTTTGATTGATCTGCAAATAGCTTTGATGTTCCCTGACATAATGTTAATAGAGTTTGTGGCACAGAGTGGTAAGGAAGGCAGGAGGGGAGAGAAGCAAGAGTGGGAGGGAGACCTTCCTAAAAATAAAGAGCATTGATTTCCTTTCTGCTGGGTAAAATGAATGTGAAGTGTACAGAGCAGACAATTAAAGAAAGATCATGAGCCAGATTGGCTTGGGGAGCTGCTTTTCTCTCCCCTTCTTTTTCTCTCTTTCCCCCCAGCCTCCCCCTTGGCTTCCAACAAGAGAGCTAGAATTTGCATTATGTTGCAGTCTGCCTCCTTGGTCTCTGCTGGAGACAAGAAGTAAAACCACGTGCCTCCTCTAATAAGTTTGCTATACAGTTGCTGCCCCGCTGATTCGGGAGAATGAGAGCTATAAAATGTGGGGAACATTGCATGGTTTCAGATTCATTGACACTGGAAAGCTTAGAAGTTGCACAGAGTTCTTTGTTGGAGTGATGAAGAGTGCTGTGCAATATTTTTAGTAGTAGTTAGAATCATACTATAGCCTTAAAATAAGCTGAAACTTTGCTCAGATACCACGAGTTAAGGTTACGGGAAGGTTCACAGTTTCAGAGGATGTGGGGAAGGAATCTAAGATAAAGTGTCTCAATAATTGTTGTTCATTCATTCAGTCGCTTCCAACTCTTCGTGACCTCATGGACCAGCCCATGCCAGAGCTCTCTGTCGGCCGTCACCACCCCCAGCTCCTTCAAGGTCAAACCAGTCACTTCAAGGATACCATCCATCCATCTTGCCCTTGGTTGGCCCCTCTTCCTTTTTCCTTCCGTTTTCCCCAGCATCAATGTCTTGTCTAAGCTTTCCCGTCTTCTTGTTATGTGGCCAAAGTACTTCATCTTTGGGTTGTTGTAGGTTTTTCCGGGCTATATGGCCATGTTCTAGAGGCATTTTCTCCTGGCATTTGGCCTGCATCTATGGCAAGCATCCTCAGAGGTAGTGAGGTCTGTTGGAACTAGGAATATGGGTTTATATATCTGTGGAATGACCAGGATGGGACAAAGGACTTTTTTTCTGCTGCAGCTAGGTGTGAATGTTTCAACTGACCACCTTGATTAGCATTTAATGGCTTGGAAGTGCCTGGGGGGAATCTTTTGTTGAGAGTGATTTGATGTGCCTGATTGTTTACTCTCTGTTGTTTTGCTGTTGTAAGTTTTGAGTTTTTTTTAATACTGGTAGCCAGATTTTGTTCATTTTCATGGTCTCTTCCTTTCTGTTGAAATTGTCCACATGCTTGTGGATTTCAATGGCTTCTCTGTGTAGTCTGACATGGTGGTTGTGAGAATGGCTCATCATTTCTGTGTTCTCAAATAATATGCTGTGTCCAGGTTGGTTGATCAGGTGCTCTGCTATGGCTGACTTCTCTGGCTGAAGTAGTCTATGGACAAGTCTACATAGGGACCACCAAACACAGCGCCCAAACACGAATCAAGGAATATGAAAGGCACTGCAGACTAAGAAACAGGGCTACAAAGTGGAGTCTGCAACATGTGAGTGTGGAGAAAAGCAAACCGCAGACCACCTATTACAATGCAGCTTGAGCCCTGCCACATGCAGAATGGAGGACCTTCTTATAGCAACACTAGAGGGACTCCAAGTGGCCAGCTACTGTTCAAAGGGCATTTAATATAATATAAGTTTTTAAACTTTGTGTTTTAAATACATTACAACTGCACTCTCAATTTGTTTCTGACATGATAAATAAGTAAATACGATAGATAGCCATTAAAACTAAGGGCTTAGATGCGTGAGCAGTTTGAATGTGTTTTTCCTGAACAGGACGTGCAAAACTTTTTATAAAGCTGGTACTGTCTCATTTGCTCAGTTCTGACAATGTGTAGATTGTTCCTACTGTTTGTTAACAGATAAAGTGACTAGACTAGACTTGTAAACCCTGACAGCTAAGTCCTTTCAAGTACACTGGCAAGTTATTACTGTAACAGTAGTACAGTACGCCGGGAGCTCCCGGTGGAACAATGGGTTAAACCCTTGTGCTGGCAGGACTGAAACAGACAGGTTGGAGGTTTGAATCTGGGGAGAGTGCAGATGAGCTCCCTCTGTCAGCTCCAGCTCCCTGTGAGAGAAGCCTCCCACAAGGATGGTAAAACATCAAATATCTGGGCATCCTCTGGGCAACGTCCTTGCAGATGGCTGGTTCTCTCATACCAGAAGCAACTTGCAGTTTCTTAAGTTGCACCTGACGCGAAAAAACAAAGTGTAAACAGTGGTGACAGGTAGATCTTGCACTTAAGGGCACATATACACATGCCACTTAATCCAAGGCTGGTCTGGAGTACCAATAGTCTCCACCAGCCTCGAGGAGGGCTACACTGCCTATCTTCATCTTTTGTCATGGATTCTAGACTGTCCAATAGGACCAAAATAATTTATCTTAACTTAGCAGTTCAATTTTGCCACTGTTGGACAGCTTTGGAGCTCTAGAGAACTCCTGGCCTCCTATGGGCACTTTTCCTGACATCAACAAAGTTGTCCACATGACCATGGAGAAATGCAGGGGAGGGTGATCCACCTCTTTTTTCTTGGTCTTGGTGGCCAAGAGTTATCCAGAGTTCCATGGTTGTCTGCCATTGCGACAGGAGGGTGGCATGGGTCCAAATTGTTCTTTCCCTGTATCATGGGAACAGGGAGTAGCATAACCCAGTCATGTGGACAGTGAACTGCTTCAAAGTAGAATAGTCTAGCTGTCCATGCTAACCCTGAAATGCAAGGCTGCTTTGAAGTTTTGCTGAAACTCCGGAACATCCCTCAATTGGGTCCGACCAAAGTCAAGTGAATGGTATCCTTGATATGACTGGCTTGACATTGAAGGAGCTGGGGGTGGTGACGGCCAACAGGGAGCTCTGGTGTGAGCTAGTCCATGAGGTCACAAAGAGTCGAAGTGACTGAACAAATAAATAACAATAATTTCAATGTTTTGATCCAGAAATCTCTGGTTGTTATCTGGACATCCAGCAGCAACTTCTGATCAAATGTGAGGGTTGGTTCCAGTGTAGACAGGCCCTTAGTTATACATTTTTTAAGCAAGGTGTCTGGATACGTAAGAAATTTAACTGTGATACATCATGACTTGATAAACAGAGGAACAAGTGATGCCAAAGGAACAGGGACAAATTTTTTTGATCAATTTTCTTGTATCTCCTGTAACAGGTTGTAGCTTCAATCTGATTTAGCATCTTGTGAGTTGGCAAAGGGCTGTATTTTATGAAACATCCTCAAAATTTGCAAAAGACCTTTGCTTGCTCAGACATGGCTTTTTTTTTTCTTGAGATGCTTTTAAATTTAGCGAGACAACTCACAGAAGTCTCTTTGAGTGACACAAAAGAGGGAAGGAGAATTAATTGAATTAATTCAGCAGTTGGGAGCTATTATAACTTTAGTCTCTGAAGTGTACGTAAGGGTTTTGTAGGCTTATGGAAGAAGAATGGAGGCCTTAGTTGCAGCTTCAGAGGAAGAGGCAATTAATATGGGATTCAATATAGGGCACACAGGCCAAGACCCCTGTGAATGGGAGAACCCATTTGCAGTCCTTGTTGTTTGGGTTTAATGGTGTGGCGTACTTGGGTGGGATCAGTTAATTAGTATAGAACTGTGCTTTGTTATAGGGGTTTTATTGATAAAAGACATTCTCCTTCAAGTCTATACATCGGTGTAGACTTTATATTCCTGATTTCTGCCTATGGTTAAGAGATCAGTAGTGGCTTGTAATTTACTGGCTGTAAGCTAGTACTTAAATTCCATCTATAATTTTTCCAAAGTTGACCAAGAGGACTAGCTTAATTAACAACGAATCATATGTGTATCATAGAATCATAGAGTTGGAATAATCTCAGAAGTTAAACTTTCTTGAGTGCCGTGGTACTTACTCCCAGATAAGTGATAATAGGATCTATTTGCTTGCTGTTATTGAGATTTAAAACTAGTATTAGAAGCTGTTTCACAAACCTTGATTCAGATTCAGATTCAGAAAGTACTTTTTCATAGCTCCGCTTCAAGGAAATGGTGGTCTAAGACTTCTCTGTGGTTAAAGCTTTTAGGGAAATAGTGGGTGGTATTTATTCACTTAGGGGAAGGTGTGCATTGTCCCTACACCACTGGAGAAATTACACTGCTTAGCCAGTATTGCACCACCTGACATCCGCCGGGAAGTAGCAGCCAATAGTGAAAGGACCAAGGCAAAGATATCTCCAGCTCATTCCCTGTTTGGGTATCAGCCAGCACATCAACGAGTTAAATCTAGAAATATTTTTCTAAGATCTACAGAGACACTCGCTGGAACACCCCAGCAAGCGAGAGTCCAAAAGTGGCAGGCTCAAACCCAGAACCTCAACCAATGGCTGATACCAAATGAGAGACTCCCCCCGGGCACACAGAGGACTGGGTGACTTGGAAGGCGCTGAACAAACTGCGCTCTGGCACCACAAGATGCAGAGCCAACCTTCAGAAATGGGGCTACAAAGTGGAATCCACGACATGCGAGTGTGGAGAAGCAAACCACTGACCACCTGCTGCAATGCAACCTGAGCCCTGCTACATGCACAATGGAGGACCTTCTTGCAGCAACACCAGAAGCACTCCAAGTGGCCAGATACTGGTCAAGGGACATCTAGTCGACTACCAAACTCACAAATTTTGTATTCTGTATTTTGTATTTTTATATTTTGTCTGTTTGTTTGCTTTCTTCTGTTGGAAATGTAGTGTAATTAACTGGTTGCTGATGACTCGATAAATAAAATAAATAAATCTCAGAAGTTAAACTTTCTTGAGTGCAGTGGTACTTACTCCCAGATAAGTGATAATAGGAGTGTATTTGCTTGCTGTTATTGAGATTTAAAATTAGTATTAGAAGCTGTTTCACAAACCTTGATTCAGATTCAGATTCAGAAAGTACTTTTTCATATCTCTGCTTCAAGGAAATGGTGGTCTAAGACTTCTCTGTGGTTAAAGCTTTTAGGGAAATAGTGGGTGGTATTTATTCACTTAGGGGAAGGTGTGCATTGTCCCTCAATTCATTACCGATCCTTTAACTCTCCCAGTCTCCAACTGTGGTTATGTCTGTGCTAGACATGTAATTTTTCATTCATTTTCTTCTAAAAAAATAAGTGAAGAGTAATTTTAACAATGTTCTTCTTGCTATGAGAGTACCTTCATAAACTTCCCACTACTTAATCCTAAGACATATTAAATGCATTAAGTTTCCTGCTTCTTGGTAGGGGGTTGGACTAGATGGCCCATGAGATCTCTTCCAACTCAATGATTCTATGATTCTATGACAAGTTACTTTATGCAGAAAACAACATTATCTCTTCCTTGGCTGCCAACACACTTTCTTTTCAGTCCTCCCCATTTATGGGTTTGACTTTTGTGGATGTAATTATTCATGGATTTGATTAAAATGTTCTCTATAGGAAACTTGATGTCCTCTAGTGCAGGTCTGGGGTTAATGTCTGGTGGAAATTGATCATAGAGTTGTGCTGGATGATCTTGAAATGTTCGTATTTTTGTGTTTTTTCCCTCACTTTTGTGGGGACTATTGGCCTAACCCAGCCAATGTAGAGGACTGACTGTATTTCAGATTTCTAGATAAAACGGAAACTCCACCTCTACTTGAGAAATATGTTTTCTGCCTAAGTTACACATATTGTCAAATGTGTCCAGTGCTAGATCTTGATTTCTCATCATTTGATTATTTTACTCTTGAAGACAGTTTCCTGTAAAAAGTGTGTGGATTGGCATCAGAGAAGATAACAGTTCCAGCTTGTTAGATGCATCTGTCATAGCTTGTTCACACATGAAAGGAATCACTTCATGGCGGTTGTCAATGAGCAATGAATATGCATGGGTGAACCAGCCCCAGTGCGCTTGAGTGAGAACGCTACAGTTCCTCTTGTTATGGTAGTCTGGGATGTGAGGTTTTTCTGCTGTTGTATAGACATGCCCAGCGATTGCAGTAGATACCTTGTGTTCAGTGAATGGAAGGAACGATCCTACCTAAAACAGCTAGTGAAGTGTAGATGGTCCTTGTTAATACTCTTTAAGATGATTTCTCTCCTTGTGAGCATTAGCAGTGATTAGAGGAATGGCTCAGTATGAATGTGGAAAAATCATTTTCATGTAATAGCATAGCATATTACATGAAATATGCAGTGTAATACTATTGGGTTTCATCTGTGTGTTTTACCCATGTTGTATCATCATCATCATCTAAAGCAGTGTTTCTCAACCTGGGGGTCAGGACCCCGGGGGGGGGTCACGAGGGGTTGTCAGAGGGGTCACCAAAGACCATTAGAAAACACAGTATTTTCTGCTGCTCATGGGGGTTCTGTGTGGGAAGTTTGGTTCAATTCCATCATTGGTGGAGTTCAGAATGCTCTTTGATTGTAGGTGAACTATAAATCCCAGCAACTACAGCTCCCAAATGTCAAGGTCTATTTTCCCTAAATTCCACCAGTGTTCACATTTGGGCAAATTGAGTATTTGTGCCAAGTTTGGTCCAGAGCTATCATTGTTGAAGTCTACAGTGCTCTCTAGATGTAGGTGAACTATAAATCCAAAACTCAAGGTCAATGCTCACCAAACCCTTCCAGTATTTTCTGTTGGTTATGGGAGTTTTGTGTGCCAAGTTTGGTTCAATTCCATTGTTGGAGTTAAGAATGCTCTTTGATTGTAGATGAACTATAAATCCCAGCAACTACAACTCTCAAATGACAAAATCAATCCTGCCCAACCCCACCAGTATTCAAATTTGGGAGTATTGGGTATTTGTGCCAAATTTCGTCCAGTGAATGAAAGTACATCCTGCATATCAGATATTTACATTATGATTCATAGCAGTAACATTACAGTTATGAAGTAGCAACGAAAATAATTTTATGGTTGGGGGTCACCGCAACATAAGGCACTTAATACATTAAGGGGTCGTGGCATTAGGAAGGTTGAGAACCACTGATCTAAAGGGTAATAGTGATATTGCTGCAAATTTTCCTTCTTTCTCATCCCTTGCCTCCTTTATCTTTTATTTCTCCATCTATGCATATGAGAGATGATGACAATGACTATTATATTCCCTTGTGACAATGGGACACAAGCTAGTTAGCAATGTATTAAAACAATTCGAATTAAAAACAATACAGGGTCAACAAAAGTATAAATAAAAAAACAATTAAGCATTTTGTAAGTGAAAACAGTAAACATATAAAAATACTAAGATCCTTTAAAGTTGGCTATGTACAAACCCTTAAAATGTGTAATACCCACACAGCACAGCACTGAAAGCCAACCTTTGTTGGTATGCAAAAGCCTGCTGGCACAAAAATATTTTGACTTGTTGGTGGAAGGAGAGCAAAGGATATGGTGGTGGGACAGAAGCAGTCTCCAGATGATCTTAAAGTTCTGCTGGGTTCATACAGGAAGATATGATTCTTCAGTCCAACCTATCTTTGAGACCACATCTCTTTCTACGAACCAGCATGGGCTCTGAGATCGACAGGGGAAGCCCTCCTCTCAATCCCACCACAGTCTCAAGCTCGGTTAGTGGGGACGAGAGAGAGGGCCTTCTCTGTGTTGGCCCCCCAGCTCAGGAATGTCCTTCCAAAAGAGATTAGATTAGCCTCCACCCTTCATTCCTTCCGTTGTAACCTGAAAAAATGGATGTTCAGACAGGCCTTTGACCTTGAGTAGGCTGAATGGGCCCATATGAAGCTAACACTTGGCATCTGTGAATTGACGGCAGTTAGTTTTATCTACTGTTCTTTTAAAATTGTATTTGTTGATTTTATGCTATATGTGTTGATGGGGGGTTGTTGTTATAATTTTATGTGACTTGTTTTATAGTTTTGTATCATTTTTACCTGTTGTATGTTATATGTACACCCTGGAGTGCTTTGTAAACCGCTCAGAGTCCCTTTGGGTAGGGACTCTGAGCGGTGGTAGGATATAAATAAAGTATTATTATTATTATTATTATTAATTATATATATGGCTTATACCATAAGCAAAACAGAAAAGTCACTGCACCAGTGAGTTTACAGTCTTAAGGTTTGTCACAGGTAGGGGTTGAGGAAAATTATTTTGGTTTGGATAATAGATAGATATGTTTATTTTATTTTACTCCACTTTGAGATCTTGGGATACGAGGTGGATTATAAATACCTTACAGTTCATTGAAACTTGATTATCACATGACCATCACAAATGAGAAAGGGAATGTTATGACAATGCATGCATTTGGGGAAAATGCACACCAAAATCCAAAGAGTCATGAAAACAGTAGTAAAAAAAAAATCTGTTATGGAATATTGCTTGCAGACATCAGTTCAAAATGCATACAGTGGGTAAATGTGGAAATGTGAAAAGAAATGTGTGTATATTACTTCGAGCTTTTAAGTAAAACTTCAAAAGTTAGGTAAGAATTACACTTGAGACCAGAAGAACAAACAACCCGAAAAATCGAAATAGACAAGTTCATTCATTCGCTGGTACTCAGGAGGGATGGAAAAGACAATGGTAGGAGGGGATTTATATGGCCACATGTTGTTAGTTATACATTGGGGATTAGTATAAAAACTGACAAGGCTTTCCTGAAAAGGTTTTGACATGAGGAAGAGGTTTAAGAGAGGGTACTATGTAGATGTTCTTGAAGGGAGGGAATCTGGGGAAAATAAGGAGCAGTAGATTGAAATGAGCAGGTACACTGAAGAAAGTAGGGCACAGGGCTAAAGGGAGAGGTAGTTTGTGCAGATGTTGTGTCTATGGTATAGTTTAGGCATCCGAAGAAAAGGGGCAGGCAGGGAGACTATGGGGATGTTTGAATCCGGGCAGAGGCGGATGAGCTCCCTCTATCAGCTCCAGCTCCTCATGCGGGGACATGAGAGAAGTCTCCCACAAGGATGATAAAAACATCAAAAAACATCCGGGCGTCCCCTGGGCAACGTCTTTGCAGACGGCCAATTCTCTCACAACAGGATGCTCCTGACACGACAAAAAACCCCAAAAAACCCCCAAATATGTGGTGTAAACAATGTTCAGTGTTTCCAATGCTAGAAATTTGGGGAATAAAGGAAAATTTTGGAAAGGCGCCTGGGCTTTCTGAGGATCAATCTCTCTCCCCCTCCCCCCGGCCGATAAACAACTTTGGGACAATTTTGTAGCAAGCAGTATATGTGATGTGAAAAAAAAAAGAACCACAAACCCAGATCAGGGCAAAATAATGTTTGAATCAGTAAAAAGATGTCTTCAACAGTTATATATATTTTATACTGGAGAATGCTGCATGGATCAGCCAGCCTACTCTTATTATTAATTTCCGACATGACAAATTTCTTGCAACATTCCACTCTACCTGGAGAAGGATGAAGGGCTTAGGAAAGTCAAGTGGGATATGAGACTTTCAGTAGAGAGATTGGGGATTTGAAACTAAAGATTTCAACAGCAGTAAGCTGTCCTTTTCAATCTTTTCAGAAGTGATTTCTTCTAAATATAGAAGAATTGGGAATTGATGTTTCACTGTGCAGTAGGACTGCATCTATATTTTGGTGCACCTGAAGGCAGATGTGTTCAACCCCCCACTTAAAGTTCTCTAATTTTTCTCTTGCACCTGCTTTTTCCAGTGGCAGTGAAGGAAGTAAAGAGAACTTAGGTATCTTCTTGGACTACAAATCCTGAAATCCTCAAGCTATAACTCCAGCATGTTGGAAAGTTGAATTCTTAATGTTATAGTCCAACAGGGACCTTGGTGAGTTTGGGCAAGGAGAAAGTAATTTCTTGGTTGTAGCTTCCTTAATTTTTTGACCAGATTGCTAAAACTCATATCAATCTCACTTTATTCTCCTCACCACTTTCAACATGTATGAGGTCTCCATGAAGGTGGACATCCACTATTGTGCACTACGGATGGTAAATCTATATTTTTCTGATTCTGGGTGGATGTAGAGAACATGTAGAGGTTCCCCAAGCTTTATCTCCAGCATGTTGGAAAGTTGAATTCTTACTGTTTAAGTCCAACAGAGAATTTTGTGAGTTTGGGTAAGGAGAAAGTAATTTCTTGGTTGCAGCTTCCTTAATTTTTTTTGATCAGGTTGCTGCAACTCATATCCATCTCACTTTTATCTCTTCACCACCTGTATGAGATTCCCTTGAAGGAGAATCTCATTGTGTTTTACAGATGGGAAATCTATATTTTTCTGATTCTGGGCAGATGTAGAGAACATATAGAGGTTTTATTTCTGTGTCTTTTAGCATCAGATATAGTTTTCCAGAAACTACACAGCTTTTGTCATGGACAATAAAAACTGTGTAGCTTTTGGCATGGAAAGAAATTGTGCATCATTCAAACCTGCAAGTACTGAAGCCTCAGTTTAAAAAAATGCAGGACAAGTCAAATGTACAGGATGAGCAAAATTTGGCTTGATAATAATGCATGTGGAAAAGATCTAGAAGTTGACCCCAAGCTTGAGTGAACAGCGTGATGTAGCTGGAATATATTTACTTACTTAGGCAATCCCCCGTCCGAATAGGATAGTCTTCCAAGATCAGCGTACTGGTGGGTCTGTAGGTGACTGTGGAACCCTATTCTTGATCTGCATTTACTCCCGCAGTGAGGGCATTGGTTTCCAGGTGGAAGGCGGTCCCGGTCGGGGTTGGCTTGATGTGCCTTCCTCTTGGCATGTTTCTCTCTTTTGCCCACCATTCGTGCCTCTTCAAGTTCTATAGCACTGCTGGTCACAGCTGACCACCAGCTGGAGCGCTCAAGGGCCAGGGCTTCCCAGTTGGAATATATATGTATAACCCATGCAGTTCTAGGTGGCATCACTGGAAGTATAGTTTCCAAATTGTCCAAAAGAGGATGACCACAATGATAAGTTGTCTGGAAACAACAGTTTATGAGGAACATACCTTGAAGAAAAGAGAAGACTCGAGGCTAACATGATAACCATATTAAATATTTGAAGGGATGTAATGTATTAGACTGAGCAACTTTGTTTTCTGATGCTTTGGAAACTAGGACTTGAATCAATGGATTCAGATTCCAAGTAAGCATGGGAGAGAACTTCTTGACAGTAGGAGATGTTTGACAGTGGAATATAGCCAGTCAGGATAACAGAAGAGCCAATCCTAGTTCACCTGTACGAATATGGTTTGAATACATAGGGATTGTTTACTTAGAACCATGCACTCATAGCCTACTGTCATTTTAGAATTATGTTTTAGTTCTCCAAATGTTTGGGACTTCATTTCCCAGAATTCTTGACTCTTGGCCAAACTGAATAGGGCTTCTTGGAATTCAAGTCAAAAACACCTAGATGGCAAAGGTTTGGGAAACATTGGTCTATGGATGATGATGCTAGTTTTTCAGTCTCTAAGGACCTCATCACATGGAGTCCAATCCCAAGATGCACATCCATTCCCTGTGGCTACCCATGGAAATCCATCTTGACAGCCTACTACAACGGAGAGAAGACTCTGTTTTCTGGAGTCCGGTATTATCCGACTCCTGGTTCCAGAAAGTGGGGAGAAGCCAGGGAAAGTGGGAAGAAGACAGGAAAAGGTTGTGGGATGGCTGGCCATCCCTGAAGATGGACCTTGCCGGGAAAGAATGGGATAAAATGGTTTCCTCACTCTTTCCAATGTGTTCTCCTACTTTCCCCGGCTTTCCACCTGCCTGTCTGATGAAGTCCTTACAGTCATTTTAAAAAGTTCTTTTACTTTATGAATATTTAAACATTTTAAATTTGAAGACATCCTTCCTCTATTCCTCCGTCCTTTCTCAACAGTTCTGAACTTATTTGCATGTTGATTTGGCTTTCAGCTAGTGAGAGTTCAGCTGTCTATGGAGAGAAGCACTTGAAGTTGCAGAAAACCCCTTTCCAGGTCTTTCCACTGAATATAAATTTTAATAATGCTGTACAATTTGAAAATCGGTATCTTAGTCCTTTTTTTTCATTCCAGAATTGGAATTCCAGTGAGAGAGATGAATTAAAAGGGAAGTAAATGGGCATCATCAGAATATTTGCATCAACATACTAGAGATGGAAATTGTCCTATAAAACATGTGCAGCAATTATTTAGGCTATAAAATCCTTGAGATATTTTTGGATTTGAATTATAATGAAAGGAAAATTTGTGACCTGTTGTGCAACTGTGTAATGTGAGGCCAATCGGGATATTGATCTTGCAATAATTTTTTCCTGCATAGATGGTTGAAATAACTGTGTAATGTTCTCACTCTTTATGAAAAGATAAGTTAAAAGGTGCCCAAATGGTTGTCACCACTTCTGGAAAATCAGCTGAAGGGATGAAAAAGTTGGAGTGAAAACAAAAAGCAAAACTTTAGCAAGAACATGAGCAACAGAGCACGATGCTTCTTCTAGGATTTTCCTAATCAATGCAGGCAATGGTTTCCATGCCAGTTATCAACTCATTCTGGTCTCATACATCCAAGGCAAATAACTATTTTGAAGATAAAGTTTAAATATTACCTTGGAGTGACATCAAGAGTATTAATAGACCACTATCTGCTTCTAAATTCAAGTATGGACAGAGCACCATTCTTGCTGGTGTCTTCCATTGTCTTTCTAGTATGAGGCAGGTTGTTGTTGTTGTTGATGATGATGAGGCAGGTTATTGTTGTTGTTGTTGTTTTACATGACGTGTGGGTTTCTGGGGTTGTATATGGTAGAGCACTGGTGCTCTCTGGCTGAGACTTCTTAATTGTTGCTGTGTGTCAAGTTTTTTTCAACTTATGGCAACCCAACTGTGACCTTTTCATTGAGTTTTCTGGGGCTGAGAATGTGTGACTTGCTTAAGGTGGGTATGTGTGGCCAGGTGAGGATTGCAACCCTGTCTCCAGAGTCATAGTCCAGTGCTCAGACTACTACACCATGCTGGCTACCTCTTTTGTAAACTTCAAATACTTCCTTGGATATTGCCATGGAAATTTGAGTGAAGTAATAATGCTGTAATTGTGTAGTGTGAATGGGCCTGTATTGTAAAATATTAAATTAAAATGCTAAAGATTTATTTATTTATTTATTTATTTATTTACAGTATTTATATTCCACCCTTCTCACCCTGCAGGGGACTCAGGGCGGATTACAATGTACATATACAGGCAAACATTCAATGCCTTAGACACACAACACAAATAGACAGACACTCAGAGGCTATTTAACATTCCAACTTTTTCTGACCACCAGGGGAGCTGTCGCTTCACCGTCCATCTGCAACACTGATGAAGTACTTCCTCATTCCCCGCATGCTCGCTGATCTTGATGGCCTTGTAAATTAGTTAAATTAGCCTCCCCACATAAGTGGTACCTACATTTTCTACTTGACAGATGCAACTGTCTTTCGGGCTGCAAAGGTCGACAGCAAGCTACACAAATTTGGTTGGAAGCTCACTCTGACCCGGGCTGGCTTCGAACTCACGATTTTTTGGTCAGTAGTGATCTTAATGCACAGACTCCCAGCCAGTTGGGCCACAGTCCCGGTAGATATGTAGATATTATTATTTTTAATATGTTATGTTCTCAATACCACACCTTGCTTGTTAGACTATTCCTAAGGCATTTTGTGTACTCTATCAAAAGAGAACTGCAATCTTAACTTAGGTTTAGCCAAATCATTCAGGTCACTTAATGATGAAATTGGAAACACTCTAGCCTAAGACTGTAGAGCCTTGCAGATTTTGTTGTTGTGGGTAGGACTGAATGAACTTTCTCCTGTATTTTTCTCTGGTTTTTGAAGATTATTGTGAATTCAGGACTTTGTGCGGAAATGCATGTGGTTGTGTATATGCAGAAGAGAATTTGCTGCACAGAAAAGAGAATATTTGCACAGCATTTCTGCATAATTACTGTATTTATCTGCACAAAAGCTCATGTACATTTTCCATGCAGAGTGAGTCATGTGCTGCCAAGATTCCTACCCCTTTAATTTCTCTCTGTGTGGATTTTTCTATATCTATTCTTGCCTATAACTTTGCAGTTCATAAACAGTGGTTTCTCTTAGCTTTCAGGACAATCTTCACTCCTCATAAATAGATGTCATGGAATTTACTTGGGAAGATTATTTTGTCCAACTCTATAAAACAAATTTAGAAAGATAATGCTGATGATAAAAGCTCTGTACCTTAGGAAAAATAGGTTTTCTCATCTTGTGTGTCCTTGACTGCTCTTTATACACATTCATCATTTTTTAGATTCAGATTCCGATAAATTACAGTCTAGCTTTGTATATAGAAAGGAAGTTTTGCTCTGTTTGTGTTCTCATCTCTCTGAGATACAAGCGAAAGTAGAATATGAGTTTGAGCATAGAGTTTAGTGTCTTGTACATCACTATTTTCACCATTATCATCATCTACCATCAACAGCAACAACAATATAAAATTCCGTGTTTCTAGCCCTGATGATGTAGTGGTAAAAATTTGTCCCTCGGGCTATATCTGATAGCCATGATGGAATTTGTATTTCTCAATCCTTCCAGACTCCCAGGACTGCTATATATTTTGACCAAATTACAGGGGGAAAAAGTAACCTTTTTAAAGAAGTCATAGCCCCCAGTCCCTATTTGGTATTGAAAATACTTTTTGAAAACCAAAAATATGATTTTAAATTATTAACACTGGTAAAATTCCAATTAAAATAATTACAAGTAAGCAAGATGTATGGGGCCATGGTTGGTACAGTGGGTTAAACCAGTGGTTCTCAACCTGTGGGTCCCCAGGTGTTTTGACCTACAACTCACAGAAAACCTAGCCAGTTTATCAGCTGTTAGGGTTTCTGGGAGTTGGCCCAAACTTCTGGCGACCCACAGGTTGAGAACCATTGGGTTAAATCCTTGTACTGCTGAACTGTTGACCTGAAGGTTGGCAGTTCAAAGCTGTGGGTCGGGTTGAGCTCCCACTGTTAGGTCCACCACCTGCCAACCTAGCAGTTTGAAAACATGCAAATATGAGTAGATCAATATGTACCGCTTTGGTTTTTTTGGGTTTTTTTGTGTCAGGAGCGACTTGAGAAACCAAGTCGCTTCTGGTGTGAGAGAATTGGCCATCTGCAAGGACGTTGCCCAGGGGATGCCCGGATTATTTGATGTTTTATCATCCTTGTGGGAGGCTTCTCTCATGTCCCCGCATGAGGAGCTGGAGCTAGTAGAGGGAACTCATCTGCCTCTTCCCAGATTCGAACCTGCGACCTGTCAGTCTTCAGTCGTGCCGGCACAGGGGTTTAACCCACTGTGCCACCGGGAGCTCACCGCTTTGGTGAGAAGGTAATAAAGGCACCCATGTAGTCATGTTGGGAACACAACCAGGAGGTGTTTATGGATAACAGGCTCCTCAACTTGGAAAATGGAAAAAGAACACCTCTCCATGGCCAGAGTTGAGCACTGCCTCCAGAAGCTAGGGGTTAAAGGGGAAGCCTTTACCTTTGTTCTGTGTATTTGTGTGTCATTGTTATTTCACAATATTAAAGGCATTGAATGTCTGCCTATCTGTGTATGTTGTAATCCGCTCTGAGTCCCCTTGGGGAGATAGAGCAGAATATAAATAAAGTGTATTATCATTACTAGATCTTGACTTTATTCTGAAGTTTGCACGCAAGGCACTTCCATGTCAGAAGTCCAGTAATTTTTTTCAAGACATTATTCCAAATTTGAAGGAGTTGTCATGAGGAGCAAACCCATTCCTCAAAATAGCCCCTTGGACAACACCCCAGATACTGTTGAAATTGGCCATATTTTTTTCTACCAACTACTTAGGTCACTTTCTTCTATTTGGCCCTGGAAATGTACAGCCATAGACTCTACCTAATTTCCCGGGCCCTCTAAAATCGCACTAGCCCAGCCTGGCCTTTTAAACTGCCTTGAACAGGCAGGATTAATTTAAATATATGTGTTACTGTGGTTTTTAATGCTTATGTTGTCTTGTTAATTTTATGTTTATGCTGTTGTCTTTGTATGTATTGATTATGTTACTTGGAAACCACTTGGGGAGATAGAGAGGTATATAAATAAAGTTTTGTTGTTGTTGTTTAAAATCTGGATTGAAACCAAGAGTGGATGCATTGCACTCCTGGAAATATTAATTCATCCATTAAAAATATCTGACCCTTTCCAAAATGAAAAAATGTGAATATTTGTGGCATTCAGCTGAAACGGCACCAATTTTTTTCAGGTGAAGAGAACTTGAAGGAGAGTGAGTTGGCTTAGTCCCCTTCAAAGCTTTATCATGTGTCAACCAAGAATTCACAAATATTCTAGAAATGGCTGTTTGCCATGCAGGCATTCTTATGAATCAGTTAAATTGCACTTATTTTAATGAGAGCTTCCCATTATTATATATTTTTAATCAGATTAAGTTACAGACCTTGGGAATTAAGCTTCTAGTATTTTTCTTTCAAAGGAATGCTTTTAATTCAGGTTCCCTTCCACATTTTTCCTTAATACTTTCTTAATCTTCACAGTCCAGCATTTATGTTTTCAAAGAACAATAGAATATCATAAAAGGGAAAATATTATCCTTGTGCACCCGGCCTCTTTGAGAGGAAACCTTCCATTTTTAATATTTAATTGCTTCTTTCAACCTTTGCCCTTCTTCCTCCCCCTTTGTAACCAGCTTCTTGGGCCAGCTCAAGGGTAGAGCTCAAGAAGGCTAAGATGTTTTTGCATGTTATTGTAAATGCAGAGGCGCAATATGGGTGCTTTCAGAAAGGAGAGCACCTTACATGCCTCAATTTGGAGGGTGTGTGTGTGTGTCACTAAATTGAGGAGTACGAAGTACATGCCTATCCTATGCATTAAAAATGTATTTACTTTGAAGCCAAAGAGAATTCTTTTCACTTTTTGTTGTTTTCTTCACACATGATGGAAAAGATTACTTGTGAATTCTTAGGTTGTTTAAGAAATTTTAAAATAAAACCCCACAACAGTTGGTCTTCATAGTTTCACTTTGTTACTGATACGATTCTTATGCATGCACATGCCAAGATCCAGAACTTTTTAAGAGTCCAAACCTACAAACGTCTTCAAAGGAAGGCCACCTATAAAGGGGATCTTGTTGGTCTCTATTTATT
>NW_026846588.1:263844061-263884026 GCF_025583915.1 Anolis sagrei ordinatus | reverse complement strand
TGAGATTCTGGATTTGAGCCTGCCACTTTTGGACTCTCGCTTGCTCGGGTGTTCCAGCGAGTGTCTCTGTAGATCTAAGAAAACTATTTCTTGATTTAAGTTGTTGACGTACTGGGTGATACCCAAACGGGATGAGCTGGAGATGTCACTGCCTTGGTCCTTTCACTATTGGCTGTTACTTCCTGGCGGATGTCAGGTGGTGCAATGCCGGCCAAGCAGTGTAATTTATCCAGTGGTATAGGGCGCAGACACCCCGTGATAATGCGGTATGTCTCATTAAGAGCCACATCCACTGTTTTAGTGTGGTGAGATGTGATCTCTAAAAGAGTGAGATATCAATATCCTACTCAGTTCTCTTTCAGGTTACATAAGCTGTATCCACGCAACTTATGGTTGGATTTGCAGAAGAAGCACTGTGCCCAGCCTTCAATCTGGTGCAATTAGACCAGGCTGCATTCAACATGATTCAGTGTCCACATGTCCAATAGTTCCACCATTCCTCACAGAAACTGGCAGTGTAGACTATGTTCGGCATCTCATTATTTTCAATGGTAGAGATTTTCTTTGAGAAATGAAAGTAAGTTTCATTTGGGGAGTTAGCATTATTACTTGGTGGGACAATACTCTCACTGCCTACATCATAAAGCCTATGTGTGATTTTTTTCCTTCAGCAAGCCAGGCCTGCTGTGTTTGGATCTTCTATTTCAGTGAGAATGTATTATATTGCCATTTCTATAGGAACATATGTTTTACTGTTATTGTGCCAATTGTACAGTGAATTCCAGCAAGATGTGATGCTTGCTATTTAAATAATCTTAATGGAATCATAGAGTTGGAAGAGACCTCATGGGCCATCCAGTCCAACCCCCTGCCAAGAAGCAGGACAAATAGAGAATAGAGAACAACCGATCAGTTTGAAAGTGGTTAGGTTTTGTGCTGCTGCTTTAAAACTAAAGATACAAGTGGAGAATGATCCTATGACTTCTTCACATGTCCCGTTTGGGCAGTGCCGTTGTGCCGGCAATCGCCGACAAAAGGGAAGGTGTGGTTCATGGTGCCTCCGCATGCCTTTCCTCCTCCCCTCATCACATAGAGGGGATGGGAGAAGGTGCTTTGGCAGATGGCAGAAAGAATGGCAATACATGTTGCCTGCTGCCCTTTCTGCCATCATATGGCAAAAAGGGGAAGAAAGTCCATTAGAGCTAGCCATGGGGTTCCTACAAGCTTCTGCTCATTGCCTGTCAAGCCTGCTAAAGTTAGAATGGGGCACCTACATGACCAGCAAGGAGAGGAATGAGCAACCTCTGCCCCAATTCTTGTTGACTGTATAAGGAGTGCTTTCTGATATTAGTAGTTGTGACTGTGGCTACCAGGCACTTGCAGTAAGCCAGTGAGGAGCAGTGGCAATGACACAAGGACATCTTGAAGATGGAGCCTAAGTTGAAATATAAAATCCATTTATTTATTTTATTTTATTTTTAGTATTTCTACCCCGTTCCTTCTCAACTCAGGATGGCTTACATTTGGCAACAATTCAATGCCACTACATATAACAAAGCAATATAACAACAATTAAAACAATAAATTAAACATTAATTAAAACAGTAAAAACAGTATTAACAGCCGTATCACTATTCCAGTCGAATTCCATATCCAAAGTGCTATTTATGCCTGCTGTCCAAAAGCCTGGTCCCAGAAACACAACTTCAATTTCTTCTTAAAAGACAGGAGGGACAAAGCCGATCTTACCTTGGTTGGAAGTGAGTTCCACAGCCGGGGGCCACAGCTGAGAAGGCCCTGTTTCTCATCCCCATCAGATGTATTTGTGACGCTGGCGGGAGCGAGTCAGGGCCTCCCCGGATGATCTTAAACTGCAAGGCGGGACGTAGAGGGAGATGTGTTCAGACAATAAGTACTGGAAGGTTATGTTTATGTATACCATAGTTAATTACGTGAATGAAACAAAGTTTGTATGTGGAACCATCAGAAAGCAAAGGGGTCGCTCTCTCAACCACCCATGTCAATAGTTTTGGATTGTGATACTTCACAAAATTTCAGAATTTTAGCTAAGGGATGCTCAGCCTATATAACGTTTTGAAGCTGTCTGAGTTGGTGATCATCTCTGTACTGTGAATGCCTTAGTTTAAGTGTGAATAAGTACTTTCTTTTATCTGCCTTGAATGTCAATGCTGTTTGAATGACCCTGAGTTTTAGAATTTCCAGAGAATTTCCTGCAATTTATCTTTCCACTTTTGGTGAACCTTCCCCAACCCAGATTCTTTTATGCTCCCCTTTCCAACTTTCTGCCCAAAGTATTTATTAAAAAAAACCCAAAACCCAAAACACCTGAAATGTTGCTGTCTTATTGGAATGTGCAGTCCATCTGGATTCATTGTGTTAATCTGCAAAAGGTTGACTTGCCTGAAGAAAATGATACTATATTTGGTTGAGAGCTCCTAGGGCTAAAACATGCCTTGAGCTCTGTCAGGTTTTAACATTTTCCGATTTACAGGAAACACAGTTCTCTTTATGTGTTAACTTGAGTGGCACAAATGCAGGATGTCTGTCACTGGTATGTACAGCAAACTGATATCTATTAATAAAATACTCATTTTTTTGTCCGACAGTGTAGCTATCAAGATGGTAGGAAGTACAATATGCTGAGCGAGCTTCTGAGTCCTCAGAAAACCATTGCTACCACATTACTGAATAGGAATTGAAACCTTTGCAGATTGAGAAGTGCCTCATATGTCGCCTCTCCTATGTAACACATTTTGAAACATGCAACTCATGTCACTAGTTCATACTCTGCAGTCATATTTGAAGGCACCATGCTAAGTTAGATCTGTGCTTATTATGAAAGAATATACTACACAGAGTGTTCAAGTTTTGGCATTTATGTCAAGATAAAGTGACATAATAGGTTGTTGGGACTTATATGGTTGAGGAATTATCTATATATCTCAGTTACATCCCACCAGTCTCGATATCTGCCTATGATCCGCTGTGATGGTTGCTTCCTTGCAATCCAAAAGTGATCATTGTGGTTGATTTGTGATTTGCAATCCATGGGTGATCAACTCATGAGTGATCTGGGGCATATTTTTTGTTCCTGGGATCTCTGTTGGAAAAAAACGGGGGACACCAAACCGAGAACTCCATTCCTAGTTTTGAAATATGAGTGACTTATTCCATGTGGATATTGAAACCATAGATAAGGGACTTGTACTGCATAGGGATCCAAAACCTGATTTGGAAAATTAAAGTATTCAAATCCTTTATGACTGTATGGATAAATCTATATTTTGAATATAGATTGTATTTATTTCATCTTGAATATGAAGATGTTTGTAAGTGTTGATAGATAATTTACGAGAACAAAAAAGAACAGGAGTTTCACCCACCTGTTAAGAATTAATACTCATGCTCAATGTATAAAAAGATCAGTGAGGCTGTGTTGCTTTCCCTGTTGTCACATAGCTCTCTTCCCCACCTCCATTCATTGAATGCAAGGAAGCCCACAAATCTAGACTTCTGTTGCGCAAATTCGTACACATCCATGGGCTACTTCTTATTTATTTATTTAAAACTTTTATATCCTGATCTTCTCACCACTGTAGAGGGACTCAGACCGGCTTACAGCAAGGATTCAATGCTACTAATACAAGTTAAAGCATCATACAACAATGCAAGATTAAAATACATGTAGATAAAATACATCTATACCAAATCGCCAAGGTAAAATCATGTTCAACTCAATCCACATATGTGGTCACTCACTTTGGTCTGTAACCAGTCTCAGCCATTATTCTGGGAATGCTTCATTCCATAACTAGGATTTCACTAGCCTCCTGAAGGACAAGAGGGAGGGGGCAGATCTAATTTTGCTTGGGAGAGAGTTCCATAGCCGAGGGGCCACCACAGAGAAGGCCCTGTCTCTCGTTCCTACCAAACTCACTTGCAAAGGTGGTGGGACTGAGAGCAGGGCTTCTCCGGAAGATCTTAACGTCCTTGATGGTTCACAGGGGAGAATACATTCGGACAGGTAAACTGGGTCGGAACCGTTTAGGGATTTATAGGCTAAAACCAGCACTTTGAATTGTGCTCAGAAGCTAGTTGGTAGCCAGTGGAGCTGGTGCAAGGGAGTTGTGCGCTCCCTGTACCCAGCTCCCGTCAGTAGCCTGGCTGCCGAGCGCTGGACTAATTGCAGCTTCCGGGCAGTCTTCAGAGGCAACCCCACGTAGGGAGCATTGCAGTAATCTATACAGGATGTAACCAGAGCGTGGATCACCGTGGCCAAGTCAGACACCTAATAAAGTAGCATTTGATGAGATAGATGTGGCCTATGAAATATTTTGCTACCAATTCTTTTCACTCAGTTATTCTCAAATGTGTTACAAAGGATTTTAAGGATTTAATGTGTTAGTAATGGCGTGGATTACATTTTGATTGTTCATTTATGTTGGTTTATAATTTATTGAGTTGTTCTTGATTTGTTTATTGATTTGCTTATATATTCCTGTTGGTCTTAAATGTCTGCTATTGTGTATTTTGTTGTGAGCTGCCCTGAGTCCCTTCGGGGAGATAGGGCGGGCTGTAAAGAAAGCATTATTTCATTCATTTCATTACTAAAGGTCCCTGTGCTTACCTGTATGAGGTTGTGCTTCCCTACAATAGTATATGTTTTCCTAATTTTATCCAGTTCCCTATGAGAACCCTGTACCCCCTTGCATCTGTGGGCTCCGGGTCCACAATTTCCACCAATGACGTATCATCATAGTTCATATTGTGAAATAGCAATGATGTAAATGCAGACAGGTAAATTATGAGTGTTCACATTTCCACCATTTAATAATCTGTAGGGTGATGTTCCCTGTTTTTTCGTATCCATGTGGGGTCTGTGGATACGATGGGCTTACTATAAACAAGATTAAGATTTGGGGCGGAAGAGAAATAAATTTGTCTTAACATGCTGCCTCTGCATTATCTGCTGTTGCTGGCACTTGGTGTCTGAAAGCATATTCGTATAAATTATCTGTTGGACAAGGCCTCTGTTCATGGTGGTTTGGCATACTTTTAAAACTCTGTCCAGCATTGAATATTCAGTACATCATCTTGATTTAAGGTTGGCTCAATGTGCCAAGCTTTGGGTGCAGAGATATGGAGCGGAGCTTTACGGCTGTTTGGATTTCTGCCTGAAAAGAAGATGACCTTTCTGAGTTCTTTGTAAACATGGGGCTGCTGGCGTGGCTTTCGTTTCAGTGCATTGCAAAATAGCTATTTTATAGTTGTATGCCAAAGAAAGAAGGACTGTTCTGGAATGTTAACAAAGTTTCAGCCAGTATTTATACATGTTGCTTCAAGGTAATATGCAGCTTCCTGTAGCTTAAGCTTCATGCTGCCGTAATGCTGAGACTGTATGATATTGTGGAAGCATTATAGGCAGTGCCCCACATTCAGGAACCGCTCAACCCATTACGCAAAGTAAGCATTTGCAGTCTAGTTGATTTTGCCCAGGGGCGCTCTTGAGGCGCTTTTGGGGGAAAATAGACCTTGACATATGCGAGTTGTAGTTGCTGGGATGTATAGTTAACCTACAATCAAAGAGCATTCTGAACTCCACCAATGATGGAATTGAACCAAATATGGCACACAGAACTCCCATGACGAACAGAAAATATATATCAATGATTGGTTGGGGGGGGGGGGGGGGGCGCCAAAATACTGTTTGCTTACCGTTGGGACGCCTCTGCCCACATTCACTAATGTTAGGTTCACAGAACAGCAGCAAAGTGAAAAACCAAATTAAAAATGGGTCTCTTTTAATCCCTAAATCCTCCAGGACAACGTCACCAGATGTTGACCATCAAGTTGTACTGGAGGACCTAGAGATTCCTAGGAAGAACATTTTAATTAAATCTAAAACAATCGAATCTTCAAATATCAAAATCACAAATGTAAAAGGCCAACTGTACTTTCTTGATAGTAACCCAAGTGTAGCCTAGTTTGGAATTCTTGAAGTTGTAGTTAGTGGCGCCTGACAGTTTCCATGCCAGTGGGATGGCAGATCTGTGTTAGGATTTAATCTGGACTGAAACCTCATTCCCAAATTGCATGCAATGCTTTGGATGACTCCTTTATAGTTTGGTCTAATATCCAGAGAGGCTGTATCATTTCATTAACATTGAAGCCATGCATGGCCACTAGTTGTTATCCAAAAATATCAATTTCACAGGCTCTGTTCCCTACAACCTGTAATGTACAAATGAACAGCCATGCCTCAGTCGCTCCTCTGAAGTGAATTTGCTTTGTTTCCCCATAGTTTGAAATAGCTAAAGATTTTCCATACCTTTGTTCAGTCATTAATCAGAATGCAGACTGCAGTCAAGGCATCAGCACTTGGAAGGACAGCTGTGAAGGAACTAGATAATACCCTGAAGTGTTCAGATATAGCATTGTCTATGCCATGCATTTCTAACTTCTTTTATTGTTGTGAAGTTGACAGTGAAGAAACCCAATTGGGAGAAAATCAGCTCATCTGAAATGTGGTGATGGAGGAGAGTTTGATAGATACTGTGGACTGCTAAAAAGAGAAATACAGTAGACTTTTGGTGTCTGCTGGGGTTTGGTTCTAGGACCTTCATAGTTGCCGGTACATTCATTAGTACAATAGTGAAGTAAATTGATGTCTCTTATTAAGATGTGAAATCAAGCTTTGCTTTTGGGATTTTTAAAAAAGACATTTTCCAGCTATGGAAAGTTGAATCTGCAGATACAGAATATGTGTATATGGGGGTTCTACTGTAAACATGTTCTATAGCAAATCAGTCCTGAAATCTAGGAGCCAAGATGACTAAACTGAGACTGAGACCGACATACTTTGGCCACATCGTGAGAAAACAAGATTCACTAGAAAAGACAATAAAATATAGGGCAATAAAAAAAGAGGAAGGCCACATTCCAGATGGATACTCAATGAAGGAAACCATGACCGTGAGTCTTCAAGATCTGATAATGACTGTTAATGATAGGTTGTCTTGGAAAGAGGTGAGAAAGCCGGTATATAAATACTGCAAATAAATCATAGGACCACAATAATGACTGTTAACAACAATAGCAACCCATAATAATCTTAAGTACATTTCTATTGTATTTTATCCCATACTTCCATTCAAGACAACCAGGGCAGTTCTGCACTCAATATTGCTTCCATAAAGCAACCATGTGAGGTAAGTTAGGTGGTGGAAACTGGTTCAAAATAACTTTGTACTACTAATGGCTGAGTGCATATTTTAACCCAAGTATCCTTTGTCTTAGTTTGACACTCTTCGCCTTGACAACCTTCACCATTATTTTAATTCAAGAGTGAAATTGAAGAGAAAATGAATTTTTAAAATATCTTAGTTTTATATATGTAAGACAGGTTAATGAAAATACAGTAATTCTCTGATTAATGACTGCATTTGTTCATCACTGGCAGTTGCACGGTTGTTAAATATATCCATTCAGCTGTTTGCTCTGCGATAGTTATGTCTATTCCAAGGATGAAAGAAGCTCCAGTCATTCATTTCTCCATTTGAAATGTACAGATACTTTAAACACTTCAGTCCGGCACTTTGACCACTATCCAACACTACACAGTATTGCACACACACAGACACAGACACACACACACACACACACACACACACACACACACATTATTATATCAAAATGTACCCCGGTGCAGAGTGTCATTAATGATGATAACGCCCCTTTTGTAACTATTTATTTATTTATTTATTTATTTCACAGTTTTGTATACCGAGCTTCTCAACCTCGTCGAGGGACTCAGCCCGGTTTACAGTCATAAAAACATATACATTCATTAAAATATCATATATCACAAATTACAAAACAACTTTAAAACACTAAATATAAAACTACAGTGGTCAATCGTCCTAATAAGATGGATCTATATCCACTTCCATCCGGAGTCCTATGGTGTTGTCTCATTCTTCGAAGGCCTGTATCTTTTAAGCGTGGTTTCGAAAACCAGGCTCAGAGGAAACCAGGATAAGCATAGTGTTCTTGTCCACTTTCAGTGATAAACTGTGATGAAAGCTGCAATCTTGTCTGTGCCTAATTTGGGATTAAGTGCCATAAAATACAGTGGTACTTTCTTATAGAGCATAGGTACCAATTATTTATTTAACATGTCATTAGCAACCAAACCATTGTATTACATTTCTAACAGAACAAAACAAACAAACAGATTAAAAAACACAAATTTTGCAAACTTGGTAGTTGATTAAATGTCCTTTGACCAGTATCTGGCCACTTGGAGTGCCTCTGGTGTTGCCGCAAGGAGGTCCTCCATTGTGCATGTAGCAGGGCTCAGGTTGCATTGCAGCAGGTGGTCAGTGGTTTGCTCTTCTCCACACTCGCATGTCGTGGATTCCACTTTGTAGCCCCATTTCTTAAGGTTGGCTCTGCATCTCGTGGTGCCAGAGCGCAGTCTGTTCAGCGCCTTCCAAGTCGCCCAGTCTTCTGTGTGCCCAGGAGGGAGTCTCTCATTGGGTATCAGCCATTGATTGAGGTTCTGGGTTTGAGCCTGCCATTTTTGAACTTTCGCTTGCTGAGGTGTTACAGAGAGTGTCTCTGTAGATCTAAGAAAACTATTTCTTGATTTAAGTCGTTGACATGCTGGCTGATACCCAAACAAGGGATGAGCTGGAGATGTCACTGCCTTGGTCCTTTCACTATTGGCTGCTACTTCCCAGCGGATGTCAGGTGGTGCAATACCGGCTAAGCAGTGTAATTTCTCCAGTGGTGTAGGGCGCAGACACCCTGTGATAATGCGGCATGTCTCATTAAGAGCCACATCCACTGTTTTAGTGTGGTGAGATGTGTTATTTTATTTATTTATTTGCTTTATTTTTATACCGCATTTTTCAGCCTAATTCGGCGACTCAATGCGGTTTACAATGCAATTTATTACAATAACAATTAGTTAAAACACAGTATACACAACGGACAATACAAACAACACAACAACACAACATAGTCATCAACGCCTCAGTAAAAATCAGATTCCGTTCTCGTAATCCTTCTACCATTCCTTGTTCAATTATACCGTCTTCATGAGTTCAATTGCTATGTTGACCGAACGCCTGTTCATAGAGCCACGTCTTGACCTTCCTCCGGAACTCCAGCAACGAAGGGGCCTGCCTGATGTCCACTGGTAGGGCATTCCATAGCCGAGGGGCCACCACCGAGAAGGCCCTGTCCCTCGTCCCCGCCAGCCGCGCCTGCGACACAGGCGGGACTGAGAGCAGGGCCTCCCCGGACGATTCTTAACGTCCTCGTCGGTTCATAGGTGGAGATGCGTTCGGAGAGGTAAGCAGGGCCGGAACCGTGTTCCAAACTGGGCATGCATATTCAGCAGCAGAGTAGCATAGTGCAAGGGCAGATGTCTTCTCTGTGTCTGGTTGTGATCCCCAGGTTGTGCCAGTCAGCTTTCGTATGATATTGTTTCTAGCGCCCACGTTTTGCTCGATGTTCAGATAGTGCTTCTTGTAGGTCAGAGCACAGTCAAGAGTGACTCCCAGGTATTTGGGTGTGCTGCAATGCTCCAGTGGGATTCCTTCCCAGGTACCAATGGAAGGTCTGGAAATAGACGTTATTACATGGTGGGGAAAGTATGGCACTTACATGGGCCAGTCACCATGGGCCATCAGAACAGTCCTCAAATTTTAGCTCAAATTCCTTGCGACTTCCGTTACTGACAGAAGTGTCAATTTTATCACATTCACTTTGGACAAATCGAGGCCCAGGAAAACGGGCTTCTATTGACTACTTTATTTTTTAAAATGTCCTGTTTTTGGCTGGTCTTTTATGTCTGGGAGTTGCAAAATGCATATCAAAATTGCTCCCTCACCAGGCCTGGTCATTGTGGCCCCTCCAAACGATGTTAGCTGTCCATCTTTGCTTTAGAACAGTGGTTCTTAACCTGTGGGCCATGGACCACCAGTGGGCCACAAGGATAAAAATCTGATCCTTGTTCCATTTTATTTTATTTTATTTCATTTCCACTCTTTTTGTGCTGCCTGCCACTCTTTCCCTGTCGCTGACCATGGCATATGTTCTGTATTGGAAACTAGAGCTGATATGGTCTATCCAATGCAGTTTTCTGAATCAGCACTCCAAACCAAGTCTAAAGTTGACCAAAAACTGATTTGTAATCCTTTTGGTACTAATGTTGGAGAGTGGTTCTCGGTTAAAGTGGTCCCTGGTCAAGTAGTCTGTGGTCAGGTGGTCCCTGGTCAAGTGGTCCCTGATTAAAAACAAAACAAAACAAAACACTGCTTTAGAATAAGAAGGTGGAAAGGGCTGGCTTTTGAGTGACTGACAGTAGTTTGTATATAATTTCATGGGATCACTATAAGTTTTTTATAAGTTTTATAAGTTTTTTAAGGCAAGAAATACGCAGATGTGGTTTTGCCAGGACCTATCTCTGATGGCA
This sequence comes from Anolis sagrei ordinatus, assembly GCF_025583915.1. NCBI lineage: Eukaryota > Metazoa > Chordata > Lepidosauria > Squamata > Anolidae > Anolis > Anolis sagrei. The sequence goes on along the minus strand of NW_026846588.1, from coordinate 263,873,522 downwards.
TCCTTGAAGTGACTGGACTGACCTTGAAGGAGCTGGGGGTGGTGACGGCCGACAGGGAGCTCTGGCGTGGGCTGGTCCATGAGGTCACGAAGAGTCGGAGACGACTGAACGAATGAACAACAATCTCTGATTTTAACCTACAACAGCGAGTATTCATTGGTGGTCACCTTCCCTGGTTCCTCTTGGTTGACTCGATATTATAGGAAATTTCCACAATCTGATATCTTTAGTGACTAAAGCATGCATGTTCACATAGCCGCCATTTTTTTGTATCCAAATGGGGTCCCAGAACAGAACCCTCTTGCATATGACCAGCCCACTGTACATTTTCAATAGTGAAGGAGGCAGGATAGCAGTGATCTTATTTTTTTGTGGGATGTAAAACCACTTAAGGGATGTTTTCAAAAGGCCATAAAACAAAGAAGCAAACAAATAGAACAATTTTCAGCAGGTTGGGATCCAAAATGCAAAAGTAAAACAGTAAATAGGCAAGCACTGGAGTGCGTTTGAATTTTGATATGTGACATTGGGTGCCACGTTCCCTCGCTTTCTATCTGGCCTGATGCATTGTTCAGCAAGAGCTCTCGTAGTTCATTGTGGGGTGGTGAACTCTTGCCATGTGCTTATGACCCCAAACTCCTGTACTCTCTATTATCCTGCCAGCATGACAGATTGGTTGACCTGTTACCAGCTGCAAGAATGCAGCTGCTCTTTTTCCTCTGCCAAGGCAGCTCAGAGATATCCTGCATCCTCTTGTCCCTTCCTCTTATTAAAAAATAAATAAAACAGAAAAGGCCACCCAAGTTTCTGCGCTGAAGAATATAATTCATATGGACTGTGATGCTTTTGCAAAATGTTTGTCTCAGATGGCTGGCCCCAGTGATGGAAAGCTTTTTCTGGTTAAATAAGGTAATCTTGTTGGGCCTTGAGGTCCTTAACCTTTGCTTGAAAATGGAAGACAAAGCAAGAACCACAAATGAATGTCTAGTTTATGTGTTGGAATGATATACTATCCATACATAGTATGCATGGTATAGCTTTTTCCCTCACTAAATTTTCTCCCCCTAGTTTTGCTCTTATTTATTGTTCCATTATGATATACAAGTGCATGTGTGTTGATCTGCAATTAATATAGATTTATTTAAGTGCTCTCTTAAATCTGTACCAAAACACTGATTTAAATCTATATCGAAATACATATTTCCCCTAAATAGTGCCCCTTTTGTTGGGCCGAGAAGGGGCACTAATGCCCTGCAGGATTTGTACAAGTAGGAAACATGACGGGAGGTGAATTCTGATGTTATGAGATATGAGATTTAGGTCATATCGAATAAGAACTTGCCAAATACTGAATTCTTTGAACCATGCCTGCCTGTAGACATTGTATTCAAGACCTATATATTTTGTGACATAGAATTTTTCTGTATATGGCAATGACCTCTATTCTATTTCTGTCAAAGCTGCATAGAGTAAATAGAGGAAAAATTGTCTTGTAATATATTTTTTCCCAAAAGTGCAAATAATATATAGTCAGACCTGCGTCTGCATGAATTCTACATCCACTGATTACATATTCTGCAGCTTGAAAATGTTTTTTAAAATCCCAAAATCAAATCTTGATTTTGCCATTTTATGCAACGAACACAAGGACAAGAGGGATCCTCTCTCTTCTTCAGGAGTCTACCGTATTCCATGCAGCTGTGGACAACTCTACATAGAGACCACAAACGCAGCGCCCAAACACGAATCAAGGAACATGAAAGGCACTGCAGACTACTTCAACCAGAGAAGTCCACCGTAGCAGAGCCCCTGAGGAACCAACCTGGACACAGCATATTATTTGAGAACACAGAAATGCTGGACCACTCTCACAATCACCATGTCAGGCTACACAGAGAAGCCATTGAAATCCACAAGCATGTGGACAATTTCAACAGAAAGGAAGAAACCATGAAAATGAATAAAATCTTGCTACCAGTATTAAAAAACTCAAAAATTACAACAGCAAAACAACAGAGAGTAAACAATCAGGCACATCAAATCACTCTCAACAAAAGATTCCCCCCAGGCACTTCCAAGCCATTAAATGCTAATCAAGGTAGTCAGTTGAAACATTCACACCTAGCTCCAGCAGACAAAAGTCCTTTGTCCCACCCTGGTCATTCCACAGATATATAAACCCATTTTCCTACTTCCAACAGACCTCACTACCTCTGAGGATGCTTGCCATATATGCAGGCGAAACTTCAGGAGAAAATGCCTCTAGAACATGGCCATACAGCCCGGAAAAACCTACAGTGATTCCGGTCATGAAACCCTTCGACAATATATTGAACATAATTTTACTATGCCATTATATATGTAGGAGCTTGAGCATCCACGGATTTGGGGCATCCATAGGTGGTTCTTAAACCAAGGGGCTATTGTCTTCCTTTGATACAGGGCACAACTGCACTTACCGCTGAATGCAAAAGGAGGGTGAATCAGTTCTATGACAACTAAACAACACATAGAAGTAATCCCAGCTAGCATGGGCCAAAGCCACTTAATGCATCCTTGAACTGCATTAGCCAAAGTTGTTGGTTGTTCCAAATGTTCCCACCCAGAGAATCGAAATTAAGTTGTGACTTTGGCCCCATCTGAACAGTTAGGTGGGTTCCAATATGGAATCAGCTGCAACTCTTTACACTGCCAACCCATGTTCCCCAAGCTCTTGCGGCCATTGGACACAGAATGCTAAACCTTATTGTCCTTGTCACAGCGACTAGTGGGTGCAACATGGCTACTGCTTGTCACCTGGTGTGACTCTGACCAGGTGAGCAGAGAAAAAAAGGGGGAGAGAAGAGGAGATTCTTTTTCTCCCCCCTTCTACTTTCTGTGTCACTCTGGTGCCCTGGTCAATGTCACTCTGGGTGACCAGTGACTGGCATGAGCCATATTGTGTCCACTGACTACTGTGATGAGGAGAATAGGGTGGTAGTGGTAAGGATGGCTGTGTAGTAGTGTAGAACTGGGTTTAATATTGTTGAATGATTAGGACTCCCTCTTGCCCCCCATAGCAATTAAGGACTGACAGTCTGAACCACATTCATCACTCTGGGTTGTCCTTCAGATATGTGGTCAGTGTAGATATGCCCATTGTCAAGTTCAGTTCAAGTCTGTTCTTTTAAATTTCTGTTTCACCTTGTACACCCAAAAGTTGCTTCAAATTTCTCTCCCATGCTGTGGCGATTCCTAATTCAGCAGTATTAGTTTTCATATTCTTTAATATGTATCCATAATACACAATTAAAGTAATCTAGTGCCACTTAAATTGCCATGGCTTCATCCCATGGTACTTAAAAGTTCTATTCCAGAGAACTCTAATGGTGGACAATGTGCTCTAATAAATAATTTTAAGTACTTTGCCAAAATATAAATTCTAGAATTCTGTAAGATGGAGTCAGTGAGGTAGCAAAGTGCTATAATTGTGCTTTGGCAACACACCCTTACTAATACTATGTGTAAGTGAATGTGTATTAATTTATATCAATGTTCTATAGCTTGAATTATTGGGTCTGTGAGGACGGATTGGAGAGAGATTAGAGAGAGGAGATGGAGAGGCGGGAAACTTTTTTTTTGTTTACTGTTGTCATTTGTTTATTGTTTATATTATTTTCTGTATCTGTGAATTGTTGTAAACCACCTCGAGTCCTTTCGGGGCAGGGGGCGGGGTATTATTATTGCCCAAGATTACATAGTGGGTTTTATGGCAGAGCAAGGATTTGACTCCTGGCCTCCAGAGTTGTACTCAAATTCTCAAACCACTACACAATGTTGGCTCCTAGACAGAATTGACCAAAAAACAAACTGAATGGCTATGTATACGTTACCCTTCTCACTCTGCCCTCCTCTCTTCCACTTTCTTTAGATTCTGTGTTTTTGTTTTCCTTGCAAATGGTAGTAGATTGAGGGAAGCAAAATAGCCTGCAATAATGGTAGGCAAAGGTAAAAGTTTTCCCCTGACATTAAGTCCAGTCGTGTCCGACTCTGGGGGTTGGTGCTCATCTCCATTTCTACGCCGAAGGGCTGGCGTTGTCCATAGACACCTCCAAGGTCATGTGGCTGGCATGATTGCATGGAGTGCCTTTACCTTCCCACCAGAGTGGTACCTATTGGTCTACTCACATTTGCATGTTTTCGAACTGCTAGGTTGGCAGAAGCTGATGGTCACGCCACTCCCCGGATTTGAACCTGTGACCTTTTGGTCAGCAAGTTCATCAGCTCAGTGCTTTAATCCACTGTGCCACTGGGGTACTCCAGAGGATCCCACTCCAAATCAGCATCATTTTCTGCTCTGTCAAGATTCAGCCTAGCTCTTCCAACACCTCTGTAGGGGATGCTGAGATTGGAAGTGAGGTAATTCCATGATGTTTTGCCATATCCACAGTTTCAGGTAACAGTCGAGCCAGAAACATATCCTCTACAGATACAGGGGGTCTCACTGTACACATAACTTTCTCTGAAACTGAAGAGGATCCTTTTTGGAGGGGAGAAGGCAATCAACTTTGATCAAGGGAAAATATACATCATTAAACAGTGAATTCAGAATCTTCCATGCTATAGTGTCTTTGAAAGATGGGAATGAAGAAGTCTGACAGGAAAAACTGAAATAATTTGAAATTGTTTTTGATGTCAGGAGCGACTTGAGGAACTGCAAGTCGCTTCTGGTGTGAGAGAATTGGCTGTCTGCAAGGACGTTGCCCAGGGGGCACCAAGGTGTTTTGATGTTTTTACCATCCTTGTGGAAGGCTTCTCTCATGTTCCTGCATGGAAAACCGGAGCTGACAGAGGGAGCTCATCCGCGCTCTCCCCGGATTTGAACCCGCAAGCTGTCGGTCTTCAGAACCGGTAGTAGGTTGGAGTCAATTCATGTGACTACTGGAGTCTACTCACATGTAATAAAGAAAGGACATTTTCTCAAACGAAGACTTTGCTTTATATTTCAAGAGAAGAACCAATTGTTTCTACTTATGTGTATGTGGCAGTTTTTGATATGTGTATTTGTAATATATGCATCGAGTTAATTTAGTTATTTTCATATCACCACTATCAGTAGATTTTGGTCTCCACGGCACAGAAGTTTAACCCACTGTGACACCGGGGGCTCCATCATTTGAAATATGGGATTGATAAGCTACCATGGTAACATTTCTATAACTATTAATTTAGAAATCTGTATTAATTTTTAATCTTAGGTCAAGCATATGACTGAGTGGAAGTGTTTTTAATCCCATTTGCCTTCTCCCCCCCCCCCCCATTCCCTGTCAGGGAACTCAGAAGAGAAACAAAGACATAAAAACATTCATAATGGAGAGATGTATTTTCCCCTTATTTTTAAACAAAACACACTGGCCTTTCAATAGACTTGGATCTGACCGCCTAGAGCTACCTGCCAGTCTCTTTCTTGTCCTTTCCTCCTGCTACGCTTTGGACCGTGGGGTGTATTCCCGTCGTATTTGTCCGTGACCCACTTTTCACGTCGGCAGCCTTTCATTATTTTGTCATCGATGGGGTGACGTCTCAATTCAGCCCATTTCCGCAAGGAAACCCCTGTCATTTTCCATCAGTCCGGTCTCCCCGCTTTGCCTGCTGTTGGTCTGCCACAGTCAGAGGTCAAAAGGGGATCTGCACATGCATCAGTGAAGCTTTTATCTAGCCTTATTGCCCCGGCCCCTTTCCTTCAGAAAGCTGTACCGCTTGAAGAAGGTATAGAAAACAGCAAGTGAAAGAACTCGAGGTGATAGTGGGGGGACTGGTCTTCTCTCTTACAAAGAAAGGCATAAATTGGTAGTTCAAGAGGGAATTGCTAGAGCTTTTTTCCAAAAAAATCAAGCCTCAAAGGAGTGAATGAGGAGAAGATATATATATATATATATATTATATAGTATATGTGTGTGTGAAAAAATAGGGGGTTAAAGATTTCACCAGTATGAATCTGAAAATCTGTCAGCTTCTTTTTCATTGCCTTTCACAGAATCCCATGTGGATTCTTGCCCTGTCCAAGTGCTAAGTATAAAAGTGAAAAATTAATTCCTCTTCTCAGAGATGTGTGTTTTATTTCAGGACGCATTTTCCCTGTTGTATGCAATTTTTATGCAGACATCCCCCCCCCTCCAATGTACACATTTTTATACATTTTCATCTTTCAAACTTATTTATTTATCGTGTCAGGAGCGAACCAAAACAGTTGTATTGCATTAAAAACAAACAAACAAACAAAACACAAAGTTTGCAGACTTGGTATTCTATTAAATGTCCTTTGACCAGTAGCTGGCCACTTGGAGTGCCTCTGGTGTTGCTGCAAGAAGGTCCTCCATTGTGCATGTGCAGGGCTCAGGTTGCATTGTAGTAAGTGGTCTGTGGTTTGCTCTTCTCCACACTCGCATGTCGTGGATTCCACTTTGTAGCCCCATTTCTTAAGGTTGGCTCTGCATCTCGTGGTGCCAGAGTGCAGTCTGTTCAGCGCCTTCCAAGTCGTCCAGTCGTGTGCCCAGGAAGGAGTCTCTCATTTGGTATTAGCCATGGGTGGAGGTTCTGGGTTTGAGCCTGCCACTTTTGGACTCCCCCTTGTTGAGGTGTTCCAGTGAGTGTCTCTGTACATCTTAGAAAACTATTTCTTGATTTAAGTCGTTGGTGTGCTGGCTGATACCCAAACAGGGGATGAGTTGGAGATGTCTCTGCCTTGGTCTTCACTATTGGTTGCTACTTCCCGGCGGATGTCAGGTGGTGCAATACCAGCTAAGCAGTGTAATTTCTCCAGTGGTGTAGGGCACAGACACCCCGTGATAATGCATCATGTCTCATTAAGAGCCACATCCACTGTTTTAGCGTGGTGAGATGTGTTCCACACTGGGCATGCATACTCAGCAGCAGAGTAGCAGAGCGCAAGGGCAGATGTCTTCACTGTGTCTGGTTGTGATCCCCAGGTTGTGCCAGTCAGCTTTCATATGATATTATTTCTAGCGCCCACTTTTTGCTTGATACTCAGGCAGTGCTTCCTGTAGGTCAGGGCACGGTCCAGAGTGACTCCCAGGTATTTGGGTGTGCGACAATGCTCCAGTGGGATTCCTTCCCAGGTGATCCTCAGAGCTCGGGATGCTTATCTGTTCTTAAGGTGAAAGCACATGTCTGTGTTTTAGATGGATTAGGGATGAGCTGGTTTTCCCTGTAATAGGCAGTAAGAGCACCTAGAGCTTCGGAGAATGAGAAGATATGAATATAGTATATGTGTGTGTGAAAAATAGGGGGTTAAAGATTTCACCAGTATGAATCTGAAAATCTGTCAGCTTCTTTTTCATTGCCTTTCACAGAATCCCATGTGGATTCTTGCCCTGTCCAAGTGCTAAGTATAAAAGTGAAAAATTAATTCCTCTTCTCAGAGATGTGTGTTTTATTTCAGGACGCATTTTCCCTGTTGTATGCAATTTTTATGCACACATTCCCCCCTTCCCAATGTACACATTTTTATACATTTTCATCTTTGTGCAGCTTTTTTCAAACTACAGTCAGCCCTTTGTATCTATGGATTCTGCATCCACGGATTCAACCATCCAGGTTGACAATATTGAAAAACAACATGCCCAACAAGCAAACCTTGATTTTGTCATTTTATATAATGAAGCCCATTTTACCATGACATAAGAAAGTGGTGCCCCATAGGCAAAATCGGAGTGTGCTTTTTACAATTTGTTTTTGGGAGCCTGCTCTGGATGTAGTTTCTTTAGGTTAAGATGCTCATGTCTATATAATGTATGCATTAAATCATTTATTTTGCAGAGCACTGAGCCTTGCTAATGCCCTGACATTAATTTTATGCGCCTTCCTCCCCCAGATCAGTTTTCTCCCCTTGATTTGACATATTCTACATTTTGCAAGTGTTCTTGCTCAGGATAAAGTAAAGGAGATTCTCCCTTGACACTATGCATTGGTATGCTGGCTTTAAAAGATTGGGTTGTTCATATCCTCCCAATGCTCCAAAGTGATAGCCATTTCAGAAATCAATACACACACAAGTTTAGCACTCCTCCTAATTGTATTTACAGGTTGACTTAAAGCAATGCCGAAAAAGTAGAAAAGGGTTCTTTTCCTAGTGGGTATGAGAGATTATTTTCTTCTGTCCTTGTTGGTATTCTATATCAGAAGCAAGTTAATTTTTAAGAAATGAAAACACGGATGATATCCCATTTCGAAGAAGGCTTTCTTTCCAAAATCTGTGGTCACTTGGAATGTTTTCCACTTCAGCCCACAAACTTAGGTTTTAATGCTTGTGGACAATGGAATGCTGGGAATTCGTTGAATGCCTTTCGGTTTTGCAAGAGGCTTTATATACCCATGGGAAATAAGTGTGTGTGTACATTAAACCTTCCCTGTGTGACCGAGTTCTCCCACATATGCTACCATATTCCATGGATTAGTGTGGGCTGCCAATCATGACCACTCGAGATGCTACTTTGAAATTGGAGATGCAAGGGCTTTAAGCAATAACATGCAGAGGAAGGGAAGGATGCTGTGAAATTGCTGGGTCTTGCAGCCTCTCCATATAGGTGTTATTGTTATAAGACAATAACACAGTAAGACAATTCAAGAGAGATATTGACAAGCTGGAATGTGTCCAGAGGAGAGCGACTAAAATGATAAAAGGTCTGGAGAACAAGCCCTATGAGGAGTGGCTTAAGGAGCTGGGCATGTTTAGCCTGAAGAAGAGAAGGTTGAGAGGAGACATGATAGCCATGTATAAATATGTGAGAGGAAGTCACAGGGAGGAGGGAGCAAGCTTGTTTTCTGCTTCCCTGGAGACTAGGACGTGGAACAATGGCTTCAAACTACAAGAGAGGAGATTCCATCTGAACATGAGGAAGAACTTCCTGACTGTGAGAGCCATTCAGCAGTGGAACTCTCTGCCCCGGAGTGTGGTGGAGGCTCCTTCTTTGGAAGGTTTTAAACAGAGGCTGGATGGCCATCTGTCAGGGGTGATTTGAATGCAATATTCCTGCTTCTTGGCAGGGGGTTGGACTGGATGGCCCATGAGGTCTCTTCCAACTCTTTGATTCTTTGATTCTATGAAGACCAACAGCATGAATGTATATTCCTCTGTGTGTACATATACATCTCTATGTGTGCTTATCTAAACAAATAGATACACACAGACAAAAGTAAAAACAGATACAGAAACACACACCACAAAATAAATATATCATGAAAAGACATTTTGAGTATTTTGGATGTTAAAAATTAAATCCACATAGATAGTACAAATGCAAATCCTCAACTATCTTGTCTTTACATGTAAGGACAAATTATTATCCTAATTTTCTTTATGCTGTGGGAGGAAATAAGTATCTTTCTGCAGGGTTCGGTCAGTATTTGACATTCCCAACTGTTGTAAAAGCACATGATTTTTGATGCAAAAAAAAAAAAAAAAACTGCATGGAAGAAAACTTTCCCATAAAGGAAACAATGTTTTGTGTGCAGAAAATAGGTTTTTGTCAAAAAATATTCTTTTTTCTATGCTGAATAATTTTGCAACAATACTAGAAAAGGGTAAAATTATCAATGTATTGCATAGTCTGGAAAATACACAACAACCTGGTAATATTATCTTTGTTTTATTACCGTACTAAGCAGTTTGCTTTATTACTGAGCAGTGGCCTCCAGAAACTTTTAGTGAGTATCCTAATTTGGGGGTGGGGTGGGGAATTAATCCAACTTTGCTTTGCTTTAAGGCCCTTCTATTCAGGCCCTATATCCAAGGATCTGATCCCAGGTTTTCTGTTTATCCCAGATTATCTGGCAGTGTGGACTGATACAGGCATGTAGCCAGGGGGGGGGGCTTGAGGGGCTTCAGCCCCCCCCCTGAAATTCTCATGGTGGTTCGCAAAAAGGCCTTACTGGTGCATTATTTAAACTGTTATGTTTATTCATATCATGATCTGATCACCATACTCAGTATATCCCATATGCATGGGGGTATTGGGGTAATGATACAAAAGGTTTGCTAGGCTAGACCCTCTTTCACTCAGACTCAGCCCCCCCAAAACTCAGCCCCCCCCCGAAACCCCCCCTGAAAAAAATTTCAGCCCCCCCCCGAAACGAAATCCTGGCTACGGGCCTGGACTGATATAATCCAGTTTAAAACAGAAAATCTGGGCTATAGGGCCTATCTGGAAGGGCCCTTAAGCAAAGTCAGGTGATACTCCAGAGTTTGTAGTCTCAACAGCTGGATCAGGTTTGTTTTGGCCTGATCCCCTGTCCAGATGGACTGTGTTGAACAGTGCTAGGGAAGGGGACTTGTATGTGTTATTCATTTATTTACGACATTTCTACCTCGCCTTTCTCAACCTCAGAGAGGACTCAAGGTGGCTTTACACGTAGGCGAGTAATCGATGCCATTAAAAACAATATACAATTAAAATGAACATTTTAAATAGAATTATAAAATACATCAAACATTGAAACCAGTATTACCATTGTGATACCATGCTATGTTCCCATCGCTCTTCCCTCAAGCTATGGTGCCCCCTATGAGAATTTTGACATTGCATCTGCTAATGTCTGAACAAAGCACCAGAAATTAGCAGTGGCGGTGGCAGCAATTTTTCCTGCTTCCTTCCCAAACCCAAGTCTGTTGAGTGAATGTGCACATAACAACCTCAGGTTTCAGAGGTTAACAACAGCAGCAGTGGCAATTCTTCCTCCTCCACGCAACCCTGAGATTTGTAAGTGTCCACATAGTAGCTTTGGGCTTCAGGTGATTTGTGAGAATTATTTTGTGAGAGATATTTGCTTTCCTCCCCCTCACCAGTACCCTAAGATGTTGTATGAACATCGGATAAGTGAAACCACAGATATGGGGTCTGTGGATATGAAGGTCTTACTGCCCTGTTAATGATCTTCCACCTCAGTGCACAGCTATAAGGAATTCTTCCTATGATAAAGGGTCTGGAGAACAAGCCCTATGAGGAGCAGCTTAAGGAGCTGGGCATGTTTAGCCTGAAGAAGAGAAGGCTGAGAGGAGATATGATAGCCATGTATAAATATGTGAGAGGAAGCCACAGGGAGGAGGAAGCAAGCTTGTTTTCTGCTCTGGAGACTAGGACGCGGAACAATGGCTTCAAACTACAAGAGAGGAGATTCCATCTGAACATGAGGAAGAACTTCCTGACTGTGAGAGCCGTTCAGCAGTGGAACTCTCTGCCCCGGAGTGTGGTGGAGGCTCCTTCTTTGGAAGCTTTTAAACAGAGGCTGGATGGCCATCTGTCAGGGGTGATTTGAATGCAATATTACTGCTTCTTGGCAGGGGGTTGGACTGGATGGCCCATGAGGTCTCTTCCAACTCTTTGATTCTATGATTCTATAACATAACACCTTCTTTTGCATACCTTTGCATGGATAGTCGTTTGAGGTCACTGATTCAGCAATCCATCTATCTTTACCCCGCTTTGTGACCAGTCTGCATTGCCAGTTATCTTTTTTCTTCCATTCCTAATGGGAGGCTGCCTCTTCCATTGCTCCCAGTGTTTAGCTTCTCAGAATTTATGGCAAGAAATGGTAGAGTCTCCTCAACCATTCTTCAACTAGTCTTTTATAACAAGTTACAGCAGCTGGATTGCAATTAAAAGGAGGGAGGGAAGAATAAAGACGAGCAAGTTAAGGAAATGCTCTTTTCTACTCATTTTGAACCTAGCAGCTGCTTCATTGTTTGCATGGATTTGCAGAAGTGATGGTTCTTTCTTCCTCTCAAGTATTTATTTGGCTGCCGGTGTGAAGGAGCCACTATTGTGAGGATTAACAGCTCTCCTTGACAGGGAATAAATATCTAGTACATACATTGACACCCCCTTTTTCTGGTATCTGGGATTTCTTTCACATGCTCTTCCTTTAAGTCTTTCATTTTTTCTTCCATGACACACAAGGATTTACGTGTCTCTTCTGCCTAACAGCTTCTGAGCTGAATCAAGGTTTCATTCCTAGAAATCTAAATGATATACGTGAACATTGTCAGAAGGATACATGTTTTATTGGATTGGGATGGAACTCCGTTGTCTAGACTCGATGGCCATAGCACAGTGCATATTCTAGTATTGTTGGGATGTTATTTTGAAATTTGATACTTGATAGAATTGTATATACAATTGCTAATCCATATTTGCATTTTTTCAGATTTGATTATTCATGAATTTGATTAAAATGTTGTTTCTAGGAATCTCTAGGCCCTACCGGGCAACTATAGTCAGTTTCTGCCAGAAGTCAACAATGAAATAATGAGCGATAAAATTCCTAGGGAGAATTTCATGTCGGACATCCTCATAGAGGTGGAATGATCTAATTGCTCCCCAAAATTGAATAATAATAATAATAATAATAATAATAATAATAATAATAATAATGTATTCCTAACCTGCACCTCTCTCCCTGAAGAAACTCAGGCTGGCTTTCAAATGTAACACAAACAACGCAAACATTCAATGCCATAAAAATGTAAACATTTACAAAGATAATTAAAACAAAATAAACAACTTGGGCTAAAGGATATAAATCGGTCAGTCAGGCATCGTTAATTATACTGTACAGTGAAAATCTGTATAAAGATATAAAAATATAGCTATTTGATAACTTACTTACTTACTTACTTACTTAGGTGATCCATCTTTGGACGAGTAAGATGGTCTTCCATTATGGGTTGCTTTGTGGGTCCGCATGTGGCTGTGGAACCAATCTTCTTCCAAAGTGTGGGCATTGGTTTCCAGGTGGAAGGCGGTCCCGGTCGGGGTTGGCTTGACGCGCCTTCCTCCTGGCACGTTTCTCTCTTTCACCCTCCACTCGTGCCTCCTCAAATTCTGCAGCACTGCTGGTCACAGCTGACCTCCAGCTGGAGCGCTCAAGGGCCAGGGCTTCCCAGTTCTCAGTGTCTATGCCAGAGTTTTTAAGGTTGGCTTTGAGCCCATCTTTAAATCTCTTTTCCTGCCCACCAACATTCCATTTTCTGTTCTTGAGTTCGGAGTAGAGCAACTGCTTCGGGAGATAGTTGTCAGGCATCCGGACAACGTGGCCGGTCCAGCGGAGTTGATGGCGGAGGACCATCGCTTCAATGCTGGTGGTCTTTGCTTCTTCCAGCACGCTGACGTTTGTCCGCCTGTCTTCCCAAGAGATTTGCAGGATTTTCCGGTGGCAGCGCTGATGGAATCGTTCCAGGAGTTGCATGTGACGTCTGTAGACAGTCCACGTTTCGCAGGCATATAGCAGGGTTGGGAGGACAATAGCATTATAGACAAGCACCTTGGTATCCCTACGGATATCCCTGTCCTCAAACACTCTCTGCTTCATTCGGGAAAATGCTGCACTCGCAGAGCTCAGGCGGTGTTGTATTTCGGTGTCGATGTTGACTTTGGTGGAGAGGTGGCTGCCAAGGTAGCGGAAATGGTCAACATTTTCTAATGCTACATCATTAAGCTGTATCTCTGGCATTGGGGAGGGGATGGCTGGTGACTGCTGGAACAGCACTTTGGTTTTCTCGATGTTCAGGGACAGGCCAATCTTCGTGTATGCTTCTGTGAAGGTGTTTAGAGTGGCTTGTAGATCTTCTTCTGTATGCGCACAGACGACATTGTCATCAGCATACTGGAGTTATGGAGTTACTGAAGCTATTTGATAAAATTAAGTAGTCATTGCCATTGTCAACTTCGTCCACTAAATTGGAATCTGTGATATTATTCATCCTCCTCTCTCTATAAACGAGCGAACAGAAATAAGTTTTTAATTCTTTCTTGAAGGTGAGGAGTAAGGGGGCTGTTCTGATTTCTTTATGAAGGGAGTTCCAGAGGGAAGATGCAACCACGAAGGAGGCCCATCCCTCTTGTCCCCACCAGCTGTGCTTGAGACAGGGGTGGGACCGAGAGGAGGGCCTCCTGTGATGATCGCAGATTCCGAGCAGGTTTATAAACGGGGATACGTGATGTCAAATAGTCTTGGCCTGAACCAAGTAGAATATTTGTGATCGTGAGAGCTGTTTTTGAAAGACCAAAGGGGTTAAATGTTGCATGTATTATCAGCATCAATTGCTGTTTGTTTTGAAATGTTCAAAAGTTTTGTGTCCCATGTCTCAGGTGGGAAATGTGAGGTCTTCCAGATGTTTTTGGACAGCATCTCCCATTGGTCCTAACTAACATAGCCAATGGAGAGCAATTGTGGAGTGTATAATCCCGAAACATCTGGACAGGCACATTTGCTAATCCCTACTACATATACTTATGAATTTGAATTAGCCTTACTGATGAATGTCCTACATGTTTTAGAACAGGAAATAATGTTTGCTCTTATTTTGATTCGAGGAGAAACAATGGATTTTCTATTGTATGGAATACTAGTTTTGCCTTGTAGTCAGGTATCTGGAACTTTTTGTGAAATTGTCCTGTACTGAAAACAAGCATTTCTTTTCATGAAAATAGGCTTTCCCCTTAAAAAATTGCAACGTTTAATTGCTTAAAAGCACTGTTTTCATATAATCACGGGGGTGTTTTTTTTTGTATCTAAAATTAGTGTGTTCTCCAAGCTCCTATTTGTTTTACATAGACACAAAAAATTATGTGGATTTCTGGAAGGGGTTTTGCGTGAACATCACACTTTTTGTGTGAAAAACAGTGGGTTGACAACAGAAAACAGATTTGCAGTTAGAACGTGTAAAGGCTAGATGCTCTATGTGTCTCCAAAGGGAGGCTATAGCACAATTACTTTTAGCTTTTTCACTTGGTTTCTTCGTAATTAGCACGTTTGATTTTCTGTGTTAATACGAAAGATGGGCAACGAACAAAGCTGGCAAAATTAAGTCATTTGAAATGTGTTGGAGGAGAGTTTTAGGGATACCTTGGACTGCCAGAAAAGCAAATAAATGGGTCAGAGAGTAAATCAAGCCTATTTTCGCACTGGAAGCCAAAGTGACTATCAATCTATCTGGAGTGCTTTGATTGTATATTTCTGCATGGCAGAATTGGGTTGGACTGGTTGGCCCTTGTGGTCTCTTCCAACTTTATGATTGTATGATTCTATAATTATCCAACTGGTGTGCATAGAATAACGTGCTTTTATATTCATATATTCAAAACAAGGAGCATGTGTATCGAGGGGGGTACAAAGCAAAACCATCCAATGTACATTACCATTTGATTGACATCACAGCTGGTGGAGTTCAGTAATTGGAAATTCTTCGCAGATAACTGTTCTATACTTATCAGATCAAATCGGAAAAGATAAGACGTAAGGAATTAGGTATTTAACTCTTCCTGAACACTGCAAATTGTGCTCGGCCTACCACGTGACTATATACGAAGGTAGGTAGCTGTAACTCTTTTATCTCTATTAGGTACTCTATTTTTTCATTCCATTCCATTACTAACCAAAATAGTGATCACATCTGGCATCTTGAGTTGCTATTTAAATATTGAACATAGCCGGGAAGACCAAAAGTAAGAGCATAGAAGCTGAAACCTTTACTCGTCTTGCTGTCTAGCACAGAATCATAGCATTGTAGTATTATCTAGGAGACCCCAGTGGCGCAGTGGGTTAAACCCCTGTGCCGGCAGGACAGGTCGCAGGTTCGAATCTGGGGAGAGGCGGATGAGCTCCCTCTATCAACTCCAGCTCCTCATGCGGGGACATGAGAGAAGCCTCCCACAAGGATGATAAAAAAAAAACCCCATCAAATCATCCGGGCGTCCCCTGGGCAACGTCCTTGCAGACGGCCAATTCTCTCACACCAGAAGCGACGCTCCTGACACGACAAAAAAAAAGTATTATCTAGTTCATAGATGGTTAACATGCAGCTTCCAAACTTTTTTTTAAGTGTTTCACCTCTCCAGACCCCCTGGTCTATAAAAAAGAACAACAGTGATTTGACACTTTTGAAAATCTTGAGTTACCTTCTTTGTTGTTGCTCCCATGTTAAAGAACTCACTTCCATGGGAGACTTGTTTGTCTCTCTCCTTGTTCTCTTTTTCTAGTAGGCAAAGTGACCTTTTTATTTGGGGAGACCTGTGGCTTTCAACTTACGACCTTATCAGAAAGGCCAGGTGAAATATCCCGCTTTGCCTGGCTTCTGGCGAGGAAAGAGGGAGCAGTGGGGCAAATCTGTCAGCATCTCCCTCTCCTAAAACTTCCTCTATCACATGGGGAAATTGTTGCCCTCACGGGGAGGTTTCCTTGGAGCCAGCACAACATGGGAAGCCTCCTGTGTTGGGATGAAAGCAGTGGCAATGCTTTCACCCTGGTTAAGGATGAGGCTGAATGCACTTTTCTGCGGTAGCTCACTTGGATGTAGTTCAGTCTGCTGCCAAAACAGGAAAACCAGAGTTAAAGCATCCTTGGAAAATGGTCATCTGACCTTTTTTGAAATCTCTAAGCTTCTGTGTTAAGTAGCTCTTTGTGTCAGGAAGAGCAGAAAACCACTTTGCAGCATTTTTTATGTGAAAGCCCTTGACATATTTGAAGATGGTTATGATATCACTTCTCAGTCTTCACATCAAACTGTTGTTGTTGTTCATTCGTTCAGTCGTTTCCGACTCTTTGTGACCTCATGGACCAGCCCACGCCAGAGCTCCCTGTCGGCCGTCACCACCCCCAGCTCCTTCAAGGTCAATCCAGTCACTTCAAGGATCCCATCCATCCATTTTGCCCTTGGTCGGCCCCTCTTCCTTTTTCCTTCCATTTCCCCCAGCATAATTGTCTTCTCTAAGCTTTCCTTTCTTCTCATGATGTGGCCAAAGTACTTCATTTTTGCCTCTACTATTCTCCCCTCCAATGAGCAATCGAGCTTTATTTTCTGAAGTATGGACTGGTTGGATCTTCTGGCATCAAGACAATCTCAGAACTTTCCTCCAGCACCACAGTTCAAAAGCATCTTTCTTCCTTCGCTCAGCCTTCCTTATGGTCCAGCTCTCACATCCGTAGGTTACTACGGAAATACCATTGCTTTTACTATGCAGATCTTCGTTGCTGGTGTGATGTCTCTACTCTTCAGTATTTAATCAAGATTGGACATTGCTCTCCTCCCAAGAAGTAAGCACCTCCTGATTTCCTGGCTGCAGTCTGCATCTGCAGTCATCTTTGCACCTAGAAATACAAAGTCTGTCACGGCTTCCACGTTTTCTCCCTCTATTTCTTCTATGTTTTGATGGTGTTCCATCAAAACATAGCTACCTGTTATTCAGTAGCGTATTGCCTTCAAATTGGTTTCCAGAATGTGGTGCATGACAAAGATTTTAAAAGGTTGAATTAAAATACAAATAAAGACAGGTTGTGATAAAAACAAAGAAATTAGTATTGTTGAAACACCTTTAAACATATTGATCAGTTGAAATGAAAAAGCAATGCAAGAAATAAAGCAATCGGAAACTTCAGTAGTAGTTCATTAGAAGATCCTTTGCTGGGAGCTAGTTAATTGCCCCAAATTTGTATTAAATGTGTCTCTGACTGCCAAAAGCAAGAAGGGGCCAGTTTAGTCTGCTGTGACAGGGAGTTCCAGAGCCTGGGCGTTACTGAGAATGGATTAATTCACATTCTTGTTATCTGGTTGTTCTGACATTGGCATCTGATCACTCCTCCTCAGAAAGATCAGGAAAATGTCAGAGGTGCTCACAGGAGCTCTTTGGTCAGCTAGGAGTGATAACATTGGTGGCAACATGGAGAAGATAAGCTGTGAATTGCTCCAGAGTAATAACTGTGCTCCCCATCCATATAAACCTTGGATTTGGCATGAACGTATCAGATCTGGGCTGCTCTGGGGCACATTTAGTCCTGGCTAAATTGTTTGGTATAGATGCACCCTTAGTCTACAAAAGGTTATGCTATCAACTTTGTTTTGTCGTTTAGTCTCAAATATACATACTACAAAGTTGTTTAAATATGCATTGTTTTAAGTAGGACAAGTGTAGTTTAAGTCAACTCTGTAAAAGCATATATATAATATTAGCTTTGTGCTCTTTTATTGTAAAGTGCCTTCTCTAATGCTAGCATATAACATTATTTTTGAAACTCTTGCTTGTTGACATGGACCTTTCTAATCTTTGGTGTTTTTGCATTTCTTTTCTTAAAGTTTCTGTGGCTGTGTATATTATTCCCACTTCCTGCACGAAATCTTCTGCAATAATTGGCTTTGATAGATGTTGACTTACATTTATACAATGTCTTGTATCCTTCATCTCTGATGATCCCAACATACTTGATTTATTTAAAAGGTTCTAAAAGTCTTAGCATCTTCAAGTTTTGAACTTTAAAAAAAAATAAGCACATAAATGACATAAAAATACAAGACCTAAAGCATTCAGTGGGCAGAAAAAGCACTTGCACTGTTCTGCAACCATCACTGAGTATTCCTTGCTTTAAAAAATTGTATGAAATTCATAGTGTTACCATAGATGGACAGGCAACTTGAAGGCACTTAAACACTCAAAATCCTTTGCGTGTGTGTGTTTGCAAGTGTGTGTGGCTTTCACCTTTTTCTAAAATGCATATTTTTTTGTATAAAGCCCATTTCAATGTATATTTCAAAAATACACTTTTTTGCACAGCTGGGAGATGTATGCATGGCTTTGTGCACCCCTCCAAAACAAATCACAAGTAGGGATATAAATCCTTGATCATGTTGTCCTGGTATGTGAGGATGAACATTTTTGATAGTTTTCTTTGAGCTGTGGAAGAAAATGACCTTTTCTCTACAGTATTATGTCTAATACTCTCACCCAACCTATTCAACTTGTATGCCGAACACATCATGCGATGTGCGGGGCTTGACGAATGCAAGGCTGAGGTGGAAATTGCTTCAAGAAACATTAACAACCTTAGATATGCAGATGACACCACTTTGATGGCTGAAAGCGAGGAGGAGCTGAGAAGCCTTCTAATCAAGGTGAAAGAAGAAAGCGCAAAAGCTGGGTTGCAGTTAAACATAAAAAAAAAACAACCCAAGATTATGGCAACAAGAATGATTGACAACTGGGAAATAGAGGGAGAAAACGTGGAGGCCGTGACAGACTTTGTATTTCTAGGTGCAAAGATGACTGCAGACGCAAACTGCAGCCAGGAAATCAGAACATGTTTACTTCTTGGGAGGAGAGCAATGTCCAATCTCGATAAAATAGTGAAGAGTAGAGACATCACACTGGGAACGAAGATCCGCATAGTTAAACCAATGGTATTCCCCATAGTCACCTGCGGATGTGAGAGCTGGAGCATAAGGAAGGCTAAGCGATGGAAGATAGATGCTTTTGAACTGTGGTGATGGAGGAAAGTTCTGAGAGTGCCTTGGACCACGAGAAGATACAACCAGTCCATACTTCAGGAAATAAAGCCTGACTGCTCATTGGAGGGAAAGATAGTAGAGGCAAAGATGAAGTACTTTGGCCACACCATGAGAAGAAAGGAAAGCTTGGAGAAGACAATTATGCTGAAGAAAATGGAAGGAAAAAGGAAGATGGATGGATGGGATCCTTGAAGTGGCTAGATTGACCTTGAAGGTGCTGGGGGTGGTGACGGCCAACAGGGAGCTCTGGCGTGGACTGGTCCATGAGGTCACGAAGAGTCGGAGACGACTGAACGGATGAACAACAATATTATGCCTATGTATAATGTATAATTGATTGTTTTAAATGTTTTTATAATTGCTGTTGATATATGTTTTATCTTATTGTTGTGTTGGCATCGAATTGTGCCTTTTGTAAGCCTCCCTGAGTCCCCTCTCGGGGGTTGAGAAGGGCAGGGTAGAAATGTGCGAAATAAATAAATAAATGCCTAAATTTGAATGCCCTGAAATGAAACTAAGAAATTCTGCATGTGTGTTGGCTTTGTTTTTCCTCTTTGCATAAAAAACCCTTTTCTGTTAGGGAATCTATTTTTTGTGCCTAAAACAGCTTCTTAGAATAAAAATAGCATCTTTTCCCACATAATAATTCTTCTTCAACACTTATTGGAATACCGGTAGGACATTGTACAAAATTATTTCTGGTCGATTATTCTTCCTGATGGGGAAAAATAGTAGACTTGGAAAAGAGTGAATATTCATTCTATCCATTATAGCAAGCAGGTATTGATTTCAGATGAAAGGTTCATTCCATTCCAATGGCAGCATTTGGAGGTGTGAAAGGGAGGGGATTATTAATCCAATGTGAATCACTTCTCCCATCCTGGTGCTTATGGCAGTAGACATTTCAACAACACCTTTCTGAAAATTGTGATGAAAAGAGCAGTGCCCCTGTTCAAAATGTGGTCCAAGTCATGTTTCTGAGAAAAAAAAGTCACCCTTTCTGTTAAACTGTGGAAACCTGTATATTAATACTGTTTGGGGAAGGAGCAACACTTACACAATAAGTGAGTCATTCCCTTTCTGTAACTTTTTTTTTTTTGGTAGACTTCTGGAAATCTTCTTATTTATTCAAAGCATTAAAGAGCACCTTATAAAAATGGAGCTGGAGAGATTTGTCAAAGAAACAAAAGATTCTACCAAAAAGGGGAAGGACAATTAGTGTTTATTGCTTCAGGGCAAGAACTAATGACTAATGGAGCAATACTGTACTAGTAGAGCATGCTGGAACTGACAAGAAAAACCCTGTGGGGGATTTTGGCCCATTCCCCTTTTCCAAGGGAAGAGATATTAAAAAATGTCAGCGCTCAAAATAAATGCCAGAAAGTTGTACTGTGCGCACATGCTCTCAGCCCGCCTTTGACCCAGATAACAAATGTCGTAGATTAGAGGGGAAACAAGGGACGATACAAATGGTCTTAACGCTGTGCGGCAATTAATCCAATTTATTACAAACTGGCATCGCCATTGCTCATTATCTAACCCTGTACAATAGATCTGCTTCTGTACTTTCAGGGCTTCTGGCCCTAGGCACACGTTGCTCAGGTTTGATACTATTTTGATGATTCGAAAGGGGAAGAAATTGCTTTTAATCCTCAATTTTCTGTAAACCTGGTTGAACCTAGAGGAGCTGCAAAGTTCAGCAGGCAGATATCAAAAGAAAAACTTGTGTTATTTGTGTGTGTTGAAGGGTAGAATCACTCTTACACAAAATTAAACTTCAATGGCTCAAACTGCCCGCACATCAAACTTAAAGTAACTACAAAGCATGTGTATAGATTCTTTGTTATTAAGGTTATTAAGATCTTTGGGGGGGGGGCTGCTCTCGGTCCCACCACCTTCGCAATCGCGTTTGGTGGGGACAAGGGCCTTCTCGGTGGTGGCTCCTCGGTTTTGGAACTCCCTCCCACTAGATATTAGATCTGCTCCCTCCCTCCTGACCTTCAGGAAACTAACAAAGACCTGGCTTTGGAACGTGGCATTTGAGGACTGAGTCTATAACCTTTGTCCACATGGAAGGAGGATGATGAACTGTGACTGTATTGACGACTTGGCTTGTGTTTTTATTGTACTTATATTTTAATGTGTAATGGTTATGCATTGTGCAATGATGATGCATTGTGTTGTTTTTGTATATTTATATGAACCCATGTTGTGAACCGGCCTGAGTCCCTCCTTGGAGGTGAGAAGACCAGTATAGAAAACGTATAAATAAATAAATAAATAAATAAATAAAGATTTGTTGTAAAGGAAAAACAGTGCCTATGGGTGTTTTAGACTATCTCAGTTGGTGAGCATTGATCTTGAGGTTCAAGGAACTGGCTTTTCAATGCTTTTTCCAAATAAAAATATTCCAACTGGGAATGGTGGCCCTTTTATTTCCTCAGATGTCTACACATCCTGTGATATTGCAAGGGAATAAACAGAGCGCTTGTAGAACACTACTACCCATTTCTCACTCTTTGAACTTTGAGGTGGTTAGCTGGATAATTACAATTTATGGATAATTACAACAAACCCCACTGGAATTCAGTTGTCTAATGATTCTGGTTTTATTGTGTTACTACCGTTAGCAATAAAGATCATTTGACAGTTCAGTTTTCAGTGCCTGGCAGCTGGAAAACTGTAGGACTTTATCTCGGAATTTTATATTGTTGCCTTAGTAAGGCAGGAAACTGAAAGTTGTATTTTTGTTCAATAAATGTTTGCTTATTTGATTTCAGACCACTGTGTAAAAAAGCTCGCAAAAGTCACCAGCACCCCAATTGGTTTTACCATTGATTCTATGTATTTATATGGTGCCATCTATGTGCAAAGGCTGGAGCAAGTTCCTAGT
Source organism: Anolis sagrei ordinatus (assembly GCF_025583915.1). NCBI lineage: Eukaryota > Metazoa > Chordata > Lepidosauria > Squamata > Anolidae > Anolis > Anolis sagrei. The sequence continues at coordinate 263,851,299 of NW_026846588.1, read as the reverse complement.
CTATTAAATTAATCAGCTGAAGGATTTTTATGGTTAGGTCTCAGACCATAGTCCCATCTGGCTTAAATATATAACTTTGGACACTGAAATGTTTCTGGGAAGTCCAGCACTAAAATGGAATTCAGCAGTCCTCTCTTTTTATCCTCCCTCACTCTCTCCAGAATTATACTCAGAATTATACTCTCCAGAATTATACTCTACTCAGAATTATACTGTCTTCGAGTGTATACGTTTCATATAGTTTCCATACATAGCCTGGAACATACACACACAAAAATTAGTTGTAATGCTTTTTCAAAGTGACTTCATTACATTCCTCCTTTTCCATAATAACAACAACAACAACAATAACAACAACAACAGACTGACAGAGTTTTGGAGCATAATACTCCTGACCTCATAATCATGTTAAAAAAATCAAGTATGGATTGTCGATGTTACAATCCCAGGCGACAGCAGGATTGATGAGAAACAATGGATAAAGCTGACATGATACGAGAATTTAAAGATCAAACTGCAAGGAATATGGCACAAGCCAGTAAAGGTTGTCCCGGTAGTGATCGGCACACTGGGTGCAGTGCCTAAAGACCTTGGCCTGCACTTAAACACATTCGGCACTGACAACATTACCATCTGTCAGACTCAAAAGGCCATCCTACTATGATCTGCACACATTATTCGCTGATACATCACACCAGGCATGTAGGCGGGGGGGGGGCTTGGGGTACTTCAGCCCCCCCCCCCAAATTCTCATGGTGGTCCGCGAGAAGGCCTTACTAGTACATTATTTAAACTGTTATGTTTATTCATTTCATGATCTGATCACCATGCTCAATTTATCCCATATGCATTGGGGTATTGGGGTAACGATACAAAAGGTTTGCTTAGGTAGACCCTCTTTCACTCAGACTCACCCCCCCCCCAATCAAACTCAGCTCCCCCCGAGACAAAATCCTGGCTACAGGCCTGCATCACACAATCCTAAACACTTGTGAAGTGTTCAATGTGTGATTCAGTATGATAGCCAGCAGAGTGACCTTGCTTGCTGTGTACTAATCTTGTTGTTTTTCAAATAATATTAATAATAATAATAATAATAATAATAATAATAATAATACTTTATTTGTAACCCACCCTATCTTCCCAAGGGGATTCAGGGCGGTTTCCAGCAAGTGTAACAAAGCAGCAAACATTCAGTTCTGAAAAGTCTTTGGAGGGGCCTTGTGTGCCTTCCCTGGGTGTTGCAACACAATCTTTGAGCAAATAAGGTGTAGTGAGACCCTATCTGGAGTGAAATGTTTAGTCCTGGGCTCTTCATTTTAGGAACGATCTAGAGAGGAGAGACAAGAATACTGATTATGAAGAACACATGAGGAACGGTTGAGGGATTTGGGCATGCTTAGCTTGGTGGGGAGAAGATTGAAGGGTGACATGATGGCCCACATAATTTAAGGGCTGTTACAGAGAGAAGGGGGCAGGTTTGCTGCCCCAGGGGGTAGAATCATTACTGGTGGTTTTAAGCTTCCCAAGGATAGATTTCATCTTTGAATGTAAGAACTGTTCAACAATGGAACCAATGACCTAGAGTGATCTCTTTCTGTAGATGTCTTGAAAGAGAGGCTGGACAGCTACTTGCTGAAGATACTATGGCTGGATTCCCTACATTGGTCATTTGTGTATGGAACACAATGGGCTATGAGGCTTCTTCATACTCTGATTCGGGGAGTTTGTAGTGTATAGTACATATTCTTACCAGTGTGACTTTTAGTATTATTCACTTAGCCTGGTTGGTATATACGTGGTCACAATTGTAAGTAAATACCAAAACCACAAGGTTCTGGTGCACCCGCCATATATTCTGTGCTGTGTTCCTTGTGGATGGTGCCCTGTCTATTGTGCATGAGTATTAAATGTAAAATTCTAAATTAAATTCAATATGATAATACCCCTGAGCTGAGCAGACAGATTCTCACCGTTTCTGACAGCTCCTAGTCTTTTAAATTTGTTCCCCGCCTTCCCCCGGTTTAGTATCATTGCCTTGAAAATAATTTAAACATAGCCTGTTAATATTCATTAATTTAACCCTTCAGTGCCTTCAGCACCACTCCTACATTAATGACACCTTCCTCTGTGAGCATCTAAAATTGACTTTATTCTTATGGAAATGTGATCTCCCATTAATTTAAGAGGATCGAGCTGAGCCTACTGTAAACCCAGCTGTTCTGTCAATGAACTGGCTGAACGTTTCTTATTGTTGGTGACTCAAATGTTGAGGACACACAGACACAATCTTTCGCTCATGTAGTAGGAACTGGTAGCAAGAACGGAATGCTTTTCCCTTTGAAAATTAACTATATGAGATTGCTATGAGATTGCTTTTTGTGGTTTCTCTGCTAGTGATCTAATGGCAGTAAGAGGGTGTTGCTCGCTTTATATTTCATTTCCATAGGATTAAAAAGGAGAGAGGATTAAATGTCAGGAAAGGATAAGTTCATTAAATTGAAAGTTCTGAGCAAACAGCACATACTTAAAGCTGACACCTGTGTAACTTTTGATAATTGTGCAGCCTGTTGTAGCATTTGTTTGTATTATGTAAAATGAAACTATACTCTGGATTGTTGCCATAAGGTGGGTGCCCAGCATCATGCTTTTACAGCTTATGGAAACCCATTGGGTGACCAGGTCACACCCTCTTAGAGGATGATAATGGAAAATCTCCAAACCTTGCCAAAATAAATTCAGTAATACGGTCAGGGTCACCATAAGTGGGAAAATAGCTTGAAGCACACAACAACAACAGCAATGCTTAAGTGCACTCTTTGGTGAACTAGGCACTGATCCTTTACATCCTACTACTCCATCCATGCTTCAGATGTGAATACCTTCCTTTTAAAAAAATTGCATTTAATTTTTCAATTAAATGTAATATGGATGCTTCTTTAATAGGTTTATAGTATATCCCACTTTTTTTCTAGACACCCTCAAAATGGTTCACAGCATTTACGTAATACATATTATTATTGTTATTATACTACAATAATAGTATAATAACAATAATAATCATGAGGAGACAGCAAAGCCTAGAGAAGATAATGATGCTGGGGAAAGTTGAAGGCAAAAGGAAGAGGGGGCGACCAAGGGCAAGATGGATGGATGGCATCCTTGAAGTGACTGGACTGACCTTGAAGGAGCTGGGGGTGGTGACGGCCGACAGGGAGCTCTGGGGTGGGCTGGTCCATGAGGTCACAAAGAGTCGGAGACGACTGAACGAATGAACAACAACAACATTATACTACATTTATACCCTGCCCTTCTTGCCCCAATGGGGGACTCAGAGCAGCTTATAGACCATGGCCTACAATGCCACATTACACATATAATATCAATTTAAACAATTAGCATATCAATTTAAACATACATGACATCTCAATTGAGCAATTCAAGTATAAATACAATAAAAAAGCTTAAAAGTAAACTTTCAATCCCAACCAAAGTGGGCTAATGGAATAAGCAGCCAAAGGCAACAGGCGAGGTGGTAGAACCCCAAAATGAGCAACCACACGGGTGTTCTAATGTTCGGATGATGGACAGCGTGGCCGTTAAAGTAGCCATGGAGGCACCCCACACAGATGTTCTGATTGCCAGGCGATGGGCGGTGCGGCCATTAAAGTAACCATGCGGCGAGGCAGCGAGGGCCATGTTCTGTCCTTGGAGGCTTCTGGGTCAGCTAGCTGGAATGAGGGTGTGGCTGCAGGTCTCATTGAGCAGGCAGCAAAGCTGGATGGCAAATACTCTGGCCCCATTGTCTCTTCTGTAGCAGAGTCCAACAAAGCTCTCCCAGGCCTCTAGGTCAGTCCTTTTATGTTCTCTCCTTGGGGGCTGCTGGCTTGAATGAGGGTGTGGCTGCAGGTCTCCTTGTGGGTAAGCCCAAGGCTGAGCAGGCATCAAAGCTGGATGGCAAATACTCAAACCCCATTGTCTCTTCTGCAGCAGGCCCCAACAAAGCTGTATTTTAGAGCACTGCCCCCCTAAGCTTTGGTTCTTCAAATGTTTGGGGATGTAAATTTCTAGAACTCTACCCAACATAGTGCCTGTCTACACCGACACCTAACCATAAAAGAGGAGGAGCATCAGCTCCATGGCATCTACATGATGAACATAGAATCATAGAATCAAAGAGTTGGAAGAGACCTCATGGGCCATCCAGTCCAAACCCCTGCCAAGAAGCAGGAATATTGCATTCAAATCACCCCTGACAGATGGCCATCCAGCCTCTGTTTAAAAGCTTCCAAAGAAGGAGCCTCCACCACACTCCGGGGCAGAGAGTTCCACTGCTGAACGGCTCTCACAGTCAGGAAGTTCTTCCTCATGTTCAGATGGAATCTCCTCTCTTGTAGTTTGAAGCCATTGTTCCGCATCCTAGTCTCCAAGGAAGCAGAAAACAAGCTTGCTCCTCCTCCCTGTGGCTTCCTCTCACATATTTATACATGGCTATCATATCTCCTCTCAGCCTTCTCTTCTTCAGGCTAAACATGCCCAGCTCCTTAAGCCGCTCCTCATAGGGCTTGTTCTCCAGACCCTTGATCATTTTAGTCGCCCTCCTCTGGACACATTCCAGCTTGTCAATATATCTCTGGAACAGAGCTGATCCATTTTATCATGGCCTTATCATGGGTTGCTCTGGGGTTTCCCCAAAACTCTGAAGCAAACCTGGACTGTGGGCACATATAAAAAGTTCGGCTGGTTCTGATATAGTACCGGACGCAACTGACTATGTGGCCATATTCCCTAGATTTTGGCAGCCCCAGGAACATGGGATAGCACCTAATGTTTCCATCTGTTATTATTGCAGTGGCAGCCATCAGCAGCGAAATGTGGGCAGACATGTAGCATGGGAGGGTGACACTGGTAGGGTTGTAGGTGACCAGAAATGATGAACTGTTGTTTTAGGAAGTGATTTTGAGTGAAACTTCTATCTGATCACTTGTCAGAATGTTTTTTGTTATTTCAGAAAGAGGTAAAGGTAGTAGATTGATGTTTATGGGAAAAAAATAGTGTATTTTCCCTATGGTGGTGGTAGGGAAAATGACAACTGGACCACTATTTCCACCATTATTTTAAAGGGCCATCCAAACACTCACCCATTGCCATTAGAGTAAAAGGACAGGAATGGAGCACAAGCTGGCAGAACACTGGTGATGTGGTATGTTATTTAATGATTACATCAGTATTCACTGGGATGAAGCTCCTCAATTAATTTAAAAAAGGGGAGCAGATGGGCGAAGTAGGTTCTTTGATGAAAGTTGAATTGTGCATGCAAAATAAGACTAGATTATTGTCATGCACTTTACTTGAACTTGGTGGGCCTTTGAAGAGTTCTGAAGAAGTTTGATACGAGCAACCTTCAGAAAACACAAAATAGTGCCCATTTTGTCACAATTCCATTGCTTCCCAGTTGACTTTGGGTTCAAAGTTCTACTCTTCGTCTTTAAAGTCAAGAATCATTCTGCAGAAAGGGGAAAGCACCAATGCTTCAAGGGGCCAGTTGCCCCTGGCTGCTGCCATTTCCCCATCTATGCAACCAGAATGCCAGAAATGGCACAGTGATGGAGAGAATTTAGAGGGTAGGTGATTCTTTTAGGTTCACTTGCCTTTTGTCACTCTATTCAGAGGGTCATACAAGAGTTGAGGTACAGTACTCACGCTCACATTGACCTGTGGATAAGGTGTTCCAGTTTTTGGTGTTGATTTTTGACTAACGATTGTAGGGTATATAGGATAATTGATGGGGATATAACATTGATGCACAGGACTGGAATTAGATGGGCAAGTCCCATCTCCATTTCTGAAAACTTCTTTAGCCGTCTCTCTTTCTCCCCTCTCTAACATTCAGCAGGTGAGGGAGGGATTGTTTGTATGGAGGGTAATAGCCAAATTCTCATGGACCTTCAGAGGTGATGGCTGCAACTTTACCACTTTTGCTTTTTTGAGAAGGCATGGGCAATCATAACCCTCCAGATGTTTTTGACCTCTAGAGATTAGGAGAGCTCTGGCAATCCTAGGACACACTTCTTTTCCTCAGATGTATTGAATTGTCCATTTTGTCTTTTCACTCAGTGAAGGAGACATTAAATTCTTCCACTTTCTCTCTTTCAGAGAGCAACCACTTTTGGGATATTTCTATAGAATCCTTAGTGTTTCGCTAGCTTGAAGGAGATGTCCTATGATGGCTGGACAGTGGTGTTTCAATATTCTCAACACCCTTGACCCAAAAATTGTTGCTTAGTTGTTCCATTTTCCTGCTTCAGACAAGCAACTCAACAATTCAAATAAATAACAATCGAAAAGAAATTCTCTCTTTCTGTGATGGAGACGGGACTGAGAGAAGCCCTTCCCCAAGGTCATATTTTCTATCTCTGCCACTAGCAAGGATGTGGTCACAAAATAGTGGATCATTTTGCTTGTACGCAATCTCAGAATTACAGTGAATTAACCTGCCTGGTCTTTGTTATTTGATTCACCAGTTTTGAGACCATGCTCTGTACTGGTTTGTCGTAGCTTTGTACGTAAGCAAATTAGAGCAATCAAGCAATATTCCACGAGGTGGAATGATGCCTCCATGTTAGATACCCTTTACACTGCACAATTATAGGATTTTTGATTCTACTTTAACAGCCTTGACTGCATCCTGTAAAATCATTGTCTATGTAGTTTGAGAAGACACTACAGTGAACTTGCATTAAATTCTAAATGCAGTATAACCCCCATATGGGGGATATGTTCCTTAACATGTCATGGGGAAAAATCATGTGGAAAAGAGAGTACCTTCATGAACCTTTCTATAAGTTACACTGTCTTCTCCTGGAAGTTACTACACAGTTACTCTGGAGGACCCAGAAAATTCCTAGAGATGTAGGAGCTAGGTCCTCAAAGGCAACTCTGTGGTATCTTTCAGAAGAAGCATTTCATAGAATGGCATCGACAACCTAGAAAATTATTAATTAGAATATATTTTGTCAGATGTAGCTAGCTACGACTCATCTGACATGGATGCCACTCCTACAGAGAAGGGGTTGTACTTAGAGCTCCAATCTCAATCTCAGTCTCAAAATTCCATAGATTGGAGCCCACAGCTGAAAAATCTCAAAATTCCATAGATTGGAACCCACAGCTGAAAAATCTCAAAATTCCATAGATTGGAACCCACAGCTGAAAAAAAAATGCTACAACTGTACAGT